>BMAW01096587.1:609661-649896 GCA_019974015.1 Nephila pilipes | reverse complement strand
CTGAATCATCGACTCGTTGCTGTTTTTGTTCCATCGAAAGCAATCGCAGCACCCACTTGGAAAAAACCTTTTTCATGCTCAATTTTTCATGAAGGATAGTAAATACACTTCCATATGATATCTGTGTCATCTCAGCAATCTCACGGAGCTTCACTTTACGATCTTTCATTATAATTTTTGTCACTTCACTCACATTTTCCGGTGTAACGGCTTCCACAGGTCTACCCGAGCGTTCCGCGTCATTTGTGTCGGTACGACCACGTTTAAACTCGGCAAACCACCGACAAATCGTTGCTTTTGATGGACAAGAGTCCGGGTAACATTTTTCAATCCATTGTTTTGCTTGCACGGTGTTTTTACCCATTAAAAAACAATGTTTTATCAGAACACGAAACTCGGTTTTTCCATTTTTTAAACAAACTACAAAACGACTTTACTCCAACCTCGATAACTCAGCTGTTTCTGGTCCGATCGACTTAAAATTTTGACACGTTTCAAGCAAAGGTTCGTACTCTAGAAAGACCTTGTTACTGGTTTACTACGAGCGCCATCTCTGGGTTAGTCTCGGGAGTTATTGATTGATGTGTTATATATATATATAATAGCATACTGTAGCATAATAAACATAACATGCAGATTATAAAATGAACTTACTTCCATTGAAAATTTCTGTAATAAAAGGGCAAAAATATGCGTAAATAAAAAGTTGTGAATAATATATGTTTTTTAAATCTGAATTTGATTCGGTTTGCAATATAAAAAAATCATTTTCTCACATGCAATTGAACCATGAACAAATTGAATAATAATTCATTTGACCTTATTAATTTATGACACTAACATGTTTTTTGAAATATGCATGTTGTTGGTATGGAAACAAAGTCAAAATTTGATATATGGTAACAATTCCTCTAATTCAGATTCACAGAGCTCAGTCATCAATACTTTCTGTATTCATTGCCGAAATTAATAAATGTATTTTACTTTCAACTAACTCTAGTCTTGCACGCATTGACTTTTTATTAACTTTCTCATTGGCTTAAATTTCTTGAAAAATTAAGTAATTAGCAAGAATAAATTAAATCTTATGATGAATAAACTAGTTAAAAAGTTGTAATTTTTTACACGTGTGTGTCAAATATAAACAAGAATTTTTTTTCATAAGCTCCTTTAAGATGTACGCGTTTTTCATAGTCTATTCAAGAATTTCAACATGTTACCAATTTTTTTTGCATGTATGATTATAAGAGGTCGAACATGCACGTAGTCTGTTGTGCACAATTTTTTCAATTTCATTCTATGAAAATCTTTCTTCGCTTAACGCTTCATTGAAGGGTTTAAACATATGGTAGTTGGGAGATACTAAGTCTGGACTTAAGAGAACGAGTGTTGACAGGTGAAGTTTCTTTATTTTCTTGAGTTACACCGGCTGTCTCAGATCTTTAATTGTCCTGTAAACATTACGGTTCACAAGGAAACGTCCTTTCAACATTCATGTTCACCCTTGGTTCAGGTAAATAAGGTTTCATGACACCAAGGTATTCTAGTGACATTTTTCTCACCGATGGGGTTTACTGTCCTTGGTAAACACAGGTAACGCGCCTCCAAGATATCTGAGCTATCCTTCTTTAATTTCGTTCGAAAAATTAATACAATACAGTAACAGTTAAAACAAGTTATGACGAACTACTTTTGTCACATGCGTACGCTTTTTAGTTTCATTAACACTTGAAGAGATTCCACAACATTTTGTTGTTCAGTGCACTTCTCGTTAGACAATTGTTTTACTGTGCAAACATGGTATGCAATCTGTTATCAAAATGAAATACTGTACCAAAATGAAAACTGACAGTTACAATAAGCACTGGTTTGCTACCTGGCTGTCAAAGTCAAGAAATTCCTGAAACTAAATAAAAAAAATCCGAATGCGAGCGGCTAGATCGGTGCTTAGTGAAAAATAAATTTATATGATTACTACACTCGGGGCTATAGAATTTTAATCTGTAGATTCGCGAAAAAAAATTTATTTCATAATCTATGCAAGACTTAAGGCGACTTACCAGTGGCGATTCCTTCAGCTAAAAACAGAAAAATTTTATTTAGAGTTTATAATTAATGATATATTAAGGATGTAACCTCTCAAAATGTACAAATTGAATTAGGAAATATTTAAATTATTTATAATTCCTAAGTTAAGTTTTTGAAAGTAATAATTCATTCATAAGAGGCGGAAAGAAATGCCTCCGGGGCCGTAACTTTTTTTTTTATTACCCGAAGTTTTTAGTTTATTCACTTTAAAGACAATTCCCTGGTGCGGTTGAGAATTGAAAATGGCCCACATGAAGATAAGGTTGAAGCAGCGAGGCTTCATTGAATATTTCAATTATTTCCAAACATTACCGTACTATTCTGAAGGCTGTGTGAAAGCTGCTTATGAAGCTTAGTGTCAAATCACAGAAATTCTTCTCCGGTTATTCCGACCAGTCACACGTTGGCGCGGGAAAAGAAATGGAGACTGTTTAGTTAGAATATAAAGCTTTCGGATGCAGCAGGGTTGTGAAAATTGAGTAACAAATAAAAATTTTATCATGGAGGCATTATTTTTAATCAAACCTCGTAATTCGTATGCTCAACCAAACATAAAACTTTCAAGAAAACGCATTTTCTATCATTTTCAATTTTATTTCTTAAATTTCGTCTTTCCTATAGCCTTGGATGAAAGTATTATGCAATCTTATCTTTTTAAATTAACAGCAAATTGTATATCACTTAAGTTGTTCCTTACAACAATATTATCGGGTTTAGACAACGACGTTTGAAAGTTCATTTTATTCAGCTACCGATACAATACTGTCTTATCTTTAATGAGAAATTCACATTTTTGTAGTATAAATATCAGTCTATACTCGCTGCTCTTAGTTCTGTTCTGTTAATTTGGTGGAAATTGTTTTTACTTTCATCGTTTTTATTTCTGAAAATTAATGAACAACTTTTGGAAGTACAATTTCTAAACAAACTGGGCAAGAGTCAAACTGAGGTTGCAAAAGCTTTTAAGTGATCGAGATGTTCAGTTCAATATGCTATCAAACATCTTGAAAATACTGCTTCACAATTGAAATGCAAAAAAGGAAAGGATCATCACTCACAGAAAGGGTTGATTGTTGAAATGGGCTGCTTTGAGATATTGCAAACAAGTATCATTTTAGTTGGCTGCTGGTTTATAGATGATGATAAGAACAAATCATGTCTAGAAGTTTTAGATGAAGATTCCTCGAAGCTGAACTGAAAGGTTGAAAGCCAGGAATAAGACACGGTTCTCGGGGGGGGAAATAGAAAGTTACGGTTTCCATGGGTTCTTAAACACCACATCACGCAAGAGGATTTGACCAATAAACAGGCCTCATGAATCTAAATTTTAGATACGTCTTAATTAACTTAGATTAATTAAGAAAACAGTGTTGGAGAACTGTATTAATAAAAATTAAAATATCTGAAGCTAGAGCTTTACGAAGTCAGTTAATGTTATGCAAATTTTTTAGGTTACACACACATGCATATATATATATATATATATATATATATATATATATGCAGAAAATTTAATATATTAAATGTCTTTGATTCTACAATCTGGGTTGAGAAAATGGTGAATTATGATTCTTCGGAATAATGAGAATATTTTGTCAGATAAGTGCTTTCACACTTAGTTTATGGTATTTTCTAAACAAGTTACTTTTGCCTAACACTCAAGTATCTAAAATAAGTGTTTGAGTCCTGAATACCTAAAGGAAAATACTTCAAATAGGTATTTACCTTTGACACAGACATTTTAAGCACTTAGACTGTTCAAAGAATTCCTGGGCATACATGAAAAAAAAAATTTCTTTCCTGTTTTGCTGGCAAGTGAGAGCAGTTTGAATATACACCAAATAATAATAATAAATGAAATTTAGGGGAATTTAAACAAAAATAAAATTGAAAGACCGTTTGGAAGAATTAACAAAATGAGGGTTTTATGTAATAATTACCTCCACTCGCAACATCTATAAAAAGAAAATCAATTCAATGCAAAGAATATTTCAAGAGTAACATAAGAAATAAAAATTATTAGGATCAAAATTGGGAAGAAAACGTAAAAAATATCGAATGCTTTTCAAGTATTCAATTGATTTTCAATTCAATTGATTTTTTTTTCTTGTACGAGTAATTATCGATATTACAAACTGTGTAAATGCTTCTTAGAAAATGTTTCATCTGAAAAAATGTTGTTCGTCACTGTCAAAGAAAAAAAATATATAAAAAACTAATTTGATTTTAGATGTTGGACAATTTTGACTTTTTCTTCACTTTCGAAAAATAATAATTCATATGCTATCCAAACATTTAAATCCAAAAAGGTAAATACAAAGATTCAAAATGATCGACCAGTTCTCAGCCCCAAACTTTCAAAGGATGTGTCTCAAAGTTCTTTTACTCACCTCCTATAAATCGAATTTTTAGCTTTTCTCTTTTGTGACTCACTGTTTTCACTTAAGGATCAGGGAAATTATGGCTTTTCATCTTCTCCCTTTCTTGCCTCTGCTTTTCAGAGTGCACACTTTATCCCGCACTTTTTCTTTTCTCGATTTCTTATTACCGTTAGTCGAAACGTTTTTAGGACTGTCACCTCGTTTTAAAACTCTTTGTATTAAGCATTTTGGACTCTTTTTAAAGATCCCCTGCTCACAGGATTTTTTGTTACCTTTTTTTCAACTTCTGCTTCTTTGCAACGTTTCTTCCAAGGTTATGGATGGATTTTATTCCCTCGTTCCTCTATTTTAAGCCCAGGTCTCTACTCATCGATTTTGGAATACTTTTCAAGGTTCCCAAATGTAACTCTTTTGATGCTTATCTTCTTTTACTTCCAGTTTCGTAAGAAATTCTTACTTTACCCTGAAACTACGTTTATGCTCCTTTTTAGTTGCGAAAGCACCATTTGACATGTTTCTTTCTTGACATGAATCTAATTTCTCCCATTCAGAGTATAAGTTTGCTCTTACGAATTGGAACTTTATGGGATGTTGTGATATATAAAGTAGAAAGAAAAAATTATTGATATCTTCTCTTAAGTGGAAGCCCTGATGTCACCTGAAAAAGATTAATTTGGGTCTCGTAAAAAGGGTACCATAGTAAACCCAAGAGTTAAACGGGTGGGACTGTATAAATATTCTTCGGTTCATTGCTGCATCATTAAATTGAACAGAAAAAAAATCAAATACTTTAAAAAGCTTTTTATAGGATTTCAATCCTTATAAGTGCAACGTAATAGAATCTAGCCTCGAGTTTCTATTATTTGAATGGGGCCGCTTTGTGGTCATGGTCGCGAACTCGTGATCGGGCGTTCTTCCAATCGAGTCGTTGGTTCTGATCTTGATGTCACTTACGATCCACAGTGTTATGTGGTTGATGTCCATTAAATCTGTCTCCAAGTTCTTCCGTTGAATGTTAGGATAGGTAGGTGCCATTACAGGTTTCTCCCCGTCGAGGCTGAAAATTACAAGGTCTGTTGCCTACAGCTCTCGTGTTGCTTCTAAGTGCGATGTTAATTAAACTGTCGAATCCATTATTTCAATAATTCACTAAGAAAGTTTAGTCTAAATACATTCTGAAATAAAAAGTTCTAGTCCTTTAAATTTGAAATGTAACTGAAATAACATTTTAAAAGTAAAATTAATCATTACATACCGCCAACTACATCTGCAACTGGAAATTAAAAAAGAGAAAACCCATAAAAATACAAAAAGTATTCAGTTGAAAAATACAAAACATTTGACTGTAAAATTATGTCAATAGAACTACAAATAAAACTTTTAAAAAGGGCAGAGAAAGGCTTACTTCCGCAACATTTGTAATCTGTCCCATCTAAAGGAGGATCAAATATTAAATACCCTCCTTTAGAATTAACACATTTTCCCAACATATCGGATTTTTTTTATTTCATTATGTTTAAAGAAGAACGACATGCTTGGAGCCTATTGCGCATAAATTTTTCTATTTCCTTCTTTGAAAATCTTTTTCTTGTAAAACTTCTCTGAGGTGTTTAAACAAACGGTAGTCCAAAGGTACTAGGTCCAGACTACAGGGAGGGTGTTCGAATTTCTCTAGTGTTTACATTTTCTTTCGTTACACCAGCTGTGTTGGGTTTTGTATTGTCCTGGAGAAGAAGAGTGGAGCAATAAAACTTCATTTGAACCGATATGTGCCTTTAACCTTATCGAAAGTTCATAGTAATTCATTGTTCATTAATTGTACGTTGGTAATGAAGAAAATGAATGCACACAATACTCCCTCAATGCCTCAAAATAGAAGTGAAAACTTTTACAAAGTATAAAAGAATTCTACTTTTAGTGGGGTATTTTAATTGTTTGAGCAACATTCGGTTCTGGACCACTTTGTTTCAGGAGTTTAATGACTGAAAAAATTAATAATATTTAAAGAATAAAATAATGTGTATGATTATTTTAATTTTAATTAACTTATGGCTAGCAAAATGTATAAAAATCGTCTGGTGCTATTTAAAAAGTCTCATTTCTATTTAATCCACTTTTATATAATTATGTTCTTAATTCTTTTGCAAAATTGAAAATAATGAAAAAAAAAGTTAAGTAATTGGAAGTCCAGATGTCTTATGTGAAGAGATGAATGTTTTCGAATTATGTTTGAAACTTTTTTTTTTTACAATTTGTGAAGTATCAGAAAAAAGAGGTAAGATTTTGTTTTAAATAACTCAAAGTACCTTTTTAAAACTTTGTACCTATGATTTTCATGTATAAGTAATGCATGTTAATCAGTTAACTGTACAAGCAGTTCGACACTATCTTGGCAAGTGTTCTCCGTCTAAACTAGTCACATGACTAGTAGTAATACATGTCCAGCACATCGGTGCATATTAGTTGGAAGTTAACCAATAACGAGATGGACATGTTAGTTATAAGCAAGGCAGGTCAAAACAATTGTGGGGGAAGGTGAACAACAAATTTCGAACAATGAAATGATTATTTATGAGCCAGATTTAATATATTGCCAGATGATAATTATGAGATAGATTTAATATATTTATGAGCCAGATTTAAATTGGTACAGTAAGGAGTACATTAAATAGTAATGTATTAACATTAACTTTTTGGATCCGAAGACGATAACTTTATAGCTACCCTAGTCGCCCGAATAGATTTTCGAAAACCAGTTCGATTTTTAAGTCACAAAATTACAAAAGTCTTGCTTCCTATGTCTCGGTAATACGTACATAATTTTATGACGTTCAGTGATATTATTACAGTAATATCTTTACGAAAACGTGTTCCTCTGGTAATGCATGATATATATTATTTGTAACCATCGTACACCACTGTATGTTAATTTTATGCGCGATTAAATCAACCAAGTTTACCAAAGTAAGACTTTAAGATAAGATTTAAGTTCAAGTTATGTAAGAAACTTTTTGAGTTAAAGTATGCCGCCTCGAAAGAATTATTAAATGCTTATTTTCCTTTCGAATTAAATTTTTTATTCCTTTATTTTCACGTCTTTCATCATAAAAAAAGAACGGCGTAAGATCAGACGTCAGAAGGAAACATATGGTTTGTACTGACAAGTGCGAGATAGACTGCAATCGCAGAACGTTCGATATGACATGTCTATTAAAAGTGTAATAATATTTGCATCTATTTATATTTGGATTAAAACCAAAAAGAAGAAAATAACTATTTTGATTTAAGCCCGAATAGTATGACTTCCAGAAGCGTGGAGTCTTGTACACTCGTACCGTCCTACTCCTCTGAGGAAACCTGGTAGAGAATAATGTGGAAAGTGTAGATAATCTCCAATCATAAATTTAAAATTTTAAAATATGAACCCGTAAATTTATGTCATTGGCGGTCTTAAAATTCAGGTTGTCATTATGTGACACAAGTCTAGCTCTTTCCTGATCTTGACGGGCTAATTTACCATCAATACCACTCTCCGAACCAGGATTCAACCAATCATAGAGTATATACTTCAAACTCAGGCCATGAAATCATCTCAATTGCTGCTGTGTCGCCAATTCATGTGTTTTTTTTCGCAAATTTTGTTTCTTTTTAAAATCATTCGCTACTAAATGCGTTCTTTTGCAACTTTACGCTGTTCCATATGATAATTATGTGACTTTATTGCTATTTTCGAACGTACAATACATTTTATTTAATAAGTTTTTATTAAGAATACGTCAATTAACCGATATTTGCATTGAATAACCCTACCACCTAGTGACACTAAATAGAAACGCTACCAAAGCCACCAAGGGTCCATCAACTCCCATTTTGTGCATTTCATGTCTTGGGCTTTTCTGACTAATATTGTCGGCGTATTTTAATGATTAGGTGCAGTCATGTTTGTTAGGATTCTCACTTAATGAGTACTTCATTTTCAATTAATCCAATTTTTAAATCCCGTTGATACATAGAGAGCCAAACAGATATCCACAGCAAAGTGTGGGTAAACACAATATTTAGTCATCAAGATAATGTGGCACAGGATGTGAAGAATAATGTAATTCGAAGCAAGTATCTTAAGAATAAATGCAGTAGTCTTTGCGCATTTTCATTCAACTTTACAAGTATTTAGTGTTTTCTTAATTTAATATGTTTCTATGATTCAGTTATTACTTACAGAGTCAACTTATCAATAAATATTTATATCGTTGGATGCAACACTCACATTGATGGCTGCAAAAATGAAGATTTCGCAATCCTTCATAATTTTTTTAGCTATGAATCAACTTGAATCACACAACAAGTCTTCTCTGCGCAATAATTTACTAATAAAGTACTGTTATTTTCTCTCTGTTTTCAAATATTCTTCGAGTTCGCGTGAAAACTCGTTGCTAACAATTTGAACCATGCAATCCGATTTTCAATCAGTAAACAGTGTTGCGGTAAAAATACTACTACCTTTTTAACGAGGATGGTCTGAAATATTGTTCAAACAAATAGAAATTCAATTTGCATTTTCGACTGTGATGGCGAAAATTACCAAATTGCACCATTTTTTAAAATTCCAATACAGCTAGAGGAGCAATCTATCGTCAGAGATCTCATCCTCAAGCCACCGGACGAAAAGTCGCATGCAGAGCTGAAAAATCGCCTTTGTAAGCAATATGCAGACACGGAATTGAATAGATTGAAAGAATTGATATCTTGCATGACATTTGGCGACCGGAAACCGTCTCAGTTGTAGCTAGAAAGACAAAGCAAGGTTACAACATAGTTTAGTGACGAACTATTCCTGTAAGGGCTATCGTCTCAAGTACAACAAATCCTCGTAATTTCCAATGAGAGTTTAGATAATTTAGTGGAAATTACTGACAATATTATGGCTACTACAGACAAGCATGTAGCCATTCAAATAGTTAATTATACAACATCGTCAGAATAACTACTACAATCCCTGTCGATGAACATTCCAACTCGACAGGAGCAACTGGAAATGCAAACCAAATCACAAACGAAATACGGTGGCCCGTCCAAATTGTATCGAAAGAGACCTTAAAGCAGCTATAATAAAAATAATAATGGACTTTGTTGGATCATAAGCGCTTTGCAAAGCAAACAGGTCTGCACTCTCTCGAAGCAAACAAGTGCAACGAACAATGTAATTTAACTGAACTAGACTACCTGTCACTCGGTGAGCCATGAGATAGCACATCTATCTTTACTTAATGAACTAATAAATTAAAGTACGTTTATGTTCTCAGATAACAGTAAAAGCTTCAGTTGTGAATAATGTTAAAACTATTTATGGAAATACTATCTCCCATTAATTTTTGGCTGAGTTCTTCCAATTATGATTGCATTAATACAATAGGTTCTACAGTCTTCTTTAAGCCCAAATGTCTCCTATCCTATAAATTCAAGGCAGCCGAACAGAGTTCCTTGTCACACAAGGAATTTGCAAACCATTAAATAGTAGCTGGTCAAGCCGTATCAACATGGTACGCAAGAAAAATGGTTGTGGAGATTTTCGCCATATCGACGCAGCCATTACTTCTGACAGATCCCTGTACCCAAGACTATGCTAAATTGTAGAAGGTAAGAAAATTTTTCTGCTTTGTATCTGACCAGGTATATCACAAAATTTCTGTTAGGAAAGAAGATATTTCCAAAATTACTACGATCACTTCATTTGTACTATTTTAATATATGTCGATGCCAATTGATTTATCCAATGTATAGCTGTAATCCACCGCTTCATTCATCAGGTGGTACAAAGCCTGAAGTTTTGCATTTCGTTCTTTGATGATGCGCTGGTAGCATCCACGTATAAAAGAAACACTTAAATCACTTTCGATAAGTGTTTTATAGAATATGGAATACAACTTAAACGCTGCCAAGTGTATTTTCACCCAACCAACCATGTCGTTCTTAGGATATTTAATCACGTGTTCTGACGTTTCTCCACTTCCAGACAAGATCTCAGCTATTCTCAACTTTCTTCAACCGCAGAATATGAAAAAATTGCGTAGATGCAATTCACAGTTCTCGATCATATGCACTATAGTATTACCGTGTGTTAGCAGTCTTTTCGGGAAAAAACCCAGTAGATGTATGTTGTTGCTTTGCTGCCCTAACAGCAGTATAGGATACTTTTTCTGCTAAAGTAACAGGTGAAAGGTAAAGTAAGGTAAAGTAGGTGAAAGGTGGCATGATACTGAATTTCAGCAAAGCTAGTTCTACATTTTTCGTAAGTAAAGATACTATCATCAACCATTCGCGCTTTCTTTTGTCATTCTTAGTCGCAACTTTTAAGAAGTCGCTGAGGGGAGCTCGGATTTCAGCAGCGTGTGGTATAAAACAAATGTAGAAATTTAGCAGACATGTCTTGTCGGTACTTCTTGTTAGCTACGACATTTAGACTACATTGGCCAGTTCTTAATAAACATTCAACATTTTAAGAGTTTTGAGAGTTGATTTGAGACTGTTTTTGCAGATGTGCTCTTTCTCGCATCACCGTATGTTAACAACTTCAAATTGATGGCTGAACAGCAGAAAGATGGCAAATATCTGTAGGAGATTTTAACAAGTAAGAGCACCTCTTCTTAGTTCTACATTCCATTCTTATAGGTGAACCATCTGTTACTCTGTACTGTGATGTGACAGATGGCAACATTTAGCCATTTGTTCGATAAAAATTTTGCCTCATAATTCTTTACCGATCTCCTATTCAGCTACCTGGAAAATTTTTATCACTTTTACTTTTACGAAGTCGGATCCAGCAGTATTTGCTGATTCACTGAGTTATTAGCAATTACGTTCAGGTGCTCTAAAAGCTAATGTATTGACTCTGGGTTTTGTGAACAAAGAACTTGCGACCTGTACTTATGTGTGCTTCTGAAGTAATGAAGTGCATCGAAGCCACCTTACGATTGCCTTATCGTCATCAGCTGAAAGAATAAGTCTTTAAAGTCCTAACAAAACAAAACAAAAAAGACGATAGAGTGAGGTGCCCATTAATATTGATCTTCTTAAGGTTGGTTAACTGGAACCCTTTTTAAACATGGTTAAGGTTATACTGTAACCTTTTTGGGGGACAATAATATTAAAAGTAATTAATGATTTGTTTTCAGATTATATCGTTAAATTTTTTTCTGAAAAAAAGTCAGTTTGGTAAGCCTTTACTTTAAAATTTTTTTAAAAAAATTAAGTTATTGTGTGTGTGAAGTTTTCTAAACTCTTATAAAATATTCAATTTTTAATGTTTTTCAGTTGTTTCAGGTAGTTTATTTTTCTTGACTTATTGAGAATGGTATTATAAATCAGACTTTTTGCTGAATTTTAATACTTAGTTTTGTAACTAAACCTGAAAAAGCAGGAAAATGCTTAAAATATTAACTTACACATATTTAAAAAATAATTAGTTCTCATTACACTACATTAAATAGTTAACATATTATTTCCCAACTTATGAAATGCGTTCAAATACCATTTTAAGGGGACCGGGAAAGTTTTATCTCTACCATGTTAAATTCACAAACTTTATGTACCTTTCTCTCAGAAACGGTGCAAGATTGGATTTTAAAATTTTTATGGAAGTTAGAATAATATGTTTTATATACACGCTATTTTTTTTTCTAAGTAAAATAGAAAAAAAAAATCATGAATTGTTTACTCATAATCACTCTTAAATTAGCATTTTTGTGCACATTTTCATGGCATAAAACGAATAATTCTAAAAAAAAAATCATCTACTCCCCGTATTATACAATAGTATGTAATATAACAAATATTTATGTCATTAAGAAACTGAATTCTTAAGTTTCATAGATATTGAGAAAAAGGAACCTGAACCTGAAAAATTGATGTTTTGAGAAAATCGTATGTCTAGTAAACTCAGAATTGTCTTTGATGCTTCTTCGCATAAAAGAGGCAAATTTTTATTAAATGACAGTTTGCATATAGGTCTCAATTTATATCCTGATTTATTTGAACTTTTATTATCATTTCGAAAGCATCCAATCGCGTTTACAGTTGATATTAAACAAGCATTTTTAAATGTAGAGTTAGATGATTCTGATAAAAATGTAACAAAATTCTTTTGGACTGACAATCCAGAATCCTTTTCAGAATCTTTAGAAGTTTTAAGATTTAATAGAGTTTTATTCGGAATAAATGGCTCACCCTTTCTGCTGACTGCAACGATAAAATACTACTTGAAGAAGTATTCTTCTCTTTTTCCACAAACTCACGAACTGTTAAACAAATTTGTTTACGTAGATGACGTCTTAGGAGGTCAAAGTACTGTGGCATCCGCCTATACAAATAGCGTGGAATGTATCCAGATTTTTAGCGAAGCAAATATGCCTTTGCACAAATGGGCTACTAATTCTGCTGAATTGCGTGAACTGTGGGAGAAGAATGGTTTCTCTATTGAAACTTCATCGAACTCTATTGGTCAAAATATGATCAATTATAAAGTGCTTGGTATTTCCTAGGACACTGATAGGGATGCATTTTACTTTGACATAGAAAATCTTCTATCCTTTATATCTTCTATTATTATATCCTTTATATCCATTATACCAAAAGATTTTTGTTACAAGTTGCTGGTCGGATCTTTGATCCTCTTGGATTGATAGCTCCCTATGTGATTCGTTTGAAGGTTCTTATTCAAAATGTCTGGGAAATGGGTCTACTTTGGGATCAGGAAACGCCCCAGATTGTTAGAAATCCATTTAAAGAATGGTGTCACGAACTTAAAGACCTTCATTTAGTGTCGATTCCTCGCTTTTATGACTTTACGGACTCGAATGTAGTTGATGTGCAACTTAATTCCTTTTCCGACTCGTCTATAAAGGCCTATGGAACTGTAATATATTTTCGAGTCGTCAGGACTGATGGGACTATTTCAACTAGTTTTGTGACTTCTAAGAGCAGAGTTGCTCCGCTAAAGACTCTTTCTCTGCCGAGATTGGAACTGATAGGAGCATTGCTCTCTTCTAGGTTGTGTGACAAAGTTTCCAAAACTTTAAAATTCGAAAAGTCCTGCTTTTTTCATATAGATTCGTCTATCGTTTACCACTGGATTCAAGGGGATCCGTTTCGTTTTAAACCGTTCGTTAAAAATAGAATAAAAGAGATTCAAAAACTGACTGATCCATCGAAGTGGCATCATTGCCCCGGAAAGGAAAACCTTGCTGACATTTTAAGCAGAGGAATTTCCGTAAGGGAATTGAAAGATAGTGAACTATGGTGGCATGGATCACCTTGGATTAAACAAACAGAATAGTTTTGGCCCAAAATCGAGAAACAAAACATAAGCAGTCTAAATCTAGAACTCAAAAGTAAATTTAGAGACATTTCTCAGAATGAAGTAATTCTCGAAAATTGCGAAAAACTTTTGAACATAGATAAATTTAGCAGTTATCTCAAACTATTGCGAGTAACTGCCTTTGTATTCCGATATATATATAATACCCGAAACACCTTAAAGAAAAGAGGTGATGTCGACACTGAAGAGTTAAAAAAAAGTCGGAAGAATATAGGATTAAAGAAATCCAGAAAGAAACTTATGGGTCTGAAATAATAGATTTAGAAAAAACCCAAAAGGTTAGCGATTGTTCCAAGATTCGTTCTTTAGTACCTTACTTGGATGATAGACAAATTTTGAGAATAAAAGGGGGACTAAATGAATCAGAACTTTCCCTGGACGAGAAACAGCCCATTCTTTTACCCTAAAACTCAAAGTTTACGGAATTGTTAATTTTGCGTGAGCATACAAAGAACTTCCATAGCGGAGTAACAACTACTCTGGTGATGCTCAGAAGAAAGTTTTGGATACCGAAGGGGCAACAACTCGTCAAGAAAATAATTAAAAAATGCCTAATTTGTAGTTTAATACATTATAGGGAAATACGTAGTTTTGTCAGCAATATTTTGAATTCTCATTGATGTATCTCCTGAAGGCTGGTTTCCAGAATTGTTATTTTTATTAGTGTTTCATCTCTTCGAAACATAATGTCTCTTAACAGCCCAAGATTGTTTCTGCAGGATCATTTTCTCAACAGGGTTGTGGAAAATACCGCAACCAATGTAACCATCTTGCCTCAACGCAAGAGGGAGCTGCTCTCCATCATAACGATATTACTTTTAATAAGCTATCTGGCACTTCTTTGTTTGTTCTTGTACAAGAAAGATGTAATTCGTTTCGGGTCGATTTAATCGGCCAAATTTATAGATGTTTCTTTATTAAATATTTTAAAATTGAACTGCGTATGGATTTAGTGAGTGTCAGTGTCCGTTACTGGAACCATTAGTTATAGATAGTTAGCTAATTGCTATTTTTTTTTTCAAGGGAGAAATCAGTAAAAACAAACTGCAAGGCTTCTAAATTGTATAAACTTTATGTAAAACCAAATATTGTTTTTAAAAAAGACCTTTTTATCAAGCCTAAGAAATAATGACAAGTAAAAAACACGAAGGGAAAGAAGGCAGAATACGAAGAAATAGAAATGATTTTAGTAGTGTAAATTAAAGTTAATAACCATTTCATCGAAGGAATTGATTTATTCAAAAGTACTTTTAATTAAATTTAAAAATGGAAAAAAACTTCAAAATGAAACCGAAACGAATCACGTCCCCTCAGCTATCAAATTTTGAACCCAACAGCTCTTAGAAAACTTCAAACATCTTAAAAACGAAAATGATATCAGATCTGAAATTTGAAGCCAAAGTCATGAGCCAGAGAAACATGCGAAATGTTTTTTCGATATTTTTGTCATTCTTAGGGTAATTTTTATAAAGTACAATTAATGGGCTCAATCATTGGAAAACTCTGGTCACTGATACAATTTTGCTTGAACCTCCCTTGGTTTTCAACACTTCGGGAAACCGTTTCAACCTTATCACGAATTAAGTTTCATTATCACTGTGAACCATACTGATCCCCATAGCAACGAGTATGAGAATGCAGTGCTTAGTCAACTGGATCAAGCGGACGGGATGTGTGCGGTTATGTAATTGAAAGGAGATTATGTACAATTTGACAGAAGTAATATTTTTAAAATACCTGCTGAATACCTTTTCGCATTTTCTTTAACTTTATAAAGCAACATTTCTAATTTTTTATAAATCAAATATTACATAACAATTCTGTTATTGTTTATGGAGTCTTATTAATAATTTGTTAGTAGTTAAGTATCCCTATATTCCCCCCCCCTCCAATTTTTTGTTAGACGCATCCTCCCCACGTACGAATACATCTAAGTTCCATTCTGCTCCTACCTACATGAGTTCTTGTTCAAAAAGATTCTATGTGAACGTATTTTGGAATTTAGGAGTAATTAAATTCATAGACTTCAAGGGTAATTATTGTACGGAGAAATAAATTGATAATAAAATTCTTGCGAAATTCTTAAAATTTCAAAGGCAATTTGAAATAATAAATTCATAAAATAAAACATAGTTCTGTATTTTAACATTTGTTTTTTAATTTTACTGACAAAAATGTCTGAAAAATTCAGATTTAGTTTCGCTTATGATGTAAGAAACTATGGAATATTTTTACTTACTTCCACCGGCGATAGCTACAAATATAAGCCTCATAATGTAACATTTGTACAATATATGTCAATACTCTCAAAATAACCATAAATATATATTGAACAATAAAGCAAATGAGAAATAAAAATCAGTAGTAGAAGTTTATTCATTAAATAACCTACCATTTTTTGGGATGGAATTAAATTCTTTTTCCATTTTAGCAGCCCGAAACTAGGAATTATAAATTAAGCATTTTTGCACTTTATAACCTTGCTGTTTTATCTCTTCTTCTCTCGGCTAATTATTTTTCCTTTAATTTCTTTAATTATTAAGAAACATTTTAGTGTAAATATAACTAAACAAAATTCATTACCATAAATCGCAGAAAGATTGTTAGACTCGTGCGTCGTGACCGTCTAATTGCTTCGTAAACCATCATAATACTCAATGTTAAGATTTTGGCAAATTATAATTTTTGGTGTTTATTTTAGACTTTTTAAAGGAAATGATCACTAATTAATTTCTGATTTCTCAAAATACTTCTATTTAACTGTAATACATGTGTAATATTATCCCTTTGACAAAATGCAAGTTATATAACATTATTTAAAAAACAAAAATTGCATATCAATATTAAAACTAAAGAGCAGTAAAGTTGTTATGATCTGTCAATTCTTACTTTATTCAAAAAACGTCTAAATATTACCATTTTGTAGCTAATTTTTTAAAATTTTGTATGTCTACCTTTGGTATTCTCCAGATCTCCCTGTTATTTTTTGCCCTCCCCAAATTCTTATTCTACTGAAAGAGGCACTATTTTTCAGTAAGCTTCATATGTAAAGGACAATGTATACGTAAAAGAAAGACCGATATCGTATTTTTCAGACCATAAGACACACTTTTTTGCATAGAATAATCGGCTTGACATTGAAGCCTATATCATGGTTCGAAGGTAACATTAAAATGCGAATCTTTGTACTGCAGGAATTCTAAGATAAACTTTACTTACCTTGAACAGGGCCCTCTAAAGAAAAATAAATAAATGTAAGAGATAATTTAAGGGATACAAAATGCCTTTGGAATCATAAATTAAAACAGAAATATGATAAAACTTGAATTAAATGTCTATGCGAAAAAATTAAAAATTTTGTATTGTTTTATAAATCAAACAAGTAAATGCGACAAGATAAAAATGTTGAAATGCTTTGAATGTTTAACAGAAATGTAAAACGAAATAAATAAACTAAATCAAAGATTACATATAGGGGATAAAAATATATTTCACTACTTATTTTACGTTATAGTTGCATAGAATTTTGGGAGATAATTAAACTGCACACTTCAATAATTCTTGATATTTATTTTTCAAAAATATACAAGAGTTATCCAGAAAGTAAGTCTGCTGTTCAAATTGGCTGCACTGTTCAAGATCTTGTTCAAATTAAAAGTTCAAATTAAAAATTTTAGGAGTACTGTTTTTTTTTCCTCTCCGTCGGATGAAAACTTTTGTTGTGTGAAGTGCTGAAATGAGCTTCTCGATTTCCTCCGGGAACGAGTTGCGGGTTTTTGTGCAGATTATTAACGAAATAAAGACTAAGGGGATGGTGTCAGGAGCCGTACTAGTCTATACAAGTGGTGTCGGTTGTATGAAGAAGTAGAAAAAAAAAAAAAAAAAAATCAAAACCATTGTTTTGGCTCGAAAATTCAAGATTTGAATCTTATGGGAAAAATCTCAATTCTCATTCCCTGATCTGACTCCCTCAGATTTTCATTTTCTTCCTGAAAATCGGAGGGTACTTTCGGGGAGGATAAAAGTGACCGCTAATGAGGACCAAAAGAGATGGGAATGGATCAAAAGTGACAGGCATAAGAAAGACATAGGTATGAGAAAGTTCCTCCCTCGGCTGGTATATAAATTATGGAGGAAAATGAAAACATAAAAAAAGTCCTTGATATGCCTGAGTTTGTAAATTTTCAAAAATGTATTACACCTTTTAAATTTTCAAGAAATATAACTCTCTTTATTTCTGAACAGTCCAAGTAATTTATGCAGACAACAGTAACAGTATATTAAGGCGTATAAGGAATCCCCATCTTGACAGAAATTGGGTCCAAAAAATAGGGGGGAGGGTACACATGAATAGTTTTGCGATGATCATGGAAATTTTAACTAATAATGGCAGGACTAAGAAACTTCAAATAACTGACCAGATAGGGAATTTCTTTCTGGTACAGTCACTAAAGACGTAGTAACAGGTGCACCCTCGACAAGGTGTCTGCAGGGACGAAGATGAATAGCCCCTAATCAACAGCTATCTCAACAGTATAAAAGAGGGACTCGCTTTTGCAAGTCGCAACTTACGGCTGGAGTAAAAAGCGCCTAATAATTGTCTCGGTAGGAAATTCCTTTCTGGCTTGCTTGTTAAAGGAAATCTTTAGAAGTTTCGGACCAAGTTGTCTGGAGACGCATAAATGAGTTCGAGTCGGCTTACTTTGGGCTATTATACCCAAGGTAAAACGACTTTCTATCAAAGAAATAAAAGATGAAAAATATCTCGCACCGTTGTATTAATGATATTAGCAAATGGTTCAATTTCTTGAAATTCAAATCTTCTTAACGGGTTACAACCCCATACACGCATCGGTATGCTACGTCCTATTGGCGCTCGTCATGAAAGCAAGCAGTGGTAAAGGTATATATATATATATATATATTATATACAACATACATACATACATACATACATATATATATATATATATATATATATATATATATATATACACAAGTGATTCAAAAAAGTATACAGTTTCAATGCACTATAAATCAAGAACAATCTTAAGATATTATATGTTACATGCAACAGAATTGTATGGGATTAGTTTAAGTTTTGTTAGAGACAGTCATAGATATTCTATGTGTGACCCTTTAATCATACGACACACATTGTGCATGTAATCCATTTGAGATTGAAGTTGTCAATGCCATTCTGCAACTATAGCTTCAGCCAAAGAGTTAACATACCCAAAAAAGTGGCTCCCGTGACAGTTTGCTCCTGATAAAAGAAGGGGCCGAATGCTTTCTTACTGAACACTGCAAATAACACATTTACCTTAGCGGAATCTCGCACGTGTCGCTCTGTAAATTTTGGATTCTTTATTTTCCCACTGACGTGAAATATTATTTCATCGGCGAAAACTAAGCGATTGGGAAAATCATCATTTTCAAAACGAAGCTGTATATTGACAGAAAATTCAAAACGCTTTTACTTGTCCACGTTACTCAGACTTTGCAACATTTGCACTTTGAATGGAATCGTTTTCAGCTTCTTTCTCAAAATTCTCCAGACAGTTGGCTGAGAAATCTGCACTTCACGACTCACCCTCCGCGTTGACTTTCTCAGGTTTCGTTGAATGCCGGTGCAATCTCCGTTGGCGACTTCTTCGATACAGTCGACTATCCAGGACTTTTATTTTTGCATCAACAGACTGTAGTTTTAAATTATTCATGCCATTGATACATGGATTTTCTAGTTGGAGCTTCTTTTCAGAATTGAGATAAAAATGGCTTTGCGCAATTGTTGTGGATTCCCATTTTCCTAAATTCTAGAACACCAAAAGCCTTCTCCACTGCAGATGCCGCAATTTCGACTGACTAATCACATAACCCGCATGCTATTGCCTACGTCCCTTCCATTATGAGGCGATACACAAACTTTAAGGCTAATATCTACCCGCCATTTTTATTTCGTAGACGTAATGTTAACATTATCCTAAGGAATTTCTACTTTAATTCTCACATCTTTATTATTTGATCTATTTTAATTCAATGAAGTGCATTTGAAAGAGCAAAAAATAATCAATGCTTCTGTGGAATTACTTTATTCCTAAGATTCTTAAAAATATTTTTATTCTTATTTTAATTATTCGTTTTTGAGTTTTCTAGTACTTAAAGAATATTTTCAAATATTTTTAAAAACCTGAGGAAAAAAGTAATTCCACAGAAGCATGCATTATTTTTTACTCTTTCAGATGCACTTTATTGCATTCAAATAGATCAAATAGTAAAAATGTGAGAATTAAAGTCAAAATTCCATAGGATTAACATTACGTCCACGAAATCAAAATGGCGGGTAGACGGGAGCCTTCATCTACCTTAGGATTCGCTAAGGTGGTGCGAGTCTTTGATTGTTATTGTTTTACAGCATTTCAAAAGTGTATATTTATGAATCACTCTGTATATATATATTTGTTTCATCAAAGGGATTGGGAATTAGCTGTATTATTGTACGTCGGTAGGGGGTAGTGTTCATGAGAGCACTAGCGGGGATATATCTGACTTTTCGTCTTCCGAGCTGTACTCTTGTACAATGTACAATGTTAGTAATGTTTGTACAACTTTATAAGAACAAGGGGACAGCCGACTGGAATTTAGTGCATGGATTGATTGATGGCGATACACGAGCAGCTCAACGACTGTATCGAGAGATGTTCCTACAGAGTAATGTACCAGGCTTTCGTTTGTTTTCACATGTGCATAACAATATGCGTAAAATTGGATCTTTAAAAGTGGCATGGGGGGGGCAGGCAACAAGTGACTCGCACGCACGCTATGGAAGTGTGTCGTTTGATCAGCAACAGCTTGGGCATGATGTCCATAAGGACATGATACCTGGTCCCCACGTTACCATATTTAAGCAGCCTGGATTTCTTTCTTATGGGGGCACTTGAAGCTGAAGTGTATAAAAATTTGTCGAATCTGAATTAGATCGGGTTTTCAAGAATCGTCTGCTACGTATATCCAAGTAAAATTTAGTGTTTTAAACTGCTTCCACTAACCCACGGTACGTCGGTGAAACGAATGCATCATTCGCACGGACGGAAATATCGAACGTCGCCTGAAACATGAAATGAAATAAGCTTCTACAGGGTTTGTGATATTAACGTACAATGAATGTTTCTGGTAATCTTTGATTTGTGTTATTTTTTTAGTCCTTCAGTTAATAATTTATACAGAGAGCATATATATTATATAAAAGTTTTCGCTAAAAATATTTTTATTTTACAATATATATATATATATATATATATTGTAAAATGAAAAATATTTTTGACGAAAACCTTTTTTCCGAATTTTTCTCCCAACTCCCCCCCTCTCAAAACAAATCAGTGGCTTCCTTATACACTATAAAAGAGTTTACGTATTCCACACCCTTTCTTGGAATAAAATTTAAAATTTGACAGTTTCTGTGTTACACGAAACAGAAAAACTCCTTCATATTGGAAGAGTACAAAGCTTTATTTGAGCCTAGTTTTTATTTTCAGAAGTTTAAGCTGCAGCTGTAACATCAGTTGCAATATAGATGTTATTAGGTCTACTCATACTTTTTCTTCTTTCTCAAATTACATATATATATTTCGGTAAACCGCCACTTGTGAAGATTATTGAACAGTAAGTGTGAAAAAATAAAATAAAATAAATTAATCATTAAAAGATACATTGAATTCGAATTAATTCTAGTCAATATTTTATTCTTCTTCTTGCTTAAATAATAAATAAATATAATGAATTTAGAAAACTAATATAATGCAAAAAAAACACATATTGTTGCAAAAAAGAAGAAATTATTATTATGATAAAGTAGTTTTTGCTCAACATGTTTTAAACATTTAGTTGGTAAGAAATCCTCGATAACTCACCTTTACCTGAAAAAGAATAAAATTCACATTACATTTCATGTACACTATTTGAAAATTCAGTTAAATTTAAATTTGAATAAAGAATGGTAAAAACATTTTTCATTTTTATTTATAATTTGAAATGTTGCTCATATTTTATTTGTTTAAATTGCTCTTATGATGTTAAAAAAATTAGTGTATGAATAGTCATTCAATTACTATATACTGGTTCTATTTTTTTGATGAATATTCCCACTTTCAATGCTAAATTTTGATTTTTTTTTTTGCAGCATGTTACAAAAGTAAGGTGTATTCGTTTATATTCCAAGAGGGTTTATAAACCTTCATACTCTGCCTCACTCAGGCAAATTAATTGGGGACAAATACAACAAATATATTTTTTTTTCTTATAGCTATTTGACGATATCAATCTATGGGTTGAATTTTAAAGAAGAGATGACATTCTGTTCAGTCAGAGAAACAGTGCCATCTTTTGGCAAATAAATCGTTGCGCGATTTCACATTCTTCTTTAAAAAATGTTGAATGCTGCATTTAAACTTTTTAAAAAAGCTGCTTTTTAAATAAAATATTCTACATTAGAAATATGTGTGAAATTATTTCAAAATTAACTTATTGCTTGTCGTAGCTAAATTAAAACCATTACACATTTGACTTAAATCGTACTGAACAATATTCAAAATATTTAAGAAAATTATAAATCTGCATTTATTTAAAATGAAAATTATCTAATAAAAATTAGGCATTATTCCGTTAGCCTGGTTCAATCTTATCAAATATTGTGGTTGCTGAGTTTGATTAACGGGTTTATCTTTCTTTCGTAGTATTTATGCAATAAACTGATTAATGCAATGAATTGCACAAATGAAGAAAAAGCCTCCATCAAATTATTTCAATACGAAGGAACTGATAGACTTTGTTTCAAAAATCTTCCTACGAATTTGAGGTTTGGCTCAAACCAAGACCCAATATAACATTGTCACGTACTTTCATGTCATGAAGAATAGAATTGAAACATAGTTTAAAGACGCGCGTGTTTCTTTCCTCGATATTGTTTCCCTTTGGTGTCAGTAATTGACTTCAATTGAGTTTTGCTTACTACAGATGAAAATCAAGCACAAATACCTAGTTTGGAACAAAAAAATAAGGGAGTTGTAAGGGAGTTCTTTGATTTTTTTGCAAAAAAATTAAAATCGATGGATCCAACAAAATGCTAAGTACCCTGTTTAGACTGAAACTATTTTTTTAGTATGTTTTTATTCATATTATTACATATTTTTTATATGTGGGCTTCATATAAAATTACTTCACCAATAAAAACCTGGTTAAGAATGTTTTGTTTATTCCAAAAATTTACAGAATAAGCTTTTTATTCCATTGTTGTTCGTTGAGAGTGAGGCAATAACACGGGGAGAGATGATTCAGATCAATGTCAACCTGCATAACGAAGTAAAAGAACAGATGAGAAGAGCCTTTTTTTTTTTTTGAGAGTAATTTTTTTAAAATTTTCTAGGGACATTTTCAGTCATGTGGTAGTCAGATTTTACACACGTGGTCTAGGTTTAGGGATACTTAGGAACTTTAGCTGCAGACGGAAAGTCTAGAAGGAATTATTTCTGACAGATCTACGACTGCGGGAAAGCGGATTAAACAAATTTTATGAACGCGCGATTTGATAAATAAAAAGATAATTTGGAATTGGACCAGAAAATAAAAAATAAGCTCTTTACTTTTGAATTAGAGAATAGGAAAAATTAGGAAATTAAATTATTTCCAGAAACTATTAAATTAAAGTTGAATTATTATAAATATATATATATAACAGGCCAATTGAAAAGTCCCCGGCCTGACACATAGATGACGCTACTAGAATTAAATCCATATGTGTTTTAGTTAGCCCTAATCCTCAAAAGATGCGTGTATAAATTTGACAGCTGTTGGATCATTAGTTTGTGAATTATAGCATTTTGAGTGAAGCAACTTTTGTTATTGTGAAAAAAATGGATAAAAAAGTATTTCGCCTGTTGATAAAATATTGCTTTTTGAAGGGAAAAAATACAGTTGAAGTTGGCTTGATGCCAAGTTTACGGACACTGACCCAAGAAAATCAACCATCAAGAATATGCTAAGTTTAGACGTGGTGAAATGAGCACCGAAGACGGTGAACGTAGTGGACGCCCAAAAGAGGTTGTTACCGACGAAAACATTAAAAAAAATCCACAAAATGATTTTGAATGACCGTAAATTGAAACTGAATGAAATAGCAGACACTCTAAAGATATGAACTGAACGTGTACATCATATCATTCACGAATATTTGGGTATGAGAAAATCCTGTGCAAAGTGGGAGCCGCGCGAGCTCACTTTTGACCAAAAACAACGATGATTCGGAGCAGTGTTTGAAGATGATCAAGCGTAATAAACCCGAGTTTTTGCGTCGATATGTGACAAGGGATGAAACATGGCTCCATTATTTCACTCCGAAGTCCAATCGACAGTCATCCGAGTGGACTGCACACGATGAACCCGCTCCAAAAGCGTGGGAAAACGCAACAGTCGGCTGGCAAGGTTATGGCGTCTGTATTTTGGGATGCGCATTGAATAATTTTCATTGACTACCTTGAAAAAGGAAGGACCATCAACAGCGACTATTACATAGCGTTATTGAACCGTTTGAAGGACGAAATCGCCGAAAAATGGCCGCATTTGAAGAAAAAGAAAGTGCTGCTTCACCAAGACAATGCACCGTGTCACAAGTCAGTGAAAACGATGGCAAAAATCCATGAATTGGGCTTCGAATTGCTTCCTCATCCACCGTATTCTCTAGATCTGGCCCCCAGCGACTATTTCCTGTTCTCAGGTCTCAAAAAAATGCTGGCTATGAAGAAATTTTCGTCGAATGAAGAGGTGATCTCCGAAACTGAGGCCTATTTTGAAGCTAAGGACAAATCGTACTACAAAAATGGTATCGAAAAGTTGGAGGGTCGCTATAATCAGTGTATCACCCTTGAAGGGAATTATGTTGAATAAAAAAAAACTAATTTTGCCAAAAAAATGTGTTTTACTATGATAGGCCGGGGACTTTTCAATTGACCTGTTATATATATATATATATATATATATATATATATATATATATATATATATATATATATATATATATCCATGGCATTATACATACTTTGAATTATGTATTGCGAGTACCATTGTTCGGTTCGCTAATGCTGGTTCTTTCTCTCATTTTTCATAACAATATTTCTTGTTTTAAGCTTCGAATTTCTTGAAGGTCTTGAGGTGATCAATGATTGTTTCGGTAATGCAGAGTTTTAAATTCCCTGTAGAACATTGGTTCTCTGCGGGGACACGGAGGAGATGCCGAGGGATGGTGAAGCAGCAGGTGGGTTGCCATGTTTTTGCTGGTAAGGGGGTGATATAAGCTTGTTTTGGAATTCAAATAATTTTAAAGCTCCCAAATAAATTTAATAAATCGATTATCCAATTTATACCATCTGTACCAATAATAAAACTGGCTTTTGCGACGTCTCTGGAACCAGAAAGTTTCTTTTACTTTATTTCTCCGGTTTTCTATACCTTCAATGCCAATAACTGTATTAGCATTGTACAAAAGAAATAAAAAAGAAGCAGAAGTTTGGTATTTGCCTCTGGGTATTTTTGATAGTTGCGTCTTTGTGTGCATTGACATAAAATGACATTCAACACTCTTTATTGTGAAGATACCAGTAAACACAAAAAGACAAGACTCACTTCGCATAAAAATCAGAACGGAGAGAAAAATCTCCCTGACGGAAATACAAACGAAGTCTTATGTCACTGTTGGGAAAAGATTATTCTAGGTAGGGTTCAGATCTTGAAGAAATCGGAAATCAGGACCGATCTCCACTGGCACACAATATGTGTCAGCTGTTTTCTTTGGGTCATTCAAGCCTTTTGGCGAATTCTCTTAATCACGATTAATCGCAGTGCATGCATTGAGCGTTCTTTTATTATTATGTTTGATTTGTGCCTCTTGTGTTGGTTTTCGTTCGCTTCATTTCTGTCCCCCCCCCCATTTTCATTGTATATTTGGCTAGTTAGCTAGATGCGTATGTTTGTTAGTTCTTTATTGAGAATTGTTTATATTGAGAAATAGTTATCATTCCGTCATCATATTTTGCTAAAAAAAACATAAACGATGTGGATAGTAAAAAAAAGTTTCGTCAATTCAGTGCCACGCCATCGGATATGTTCCATAGATGCCGAACTCGCAGCTACCCATGTGTTTACTTTGTAACAAAGTGTTATCTAATGAGGCAAGGAAACCACATTTTTTACAAGAGCATCGACAAGAAGTTCATCCAGACAAACAAAATAAAGATTTATCGTTTTTCTCGTACATCAGGAACACGTTTCTGAAGGCATCATCGGTCTCAGGCTTGTTATCCCAAAAATGCTTCATCCCAAAAATTCCGTGTTGGTTTGAAAGCCTCTAATAATGTATCAAAATTAATTGTTAAATTGGAGAAAGCTTGAAGTGTTTATTCCGCCAAATATCAAGGAAGGTTGAGAAATGGTTTTACACTATCCAGCAAGGCGGAATGTAAAGATAAATGTCCCTTCAAAATAAATAATATCTTCCCCGAATTTTCTCTTTAGGTTGATATATCAACCTTACCAAGTAATGATGCTTTATTATAGACGTACATCCGGTTTGTGACTGAACGAAAAGTTATCCGAAAGAAACTTTTTGTTTTAAGCCTGATTGCAGGTACTAAATATGATTTTTTTTTAAATACTCTGTAAGAGATTATTTTAAAAAGAAAATATATTCCTCTTACGAACATAATATTTATTGCCCTTGATGCAATTCCTGCAATTGTGGATCGTCATTGTGAGTTCATTATCCTTTTGAAAAGGGATGGGGGGGGATAACACATATTTTATCTGTTGACTGCAATTTTCACAGCCAGTGCTTAGAAGTAAAAAACTTCAGCGACTGCTTTCATCGGTCATTACAATGTATCATCTTTGCAATGAACAAAATACGTAGTATTGCTCTCAACAATTGATTATTCAGGCAACTATGCTACAAATACGAAGAATTCAAACGTTTGTTTATACACACCGATGTTCGCTGAAAGGCATCTGCCTCTATAGGGCTTAGAATCTTTTCGATTCTGAGCTTGAGTTCCTCGAAGAGAAGGATGTAGCTCTGATTGATACATTATAAGATCGATGTTGCTTACATGACATTTTGTTCGCAAAATTCAATGGAATTCATTTGCAGCTACAAGGCATGATCTCAATTTCATCATAACAAAAAATTCGTTTTTTCTGCCTGCCTAAACAAACTCACTTTGTGGAAGAAGAATTTTGGTTTTGAATGTAATTCAGCCGGTTTCCAATCGTGTTGGATTTGCATAAGAACATTGAAATCCCCTCCTATGACACACACGTTTAGTGTCAACACCTTCAGTACAAGGGCTTTTCTGAGCGTTTTGAGCTCAGCGTTTGTCCCTGGAAGTTTCTCAATGGTTATGAACCCTTTTTGTGAGTATTGAGACAACAGAGGTTCAGTTTTAGGAGGAATTGGGTGAACTTTATATAAATGAAACTTTGAAAGTCAGTTTTCAGAATGGTGAATGTCTCACAAAATTTTGGTTTCAAGGTAACATTAGACACCTGTGCTCTGGAATTTGAATTATCATCAAAATATTTTTAATTGCCTTCCTTTCCTCCTATACCTCGTCGAGCGAGGATTCAGGATCTAGTTACTAAAGAGAGAAATCGATACCAAATCATGCAAAAGGGGCTTGCGTATTCATCTAAAAAAAATATAGAAACGAATGCTCAGAAATTGGCTCTGAACCCATTGAAGTATGTACTTGATTATTTCATTGATACTACTTTTTTAGTGTAAAAGTTTTTGTTGTTTTTAATTATCTAATTAAGAATAAAAATTCTTTTTAGACATATTTCTTGAAACAGTCCCTTTAATTTTAACAAAAAGACTACAATACCATATCAAAGCAAAGGTATCGAGTTAAACCAAACAAATTTGATGCGTAATTCTATTGAAGAAAATTACTGAAACATTTTACCTCGTTAAATTGAATACCTTCCCTTCCTTTCCCATTCCAATTTCTCTACATTTTCTCAAATGGAGTGTTAAATTTTTTTCGTTCCTTAAGGGAATTAATAATTAATAGGCTTAATAAGGCTGAGAATCACTACTCTAGAGAATAAAATCAAGTACAGAGAGATCGGAGGCACGTGAAGACTGATTTCAAGTTCTCAAGACAAGCAACGAGCTACGATGATTCGATTTCTGGTTTTTCAGCAATGAGGGGATGGGGAAAGGAGTCTTCCTGTTCTTGGAAGTATCTGTCAAATATAAAGATTCTCATATACATGCTTCTCGTATAAGTCAGCTTTTTTCTGCTAAAGTTAAAACACACCGAAATGGCTCATTAAATTATTTTCAAGTGATCATTGCCCTATATTTGGCTCTTGTTGCCGAAAACCTCACTCACTCGTATTCGATATACTTTAGCAAAAAAGAAATATCTTTCAAAGTATCTTTATTGCATAAACATTGGCATCATTAATGAGTAGAACAGCACATTCATCGCTTATTAAAAAGTTAACAACATTCTTAATAAAGTAACTAACTACATTTCCTCTACAAAAAAAAAAGCAAAATTTCTTCTTTTTTTTTATTCTCAAAAGAAATGAGTTATTTGAATTTAATTGTTTAAAGACTTACCACTCTGGATGTTGTCAACTAACGCAGAAAAGAAAACACTATCAGATAAATTTTCTATCATAGGTAAAATAAATTGAAATTTTGTAACAAAAGTGGTATAAAGGCTTATAAAATGTTGATATAATGGATGCAGATATTAAATCTATAAAAATAATATCGCACTTACATAAAAAAAAAAAAAAAAAAAAAACTGTAGTTGTAAGTCGTTGAGTGGGTTACCCGTTCGAAATTTTTATCATTGATAAAATTAGAATCAATGTTAAAAGCGAAGAATTAAGGAACACTAAGAAATTAAGCTTCCATAGAAAAAGCCTTTTTAAAATCCACATTTATTATCAAAATTTATCGCACTTTATCACAATTCCACTTTTATTTGTACTTTCTATTTTCCCGTCAAAAATACTCCAGTTCTTTTTCAACGATTTTGTAAATTGTTTTGTGTGAGCCAAAGGAAGATTATTATGTTTCACTTCATGAATAACGTATTTGTAGATATTGTAGGAAAAGTATATTATAGTTATGTACATAATGTCCCATATTTATATGCGGATATAAACAATTTAGAATTACCAATAACAATTTCACGCGAAAATTCTCAATTTATTGAAAAACTGGAAAACTGGTTTAATTAATTCACATGAATTGAAAAGTGAAGCAGTTTATATCCTTTTTCGGAGTTATATGTTTTCAACCGATGATAGTGGTGGTGGTGTGGCAGGGTGGGGAAGAGTTAATTTTGGAGTGCCAATTGCGTTTGAACCTTCCACCACTGGGTCCGAAGGCGAAAAGTTGACTGGTCACTTTTTGTTGCGCCTTAACCAGACTAAAAAGACGTTCCTATCAGACTAGTTATTATGGCGTTTTAACTTCTGTTGCTGCTGTTGAAGAAAGCTGCAAAATTCGAAAATTTTCAATTCGAAAGTGTAAATAAAACCATTTCAGTAATAAAAAAATTCAATATATATATATATATATAAATTTTGAGAACTGGAAGCGCTAGCAATATAATGATCTCGTCATAATTAATGAATTGTATAATTGTTTTCACTCACAGTATCAAAACAAGTATCGTACTTCTTTAAATTACTATAAAAATACTGTAATTTTAATGACAGAAAATTCTATACTAATCTGCATATCGTTTTTAACATATTGCAATCGATGTAACCATATATAGTTATAACGAAAAAGTAAAGTCACATATAACTTACCATAGAAAGACTTTTTGTTAAAGATATTTCAAATAATTTTAATCAAAAAGATACTCTTAATTAATTTAGTTATAAATGTATTAGTGATATTTTCATACATATAATATGTGTAAAAGTTAAGTTAAAAATAATTCGAAATAAAAACCAACGTTTTTAAAAACAACGTTTTTAACTATATGGTGCCAAAGTTTATTAAAAAAATTATTAAAATATTAGTTAAAACTGGTCGGAAATATCTAAATATTGCATTGTTAGGCAAATAAGAACGGTTCCCAAAATTTCAGAGCTCTAGCTTGATGGAAAGTTGGTTAAATTAACAATAGACAATTTGATGACACACTGATACACATACATATTACATACAGACACACACCAAGTGAAATACATAACAACGTTAAAACTAACTAAAATTAATTAATCCTCTAAATTAAATGTTTGGAATACAGTTTAGTCAAACCACTCTTGGAGACAAGAATTATTTGGCGGTATTTTGCCAAAGGTTGCTAAATTGGTCCGCTAAGCGGACTTAACATTCAGCCCAAAAAAAAAAAAAAAAAAAAAAAAAAAAATCCCCAAGTTTGGCAATTATTCAAATAGTGCCAAGTGATTGGGCTAAACTGCATTATTTAAAAAAATATGAGTTAAAACTTGTCGCAAACGTCTAAATATTGCATTGTTAGGCGAGTACGAACGATTCCAAAAATTTCAAAGCTCTAGCTTGATGGGAAGTTGGTTAAATTAACGATCGAAAATTTGATGACACACACACACACACACACACCAAGTGAAATTCAGAAAAAATGTTGTAACAATGCTTACGATGAACTGCAGTACCTAGAACGAAATATTGTCATATTTTGCATTTTCTACGCAGCTATAACGCACAATAATAATGGCATTGATACTACAAATTTAAATAACACATATTGCTTATTAATTGCGATTGATCTACGATATAAAAGCTAATATGGCTAAAAATATCCTACAAATATATTTGGTTTTGTTCGGTTAGGCGGATGCAGGCGATAAATAACCAATTGTTACTACCGGCTGCAAATGAAAGATCATTAATTGCATTCATTTCCTATCATTTATGTATATTTTGAGTGTCGTTCCCCAAAAAATCAACTTGGAGAGATTTGCGCCTGGCTAACTGAACAGTTCCTTAAATAGCCTATTTCTAGAAATAAACAAATATAAAAGGAAAACCCAATAAAATGTATGGGAATGTTAAAGCTTTCCACTCAATGAATCTAATTCCACTGCGTTCGAATCAAAATTTATAAAAAAAATATGCATATCAGATAAAAGTCACTTCTTGTGATAAAGAAGTAGCAATAATCTCAATACTTAAAAATTGTTCCCTACTTTCGTATCAGCTCTATTATGATATCCTCTTAAAATGAAGTTTAGGGTGTAGGTTTGGAATTTTGGTAGTTTTTTGGCATCTAACATTTTCGAATTTGTTTCGAACATTGTTATAAGTGACTCACAACCATATTCAACTGCTGGCCGTACATAGGTTTTATAAGCGGTGCAAAGGATATCCTGGGTAGAACCCCAGGTTGTATCAGCCAAACGTTTTAGAAGTTTAGACTTGCATTCGCCAAGGTCAACAGCCTTTTTAATCTGACTAGTTCAGCTAAATTTTGAATTCAAGTCCAAACCTAAGTAGGTAGTACTTTAAGTTCTTTTTAATATTTGATCCCTATAACTTAAGTTAATGTCATCGTGTTTAGTGCTAAGCAAGGAGAGTTAAAAACCTGGTGGTTTTGTCCAGGTTTACTATCCGATAGCTGTCCAACTTTCTAAAAACACTAGGATAACAATATGATTTACGATACTATAACAGCCGGGTCTGAGTATGTTAATAGTAAATACACGTTGTAAGAAAATTTATTAAGAAATGTTCTTTAAAAATTCTTTAACATATGTAATACAAATTAATATGTTCCTTAAAAATAGCTCATAAATTAAGAAGTAAAATCTCCTTTCTCCGATTTTAATTAAATATCAAATAAGATGTATATTTACCACCAGCTGCCTTGTTTACTACAGTAAAAAGTGTATGAAGACATGCATTAATATTTTTCAATTTTAATCATCATTAACAAGTGATAAAAGCTATTTTTATATTTTAAATAAGTTTTCTAAAACTTACCTTGATTTGCGGCATCTAGGATATGAGAGGCAATATGCTTATGATTCAGAATATGAAACAAACTGTATAATTATAACTTTTGAAGTAATACGAACGAAACAATAGAGAATATTTTAAAAAATAATAAAATTAATTATAACAATAAATTATTTAATTGAAAGGGAATGAAATGCTACAAAAATGCATAATTTCTGTAAAATATAATTTGTATTCCTTTTTCTCTATAAAAAAGTGTCACATAGGAAATGAATAATTCTAAAGCAGATTAATCTTTGATTCCTGAAATAAATTTTGTTTAATAAAGTTTATGGGTAGTGTTTTAGAGAGTAAGAAAGGAGTCAGGAGAGGCGATATCCTGGACAACTTAATTTTATCTTGGTCTGATTACATATGGTAAATCTCTATGATTATGTTTGAAATGTAAAGTTACCATATTAGAGCCGTGAGTTTCGTTGCTTTTTTCTGAGAATTCCATGTTATTTAAGGTAGTCGCCTTTTATTTAATTTATTTATGTGACTTATACGGAATAATACTTGTAGTTGATTTCAACATGGATATGAAAACACATGATTCTTAACGGATATTTAGAACAAAATGGCTGAATATTAGACTACACGAGGTGAAGCAGCCATGAATAATGCATGTTCAACGCAAGTAGTTTTTATAATAGCTCATTTAGTTATCGTGTTTTGTTTATACAAAAGACATTAGAAACTCAAATGCATACATTTAAATAAACTAGTAAGAACAAAACATTATGGGTAAATTGTAGATCAGACGATTGCAATGGTTTTTATTAAATTTGCTTTTGTTCTGCTGTTGTTACATGACTGTACAAAACAATCAATCCTATTATATGTATCATTCGTTGCATGAAAAGGTATCGGATAATACCATTCGAAGTGGTTGCATTAAGCAAATGGATATCAAGTTGCTATTTGGAGTAGTTTATTTTTAGGTTTAATTATGTAATATAAATCATATTTAGAAACAAAAGAATAGTCCTTGTTATAACTAACATTTGCTATGCAAAGGAGCCTTGTTGATAATTGCACTCTAGAAGAATTTTTTTATTATTCTGAAGCATTTTGGTGAACTCGTCCACTCATGTAAACTTTGCTCAAATCTCTCATTCTCTGTTTCTTCAATCTCAGAATTTTCGAGTGGATGAAGTTTGGCCCAATCCTTTGAAACCACGCGAAACAATACGAGAGGTATCCAAGAATTAATGCTTCAGACGTTCAAAGTGTAATTTTTTCAACATAATTATCTACATTGTATTCAAAATCAATGTCTTAGGATAAAAAAGAGATCTCGTTTGTCTCGGTTGGTTGAAATCTCTTGCTGCAGGCCACATTGAATTGATTATCTTGAATTCAAATCCTGTCAACTGCATGATGGGAAGGGTCATCCAGCTTCCAGCTGATGTGCTGTTCCAGATTTTTAACGAAGATGTTTATGAGGAAGATGCCATGAACTGTATTAATTTGTACTAGAAGTTTCGTGAGTGAAAGCTGGCAGAAAAATTCAAACCGTTGATTGGGCCCGAAAAATCATATGGATTCTTGGGACAAATTCCACACAATAAATGTTTCCCCCAGAAGGGAGAAAATAATGCTGAGCGATAATGAGGTAGCCTGAAAAAAATTACAGAACAAAAGAAAGGGAAAGTTAACGAAGAGAGTGTGTTTGTCGAAAGAAAACGTGGTGCGTCTCGAAACAGCCAACGGTTGGGACATTATCGAACACTTCTCTCACAAACTTGATCTTCCAGATCTTTTCAGAATTGTTGAAAAACCGCTGATGAAGTTCCGTTTAGCAGTGCACCAAAAAGTTGGTCTTTTTTTTGTGAAAGGTATAAAAGGCTCAGCTTACAAAATGCATTATGAAAGAAGGCGACTGATAAGATTTAAGAAATAAGGTTTAATGTATATAAATGAATTCATAAATTTTCAAAAATATATTATCTTTTCAATTTTTAAGAAAGGGAGTGCTGGAAAATCTCATATTTCCTGGTGTTTGGCAAGGAATAATAATTTCTACTATATTGACATCTAGTCTCCCTGAACAGGAATGGAAATAACAATAATAAATGGAAATAAATAATAACAGCTGTGTTTTGAAATCTCAGGAGATTCTTAATGTTAAGTAAAAGTAATATGCAACAGTGCGATTTTTTTCAAAGGTTACAGTTGAATTTTAGTGGTTCACTTTCTCGGAATGTGAGGGACACAACGAAAGAAACTGATTGTTTTCGTGTGGTTGTTGCATTTGTTAACAGTGTACAGAACACGGTACATATTGTTTGATTTTGGCTTTGAAATCAGGTTATTCAAGTATGAATTTCATGATATTTCAAAAATATATATATATAAAATTATCTAAATTCCTAGAAAGAGAAGAAAAGAAGTAAACTGTAGAAGGAATATTATTAACATTTTTAAGGTAAAGATGAACTGTAACGGGTTTTCCGAGAGTATTTCCCTTCAATTAAACTTTTATGATTTTATTTTATTTAAGAAATTTCTTGTGAATTAAACTGTGATTTTTGTAAATCTACATTGATATATAATGAAGTGTAATGAATAGGAAATTGGGATTGGAGTAGAATCGGTAGAAAGAGAGAAAGAAAGATCGGAATGTTTGGATAGCGAGGTTGGACATGTTCTTTTGCTAAAACGATGCAATCAAATTTGTCCACGACTTAGGGAGTCAGAAGATTATATGATAACTGAGATTGGATTCGTTTCTGATTCGGGCCTATTTTTAAAACTATTCAGATAAGAAAATTTTTTCTGATAATCTTTTGTTGAGAACGCGTGTATATTTAGTAATAAATGATATCTGGGTCATTTTAAGAATTGAATAAAAATCAGTTACCTTTACTGACTTTTTTTGCTGAAACTTTTATTGAATTGCGATGACTCAAATCCTTAGTAGTAACAAAGCAGGGACGTATCAAAACATCTCTTGGCATATGTCTCACAAATCTACTCATTTTAATCAGAAAACTAAAAAAGGACAATTTAAATTATTTTTTGTGTGGGATAAATCTATTCCTTGAGCTTCTGAATCTCAAACTTTCATCCCTTTCAAAAATTATTAAAGATATTTTACATTTTAGAAACAAATTATTATCTCAAATCCCCTATAGAAACATCGCTTGAAAAACAAGTTTTATTTTTTATTTCAAATGGAATGTAGTTTGCTAATTTAATTTAGTAATTTGCTATGACAGAAATGAATGCATATATTCCCAGTGAAAAAAGAAATTCGTATTTGAGAGGAAATATGCTTAAGATTGATTAGTAGATAGGATTTTTATCGATTAAATATAATGTGGTGTAAATAGTTGTGAAAAATAAATAAAAGGTGTTTCATCTCCATCCTTTCTAAACCTGTAGTAATAACTACATTTTTATTTGTGTTAAGTAGCATTTATTGAATTAAAAACTTTTTATTCATAAGAATAAGAATTAGAAGCCCTCGTGGTGTTTGTATAAATATCGAAAATAACAACTTACCAACTATTGAATTTCGAGCTGTTTAAAAATGAAAGGCCAATAAATTATTTTCTAGTTTTACAAGTATATTTAGAGCAGTATACAATTTTAATAAAATAAACAGTTCAATAGGTTATAGTATTGTACCCATGTATCACTTTAAATTACACAATAAAATTTCATACAGTTAATATTTATAATTTTAATATTGAGTATTTAGAAAATTACTAGGCATTTAAAAAATTGCATATTAAATGAATACATATTTTTACATGTAAGTATCGGGTTAATGAAAATGGCTCATAAGTACCCGTTCTCATAACGCATTAGGTATGAGAATAAGGCATCTCGTTCACTATTTCAGGTGTATTATAATAAATCCAAATCGGTGGCAACTCGAAGCAGTATCAATTATAATTAGCCAACGAATCAGTGCCACGTTTGTTTTGACACCGTTCAACAAATGATAGCATTCAATGGTTATTGCTTTATAAACCAACTTGCTGTCAAAATACGAACTTTTAGAATCGTACACATAGTAAAAGTTTTGAAAAGTTACATTTGCGACCTTTTACAAATCAATAAACAGAGAGAGAGTTACTCCTCTTCAATGTCATCAAACCTCTGGCTACTCGAGAATCAGCTGAAGTGCAAGAATAAATGACTCCAAATCCGAGCTACATGAGATGAGGCATTTATTCCTAACCATCTTGCATCCTCATGCTCATTCGTTGAGTTGAACACTGGAACTCGTCTTCTGTTCATTCAGTCACTCATAACCGTAACAGAGATAGGCATACATGAGGTCAATGAGAACCATATTCCAGTTTTTCTTACATTATAAAACGCCGCGTTACATAGTAATTAAAGCAAAAATTCATATTAAATTAATTCCATTGCAAGTATCCAGTGCTACATGCAAATTATGCATGTGTAAGAAAATATTGTTAAGATTGATTGATTCATTGGTTTCATAAAAGTCGCACTTAAAGCAACGCGAAAGCTACTGGCGAAGGACCTCGTAGTTTTCAACCTCAGTCAAGTGATGCGGACAACATCTGAGCTCCCTCTCCTAACTTCCCCATCACGCCATTGAAGGATTTGGAGCCTTGACAAACTTAACGTACATCAGCCCCGGTTAGTGGTGTCAAGACTTAAACTCGCAACTCGACGAGCTGCAAGTGACTACTAAGCTTTTGCGGCCAAAAAATATAATTAAGAGGGAAAAAATACAAAATAATTATATCACAATTTTAATAATAAAAGTTACATTTAACGAAAACATTTGGTCAAATCTGAGATGTTTAGTGCCAAATTTGTCAAAGTCAATTACATCTATCACCATCCCACGATCTATTTCCTCACAAACAAAACAACGAATATTTTGCTTTAGCCGGTATAGTGTTGCACAGTCTAATGGTTACACCAGCAGTATGTAAATAAATTAGTTACGTTGTCAGTTTAATTATATTCAGAGAAATTAGTTCTGATTCATATCAGAAATATTTTCTCTGAATATTAGGAAAGAAAGAAGACTAACTTAAACTTTCTGATGGAGCATAGCATAACTCAACGTAACGCTGCATTTCCCAAATTTGCTCTTTAGCTCAAGAGACAGATTAGCTTTTGACTCTACGCACTTTTCTACTATGACACATTCTTTAATAACTCAGGACGCGATAATGTATGAGTGCCATCGGTCGGCTGCAGGAATTTCCAAAATTTACTTCCGAATAACCTTCGTATTTTAAAGCTGCAGAATACTCTAACAAGAGAAACATATAAAATAAATAACGCTTTGATTACTACTTACTTCCGTTCACAACATCTAAAAATAAATAACAAAAAATTATCACAAAGGTTTAATTATTAATATATATTTATATATAACTACTATGTGATTCATTTATCTTTTTTCATAATAATTTGCAGTTTGTTCGCTGGGATTTATCCCAGTGTACAAACTGTAATTTATTATGAATCCAGTTATTTTTATAGAATGAAAATAAATGTATTTGGATACATAAACATCTGTATTTAGCAACAACTGAAGCTTATTTTAAAATGATATTTTTCGGAGTCTGAACTAACCCACATCGGACTTGTACAATCTTAACTCACAACAAGGACTGTAGTCAACGGTACATGGAATTAATACCGTATGTGTTGCTGGACAATCATTATTGTAATTAATCACATTTATTGGAAATATAGAAAATGTTTTGTCCAAGGGAATTTATTACTAAGAAGTCACAAATATTTAATTTCCTCTACTAAAATAAAAAAGCTGTAAAGCAATATTTTTCAAGAATAAATGAGTAGTATGAAATGGAATGTTCAATTTCCTTCTCTCTCTTTCTCATAATTATAACACTAGAATTCGCAGGATTAAATTCAACCTTAAATGGCATGGATTAGTCAGAAGCAAGATTTAAATAATTTTGAGCACACAGAAAATTAGTAGAAAAGTCATCGCCCTGGAAACAGAACAAAAGATCTTCAGCAAAGGCAGTATTAATACAACAGGAAAAATTTTGGAGATTTGAAATAAGTTAATTAAGAATAACATTCCCGAAAAAAAATGGGACCCGAAACTGAATCTTGGAGTCATTCCCTTTCCAGATGATGAATTTAAGAGAAGGAGCCTAACTTCAACTTGACAGCCCTAAAAAAATCGGAAATCAGGGAAAAACCTGCGTTCTTCTAAAAAATTAAGAAACTAGACCACAAAGCCTGATCGAAAGCACGTGTCAAGTATGTGTCAAGAAAACTCAGAAAAGTATGTAAATTTTTCTTTTTATGCATAATTGAAGAGGTTCCGTTAATGAACAATCTCTCCATGCATCTTCCAAGATAGGGAACAGCCTGGTGAAACTATTTAGCAAACTAATGTATCTAATGTTGTCCAATTGGGGCACTTTAGCTTCTTCGCTTTTAGGTATAAGAATAACACGAGTAATTATTTTTTACGACCCCAGTGTTCGAGCAAGTGTTAAATAGTTTATGAAGGAAAAAGGGAATATGAAATGAAATCCTTTTTTATAATTTCGGACGAAATAGAATCAGGACAATGTTCAAAATTGGCTTTGACTTGACAACTACCAAGTTCACTTCCTTATAAGAAAACGATAGATCAGAATATGAAAAATGAGCAGTTCGAGAAGCCAATTGGAAAGGCTTATGGAAGTTGTCCACTTTTCCCATAATTGGAGGGGTTATGGTTTTGAAGAACAGCGTTAATCATTTTTTCAACTGATTTAGTAAAGAATACCCGTAATTCTATTTCCCCCATAAAATTTCTTTTAATTCTGAAGAAGTAGATTTTTTCCAAACGTTTTGAGTATCAACTGTAGAAAGGAATTTTTTCCAAGAGGTAAGTTTTGCATCTTATTATATTCTCTTCTGTAGCCAATATATTAAGATTTAAAGACTTCCTTTATATAATTGCATTACGAGAAATCTACAACTGGGATCATTAACCTTTTTTGTGCATGCACTCGATTTCAATAGACTTCCATGGGACAATATGAGAACCACATTTCTTAGCAGACATTGAAGAAATAAAAGCCTGGAAAAGAATGAATACGATGTCTTCTGCTGTGGAATTTAAGAGGAGGCTATTAGAGCAAATGTCGAGAAGATCAAATAGAGTTAGAATACGAGAAGATTGACAACAAAAGTGATCCTAACAAAAGTGACAACAATGGACCTTGAACCGTGATTATTCCGCAATATATATATATATATATATATGTATATATGTATGTGTGTGAGTGTATAAATCCAATTCTTTTTTTACGGTAGATAAGTTCCTTAGATAATAGTACAAAAAAATGCGTGTAAAAATACGTGCGACATATTAACAATTTGGGGATATGCTCCACGACTTTAAAGCTACTAACTTTAAAAACGAAAAATTTTTTGAATATGTTCTCAAATAACCATGCAAAAAAAGTAATCCATATTCCATATTTATAAAACAAAATTAATTCATTTTTATTACAAAAAACTTAGAAATAGTATCCAGTGAAAATTCAATCAATAGATACTTACAACATATAAAAATTCTAATGAAATTTGGTATAAAACTACTAACAACTATTCATCGCTACTTGATAACATGGGTGAACGTTTATTACGAACTGGATAAAAAATGCTATTACCAGTATATGAGTGAAATATGTCTAGCACACAGCTTTGATTCAAATGAAGAATTTTGGTCGTTATTAACGGTCTCTGTTGGGTTTTTTTGTTTTTGTTTTTACAAAGTCTGTTATTAGCGGCATTTTTTTTGGGGGGGGGTTCTCATGTTGCTTTTATAATTCTTGATATTCTGCTACACAAAACTTAAGATTACATTGAAATTTTAATGTACGCCCCATGTCAGAATCGTGAGTAAGAAAATGTTGCTGTTACAAACTTCAAGCAAATTCTTAGCCCTTGCGAATTTCAGCCGTTAATATCTGAACTTCTCCTTCGACTTAGTCATAATCGACTTGAATTATCGAAATGAAAAAAAATTCATAGAAATTTGTAAGAAAAAAAAATCATACGTTACAGAAATTATGAATTTAAGGATATATTTCAAGTTAATATCATGTTAAAACAATTAATTATTTTTATTTAAGCTAATGAATATAGTCCAAACAGTGATGTGATAAATTACTAGTTTGGTTGGAAATCGAAATGCTGTGTTTAAGTTGATGAACAACGAAGTAAAGAAAAAAGTGATTATAAAATTCGGGTATTGCCCGTAACTCTCGAATACAAAGTGAACAAGCTATGAAGAAGACCAAGCATAAGCTGACATTCTTCTGATTGCAGTGCCAAAATTAGAATTAAAAAA
>BMAW01096587.1:581239-600314 GCA_019974015.1 Nephila pilipes | reverse complement strand
ATATATATATATATATATATATATATATATATATATATATATATAAAGACATATATATATATATATATATATATATATATGTAAAAGATCCTGTCGACTAAATGTAACGTATTTACTTTAACTTTTGTTCAATAGTAATGAATCATTCCATACGTGGCCGAAATACTTTTATTTCCATATTGTAGCATTTTAGTCGGGCTTCGGCCACCTGGCCGAAGCGAAGTTAAAATACAAATCTCAGATGATCATCAGAGAGAGAAGTATAAAAAGAGCAGTAAGAAGAGAGTATATTTTGCTGTGTTTTTCTATTTATATGAGGGAAAATTCAATTAAACGTTAGAGTCCAAACTGTCTGAATGGAGGGACTTCCAGGGAAGATAAGTATAGACCTAAAGTCTGGTAGGGATCATCCCTACAGGTCTGTTCCGTGAGAAGAGAGCATTGTTAGCAATTTATTAGAACGCGCGATGAATTAATTAAAAAGAATAAGGAATTGTATCAGGAAATACGAATGAACATTATCGTTTAAAGGAGAGAATGGGCAAATTTAGTAAATTAAATTATTTAAGTGAGAAATTAATGAGAATTAAGTTAAATCATTACACACACACAGATATATATATATATATATATATATATATATATATATTGCGGAGGATTAGAATTTGAGGCTAAACAGCAGATTAAGTCATCTCGCGTTTTGGATTCGAAAGCGAGGTAAGCTTTTTACCTTGTTTATTTTCGTAAATATTATAGATGATATATATATATATATATATATTGGAATCCCTGCCGGGATGAATTAAAGTTGTTTTCGAATTATTAGAGGCATTTTGAAAACGAAATTATAAAATAATTAGCTATTAATTTGTATTTGTGATTTGATACATATTGAATAATGAAGGCTGATGAGAAAGTAAACATGTATTTGTGATAGAGGATGTCCTTAAAAGTATCTTTCTGGACATCCGCTATTAAATTTATTATTAAAATAGAAGATGAGCTTCATAAATCAGAAACGGATGAAAATAAAATTGAATTATTCCTAATGAATTATTCCTTAATGATAAATTCGAAGATCTTAAATTGATTGATAATGAGTTAGAAAATGTTTTAAGCATCGACGAGCCTAAAAGAAAATGGAATCATCCGAAAAATATCGGGAAAAAATAATTGCATGTAATTTTAAAGCTAATAAATATTTACAGTGATCGACAGTGATTCATAGGAAAGATAGTTCATTTGCTGAAACATCTGCTAGTGCTAAAGAAAAGATTCATAAACATCATGAAACTCTAAGTGTTCAATTACCGAAAATTACCATTCCTAAATTTTACGGTGATATCAGTCAATGACTCACTTTCTGAAACTCATTCGAAACAGCGATACACAATAATGAAGTTTTAGATGACATAGATAAATTTAATTATCTAAAGGCTCACTTAAGTAGCACAGCTTTTAATACGACTGAAGGTTTCTGTATTTCTTCAGAATATTATGCGAAGGCTGTTAATTTATTGAAAGATCGTTTTGCACTTAAAGAAATTCTTGTTAACACTCATATGAATAATTTAACGCATTTACCTCCTCTTAGAGTTCTAATGACACGAGTAGTTTTCGAAAATTTTTTGATAATTGTCAAACCTAAATAAGAAATTTAGAATCACTTAGAATTTCGATAGATACATTTAGCAGTTTAGTATGTCCGCTATTAATAAAGTTACTTCCACATTATTTGGTATTTAGTTTTAATAAATTATTTGATTCAGATTTATTAGATTTTTTACGTAAACAGTTGAATGCTTCGGAAAAGGCTAATGCACGCCAAACCAATAATCCCCCACGAAGTGATGTTCTCTGAAACGGCAAGAGGATTGTTTGCTACAGGGTTGTAATTGGCGAGCCGAAAAAAAACAAAAATAATGTAAACACAGCTGCAGGACTTTTTTTGTTCGGAAATAAAGAAAGGAAAAAAAAGACTTGCGTTTTTTGTTCTAAGTATTCTGATTCTAGTGAATGTGAGTATGCTAAGGTTTATCGTATGAAGATAGGAAGAATATTTTATTGAAAAAGGGCTGCTGTTTTCGATGTTTAAAATTAGGTCATCTATCTAAAAATTGTAAAGTTTCTATTATTTGTACAGTTTTCGGTAAAAGACATTTATTCTTAATGTGTTTTTACAATATTAATTTGGTAGAAAATAAGGGAAAAATTGAGGACACAACAAAAATAAAGTTTTAACTAATAGGTCCTGTTTGAATGAAGTTCATTTGCAAACTTTAATTGTTGGAGTCTCAGGAAAAAGTTTAAAAAGTTACGTAAGAGCTCTTTTCGCGGTACTGGATCCCTATATATACATATAAGCAAGTACTCAGCTAAAATGTTAAAATTAGAAAATTTAAGAACAGAAAAAAATTAAACATAGTCTCTTTGGAGGCGTATAAATAACCGCTATCAACTTAATTTAAGCAGTTTAGATGGTAAATATCATTGTCAAATTGAAGCTTTGTATCAAACAAAAATTTGCTCTTCATTTCCTATAATAAGAAATGAAAAATTTATTAAAATATTAGAAAACAAAAGAATACACATCAGTGACGTTCGTCAATATGGGATCATTGTTTATACGAAGAAAATCCGAAAGAAATACATTTGTTGTTGGGAGTAGACATTGCTGCGTGTTTGTTTACTGAAAAAAATTGAAAATTTTCCGGGTCATGAGATATCAGCTTTTGAAACTAAGTTAGGCTGGACTTTAATGGGGAGATTAAAAAGTAAAAAATGAAAACATTGATAGTTCCCTATCCGTTCTATCTCTTTCCCGACACGTATCCGATGTAAAATTATCAGACCTTTGGCGATTGGATGCTATAGGAACTTTGAATGAAGAAAATAAAACAAAAAGCATTTTAGAAGAAGAAATACGAAAACATTTATCAGAAACTGTTAAATGGAAGTGAAGGGAAGTAGGAAGTATTTCTACCCTGAGCTATTGACAATTCTCTCCTCTCCAGTAACCGGTCTAAGGCGAAAAGTCCCTTTATAAAAGGAAAGAATACGAAGAAATATTTAATTCTTGGGAAAATAATAAAATAATTGAAGTAGTGAAGGAGGAAAAGGAACATCGGGTACATTTTTTACCGCATCGTCCTGTAATTAAAGAGTCTGGCGAAACAACCAAAATGTGCCCTGTTTTTAATGCATCTGCTCATACAAAAAAACTCGCCTTTACTTAACGATTGTTTAACTAAAGGACCTAATTTAATAGAAATAATTACTAGTATATTAAACCGTTTTCGCAAGTAACGTATTGGAGTTTCTTCTGACATTGAGAAGGCATTTTGCCAAATAAAGATAGCAGAGAAAGATCGAGACTTTTTAAGTTTTTTTGGTTTGATACTGACAATAATTTGAAAATTTATCGCCATAACCGAGTAGTTTTTGGATTGACGTCAAGTCCTTTTCTTTTGGGAGCAACTCTCAATCACCTATTGAATACAGTTCCGGAACATTTTGTGAGGACTTCTCAAATTTTAAAGGAATCCTTTTATATCGATAATTCGTTAGTCAGCTTCAATCACATTGAAGAAATTGAAGAATTCATTATCGAAGCAAAGAAAATTTTGGCCTCTGCACATTTTAATTTGAGATGTTGGCAGTCAAATATACCTATCACAATGATTGGTGACACAGAAAATGAACCAAAAACGGTACCTATTTTAGGATTAAAGTGGGATTTAGAAAAGGATACTTTTAGTTGCAAAATCGAACAAACGCTTAAGATTAATGAACCATTCACAAAACGGAAGATATTATCTGTAACTCAAAAGATTTTTGATCCCATAGGTTTTACTACTCCTGTTACATTAATACCTAAACTAATTTTACAAGAAACATGGATCCAGAAAATAAATTGGGATGAAGAATTACCTCTATGGCTAAACAAGCAGTTTCATACTTGGCTAAAACAATTACACTTACTTTCAAAAACCGAAATTCCCCGATGGTTAAATATCGATTGCGAAAACGAAGACACAATAACACTTCATATATTTTCGGATGCCAGCAAACGTGCTAACGCAACTTGTGCATTCATTAGAGCAGAAACTGTTGAAGGAATTAAAGTGCAATTGGTGAATGCTCGAAGTCGGGTAGCTTCCATTAAGGAATTGACTATACCACGATTAGAGCTCCTTTCTTGTCTAATTGGTGCTAGACTTTCAAAAACTATAACCACTGATTTAAAGTTACGAAATTGCATTACAGTTTTTTGGAGTGATTCGTCAACCGCTCTAGGATGGATCAGAAGAGACCTAGCCTGGGGAACATTCGTTAATAACTGAGTCCAAGAGATTAGGTATCTTACTAAAATTTCTGACTGGCGACATATTCCTGGAAATAGGAACCCCGCGGACCTTCCATCCAGAGGATGCTCTTTTGAGCAACTACAAAGATCAAAATGGTGGGAGGGTCCCTCATGGTTGTACTTATCCAAAGAAGAATGGCCTAAAACTGAAGAACAGCCAGATGAAGAAATATTAAACAAAGAAAAAAGGAAAACGATTTTGAGCCTTTTGGACAAGGAAAAGGAAAATGATTGGTATTAACCTAAGTTCTCATCTCATGGAAAAATAGTAAGGCTTTTAGCTTGGATTCACAGATTTTTGTACAACACAAAGAACATTGAGAAAAACTTTCTCAACTATTACTTTTTACAACTATTCAACTTTTCAGAGGAAAAAATTTCTGTAGATGAATTTGAAAAAGCTGAAAGACTTCTGAACAAATTAATTCAAAAAGAATCCTTTGTGGGCATAGAAGAGACTAATATTCACTCATTGAGACCTATGAAATATAGTTATGGAATTCTAAGAGCCCAAACAAAAATTGTCCAACGTGAAGACAGCAAAAACTTTTTATATTTATTTTGCCATCTGAAAACCCAGTTGTACAAAGATTAATATATGAAACACATTTAGAGAATCAACTTGTTGGAGTCAGCATATGTTGGCTCATCTTAGAGAAAAATTTTGTATATTAAAGTCGAGGAAAAGCATTAGAAATATCATCAGAAAATGTGTTAAGGGCAAGAGATTTAATATGCCTAGAATAGTTCAACCAGGTATGCTACCTGAAGATAGAGTTAGAGATGGAGCTGTTTTATGAAGTCGTTGGAGTTGACTTAGCAGGTCATCTCGCTGATGGGTCAAAATCCTGGATAGTTTTGTACACTTGTGCAATCTATCGTACCATTCATCTTGAATTAGTCACCTCACTGTCCACTGAGACTTTCATTCGGTCTTTTCGAAGATTCATCACCAGGTAAGGCAAACTTTATGTGATATATTCCGGCAACGGAACAAACTTTGTTGGCACTAATAGAGCTCGTGAAAGGGTAAATTGGAATACAATATGTGCTGAAGCCTCCTCACGAAGAATACAATGGAAGTTCAATCCACCTACGTGTTTCAAAAATTACGTCTTGGAGATGTCGTTCTCGTGGAGATAAATAAACGGCGCATTCGTTGGCCTCTAGCCAAAATAATAGAGATATTTCCTGGAAGGGATAATGTTGCTCGACTAGCCAAAGTGAAGAAAAGACAATGAAATTTTTCTCCGCTCTTCACTTGACTTGTGATTGAGCTCCTCAGAGTTTCGGACCTCAATGATAGAAGAGTAGTGACAACTATTATATCGGGGAACTTAACCCTCACGGGCTTCTATCCCCTGTGAAATGACTATAAATGAATGGTGAACTGAACTTTGGTTTTTCAATTGCCCAGAAGTTAATGAGATATTATTGATAGAATAAAATAATTTACATTGCAATAGCTTTGAAAGTTAAAGTTTTTATAAAATACTTTAAAAGTTTTAAAAATTTAATAGTTGTTGTAAATAAAATTATTATAAATTCACTAATTAATAAAAATTAGATGATTAATCATAATTAGAATAGATTGCATTGAGTAGGTTTAGAATAATACAGCAGAAGTCTATTGAGTTCCTGCTTGCTTGCTCGGTCTGGCCGCAGTGAGAGCGCGGTCTGTGATTGGTTGGTGGTGAGGTGAGTTATTTTAGTATATATATGTGTGTGGGTAGGGGTGAATGCTTAGTGTGGTGTGACTAGGGGTGACTGTGTTGGAGTTTAAGCAGTGGATTTTAGGATATTGAATTATAAAATTAGGATTTCTCTTGGTCTGTGTAGTTGTGGGTTATTTCTGAGTAGGGTGTATTTTTTTTTTTTTTATATGGTTTTATTGTTTGAGGCATCTATTTTTTGGAAGAAGTTTTCAGATAAATTTTTAATAAAATTTTTAGTGTGGGGAGCTTAATTGAAAATCTAATATCAGTGTTTCTCATGTACAAATGGGCTTTTACAATCATTCTAATGGTGGAATTTTGAGATTTTTCTAACATGTCAAAAGTAGTGTTAACACAGTGTGACCAGACCGGGCTAGCATAGGTCAGGATGGGTCTTAAAATCAGGGTGTAGATAAGCATTTTATTACGTCTGCTTAAAGCAGATTTACGCGAGATAAGGGGAAATAGATTATTTACTGCAGATCTATACTGCTTTTTAATTCGTAATACATGTTGTTTAAAAGTGAGTTTTTTATCCAACGTTACACCAAGATATTTGGTGTCTAGAGACCAGGGTATATTTTTGTTTTCCAGAAAGATGTCTGGTTCAATTTTTCTGTAGTTTCGTAAGAAGAAGACGGCCTCTGTTTTGGAAACATTCAGGGTTATTTTCCAGATAAAGTACCAAACTTCTAAATTCTGTAAGTGTTCATTTAGTGCTTGGCCTATGTTTGGTGAAAAATAGTGTCGTGCTAATATCGCAGTGTCATCTGCATACATGCATAATTTTGTTTTTGGGTGCGTAGGGATGTCGTTCACGTAGTAATTAAATAAAGTTGTTGAGAGGATTCCTCCTTGCGGGACTCCTGCTTCTATTGTTCTTGGTTTCGATAGGTTTTCATTCACTGTAACTTGGAATTTTCTATTTTGTACATAGGAGTTGGTAATTTTCACAAGATATGGAGGGGTGTTGTAATTCATCATTTTGTATATTAATCCGGTATGCCAGACTCGGTCGAAGGCTTTTTGGATATCCAGGAAAAACGCTCCTGTGTATTGGCCTTTGTAAAATCCAGTTTTCATATATATTCGATGACTCTGAGTAGTTGGTGGGTGGTAGATAATTTTGGAACAAATCTATGTTGTTGATGTATTATTATGTCATTTTCTTGGAGGAAGTTGGAAAGTCTATTGTGAATAATCTTTTCGGCTATTTTGCTTAGTATTGGAAGAAGTGATATTGGTCTGTAATTGCTGGGTAGGGTGGGATCTTTTCCCAGCTTCAGGATCGGGATGACTATGGCGGTTTTCCAGGAATCTGGGAAGTAACCGAGGTCTAGCATGTTATGAATTATATTTCGGAGTTGGAATATGCATAGATGAGGAAGGTATTTAATCATTTTGTTGGTTATTCCTTCTTTTCCGGGTGCTTTGTTAATTTTTATTTTCTTGATGTATTCAGCTATTTCAGATGCTAGTGGTGGAGAGTAGTCTTGATTTTGAAAGTTTTCGTCGTTTTGTAGATAGCTATGAACGACATCCTTTACATTTTCATCGTGAGTGGGTGTGTTTATGTCATTTAGTTTTAATTGATTTTGTAGTGAATCTGCCAAAATTTCAGATTTTTCAGTGTTACTAAGTGCGATATTAGCTGGGCCTTTAAGGGCGGAGATGGGAGTTCGTTTTCTCCTGAATACTTTCGCCATATCCCAAAGGGTACCGGTTTCCGCATTCAGGTTTTCAAGTGTTTCTTCCCATTCTTTGTTTTTATGTAAGTGCACTTTTCGCCTAATTTCATTTTGAAGTCTGTTTAGAATTTCTTTATCGGCAGGGAAATGGGTAAATTGCCAGGTTTTTCTGGCTTTATTTCTTTTTCTGAATAGATCCTGTAATTCCTGTCCGATAAAAGTTTGTTTGTTGTGTTTTATGGGTTTTGAGGCAATTTTATGTGCACTTAAAATGTTTCGTGTGAGTTCTGCGACTTGATTTTCTATATCCTCACCGCTTTGTGCTTTGGGTAGTGTGAATGTTTGGATTGTGTTTGCTAGTAGTGTGCTTTTAAATAAGTCCCAGTTTGTACGAACTTTAGGTTCCGGCAGTTCGTACTTGTTCTGAGTATCAAAGTGGATAAGAACTGGGTTGTGATCGCTACTTAACTCCGGTAGCGAGTGGATTTGAGCGGGCCAATCAAAGCTCTTCGTAATTGCTATGTCTATGATGGAGGCGGAGTTATAGCCGTAGCGTGTTGGTGTGGGCGGGGCTAAGATTTTTAAGCCGTTTTGATCGGCAAAGTTTCTTAAAGCGTTACCTCTGGATGAATTATATGTGCAGCCCCAGCTGGTGTGCTTAGCATTTAGATCTCCGCAGATTATTGAGGTTGACCCTAGGTTTTGGATTGTTTGTATGTGTTTTTAACAGATGGTGGGATGTACATCGAGGTATCAAGTATGGGGATTTCATCTGTTGGGGTGAGTGCAACAATGGTTGCTTCTACACCTTCTAGTGTGGGTGTTGGGATTTGGTAGTGTGGGAGAGGTTTTTTAACTAAAATTGCAGTGCCACCGGAAAATCTGTTAGTCGAGTTGAATCTGTCATTTCTGTGTGTGGTGTAGTTGGGCATAGAGAATTTTATACCCGGTCCTAGATGTGTCTCTTGTAATAAAATTAAGTCTGGTAGGTGCTTGTCAATAAAGTGTCGTAATTCTACTTCACGAGACTTTACCCCTAGGGCGTTCCAGGTAACCAGTTTGAGGCCGAGGAGGTTGAATGTTAATTACTAGTTGTGGGTGGAGAGGCAAATACACCCGCAATGAAAATATTTAGTTTATCTAGATCATTGGTTGTTTTTGACATATTGTTTAGTGCTTCAAAGAGTTTTGAGAATTTGTTGAATAAATTTTGTAATTCACTTATGGCTGTTATAAAGTTAAAATTACTTTGGGTATTGGCTGGATTACTATTGTTTGGGATAGTGGGGATATTGATCTTTTCAAACTGGTTCGAAGCTTCGACCTATTTAGTAGCTATGGGTGGTGCCATCTGTTGATTGGGTTTGTTACTTAAGATGTTTGCAAAAGTGAAATCTGTAGTAACAGGTCTGGTTGCTATTATTGTATTCCTTTCAGTGATCTTGTTGGTCACGTCTCCCTTTTTGGGTTTCCTTTTGGGAAACAACGGGCATCCTTGCCAAGAGGCCATATGCTCTTGCTTGCAGTTTATGCAAATTGGCTTCTCGATTCTTTCTTTTATCTCGCACTCCCCTGTGCGATGATTGGCTCCGCATTTGAGGCAACGGGTATTCATCCTGCAATTCATAGAAGAGTGATGAAAGTAGTTGCAGTTATAGCACTGCGTGGTGGTCTGCTTTTTCTTGAAAGGAACAACTTTCACTAGCATGTGCATGACAGCTTGAACCTTGTATATATCAAGGGCATCTTCTGTTCGCCTCACTTCAACCATGAATATGGGGAGTGGGAGTTTGGTTTTCAGTTGTTTGAGTTGGGCGACTTTTTGCACTTTAATTCCTTGTGCTTCCAGGTCTTCTTTAATGTCTTCAGGGTCTGCGTGCGATGGAAGGCCTTTGATACAGACCTTCAAAGGCCTCTCAGGAAGAGGTTGTATTACGTAGTACTCTGATCTCATGTTTGAGAGTTGGGTCGTTATTCCTCGGTGATCGTCTTCCGTTTCAGGATTAATTTTGATGTATTGGCCGGATAGTTTACAGGTAGCAGTTGGGAAATTTCTGTTGACTACCTGTATGATCAAGGTATAATTCTGAGTTAGCTTTAACATGATTGGCTGAATTTTTGGAGGGGGTGGGGGTGAGGTCAGTGTCAGCTTCGACTGGTTCGCAGTCCGAAAGCGCGTCAAAGCTATTGCTTATATTTAAATTAGTATTTTGAGGAGTTTGATTTTTGCTATTTTTAATAGTTTTTGAAGGTTTTTGAAATCCTTCTTTATCTGTGGTTCTTTGAGCTTTAGGAGCTCTACTAGTACTAGGTAGAGCCTCATGAGGCTTAGTTGCTTGGCTGATGTTACAGGATTCAGCCATTCTTTTTCTAAGGTTTTTTAAACTATTATTATTTATATTTGAGTTTAAGTCTTTATGAATATTACAATTAGATACTGGGCAGTGAGAGAAAGAGTTCAGCTCACCTGAGAGTTTCTTCAGGTTGTTGGTTATGGTTCCTTTTTCGTTCTGCAGGTCGGTAGCTGCTTGCGGATCCTTGTTCATCGGATTTTTTCGTTCAACTTCTATCAGTTCGTTTATGTATCTCAGTCTTGGCTGGAGTACATTTATTTGGTGGATAAGTAACTGTATGGTCTCGCATACTTGTGAATCGTTGGGTAGTGGAGTATTGCTCTCAGGAGGTGCAATCTCCATCGGGTTTACAGCCGGGTCATCGGCCATGTTGGGCTTAATTCGCTCCATATAATTCAGGCGTGCTCGCTCCTTGAAGTCCACACGTAGAATGTATGATAGAAGAGTGTTCCGTTCTGCTACAATCCTCGCCCTTGAGCTGAGGAAACGAGACGGTTACTGAAGTGAAGAGGAGATCAGAGCGAAAAACAAAAACAGAACGAAAGGAACTTTCGAATTCATCGGTCGCATATATTTTCTATGCACGATATAACTGTATCAAATATAATATTTGTAAATTATTTTATTTCAGTATATCAATCTGCAGAAAATAATCTGGATATCCTTCTTTCAAATAGTTGCTGTCTAGAATTACACAGAAATAATTCAAATTGCCCTTTAGAATTTGAGGCGAAATGGACGTTTAATTAGTTTCGCCTTTTGGATTCGAAAGCGAGATAAGCGTTTTACATCTTTATTTTCTTATATTATATATATATATGAGTTCATAAATTAAAACTTACTTTCATTATGTGTGTGTAACCATATAGCGTACTCCGAATTTTCAAAGTCGACAAAAATTGAGAGATCTTTAGCGTGTAATATGGGCTGTTTTGATTTTCTTGGTATTGTAACAGTAGGAAAAAAAAGAATAAACAGTAAATTAGGTTGATATAAGATGTATAAACTATGAAGGCCAAACCTTGAGCAGCAAGAAATTCAAATATTATAGCTTTTAAGGAGATATATGTCATGTATCTGATATAAAAAAACAAAAATCGGTGGTAGGTCAACAATCTTAAGAAATATGAATCAATCCTTATTGTATTCTAAAGGTATAACAATTTCAAAAGAAACAAAAAAAAAAAAAAAAAAAGTACATGACGCATTTGTTAAACAGTTATATATAAGAATTTGTAATTTGTTTATTTTTTCTAATAAGAAGCGACTTTTAAAGGATAATACGATCAATGCATTGAGATCAAAATTTTGATTTAGACATCTCGGAAGATGTTTGCTTTAGTGAATAAACATAAAACGTGTGATAATAAATGTTGTTGTACATAAATTTCTTATCTTTTTCAAAGCTTCTCAATGGCGTATAAGTCCTAAAGCCTTCATTAATAGTAACACTTTCACCTTGAGTTCGGCATAAAATATATTTCCCAAGGGGCCATTAAATTTCATACAGCCAACCAATATAAAGATTTTAAGATATTACTTTGTCCCAATAAAAATTTATATTCTTATTTGCATATTCTGTACATATCCCAAAACATGTATATACCTTCGAAAGACTTATTATATATTTCAGATATCACCCATATATTGGTTTCTTTCCGATTGTTTTTTCATGCTCCGTTAGCTTTGGCGTATATTGGCCCCATTTTGCCTAAGTATGGTCTAAAAAGGATTTTGACATTGATCATTTAAATGTTGATATTTCATTATATGACCCTTATTTTTTGATGAATTGTTTATTCCACACTCTCTGAACTCTACATTCAGTATTTAATTTTCTTTACGTGCAATAATCATTTGATAAATTATTTTGCTTTATTTTCTGGATTATTTTAAAGAATCAGATATAATAAATGAAAGAAAAAACATTTATTTAAATATATGAAAAAAATCATTGGAAAGAAGAAATTATAAAAATAGGCCAGTAAGATAAAAAAAAAAAAAAAAGATAATCACTTACAATGAACAACGTCATCGACTGAAAGGAAGAATCAACACAATTAGACAGAGTTGTTATAAGAGTTAACATAAAACACTGATTTCATCTTATACGAGTAGTTCAAGAAACTCAAAATACAGCTCGGGTTAATCGGATAAAATGGAAAAATATTAGAAACAATTATGACTTTTTTTGAACAAATAGCTGATATCTTTTTTTGAAATCTTAGTTAAAATGTTCTTATCTCGCAAAGTATGCGTTAATTATGTATGTGTGTCTTAACAGCACAAGATAAATAATAAAACGTATATATATATATATATATATATATATATATGTGTGTGTGTGTGTGTGTGTGTGTGTGTGTGTAAGATAACGTGACTATTTATTTTCAATCCTCTCAACTTACTAAGTTGACAAGCTATTTCTCACCTATCCATTGAAGAAAATTTGAAAATAAATGCTCCTAAGCTTATAGAATAACAATAATGGTAATAATAAAAATATAGTAGAATAGAGGTATCTGTAGATTCAATTCGAAATGCATTTTCGAAGCAAAGTTCCTACAGCAGTGTTTCACGATTAAAATTCTTTGTGAATTAGAGGAATTAGAACTTTAAAATTTATTAAATTAAATGTTCAATGTGATCATCACCAGAAACATGAACGATATCTAGTGGTGTGATACGGTGGATAAGTCTCAGAGCAGACCTTGCTGTTAATTAGTGGTCCTCAAGATGTCGTGATATAACACATCAATCAATAACTCCCGAGACTAACCCAGAGATGGCGCTCGTAGTAAACCAGTAACCAGATCTTTCTAGAGTACTAACCTTTGCTTGAAACGTGTCAAAATTTTAAGTCGATCGGACCAGAAACAGCTGAGTTATCGAGGTTGGAGTAAAGTCGTTTTGTAGTTTGTTTAAAAAATGGAAAAAACCGAGTTTCGTGTTCTGATAAAACATTGTTTTTTAATGGGTAAAAACACCGTGCAAGCGAAACAATGGATTGAAAAGTGTTACCCGGACTCTTGTCCATCAAAAGCAACGATTTGTCGGTGGTTTGCCGAGTTTAAACGTGGTCGTACCGACACAAATGACGCGGAACGCTCGGGTAGACCTGTGGAAGCCGTTACACCGGAAAATGTGAGTGAAGTGACAAAAATTATAATGAAAGATCGTAAAGTGAAGCTCCGTGAGATTGCTGAGATGACACAGATATCATATGGAAGTGTATTTACTATCCTTCATGAAAAATTGAGCATGAAAAAGGTTTTTTCCAAGTGGGTGCTGCGATTGCTTTCGATGGAACAAAAAACAGAAACGAGTCGATGATTCAGAAAGCTGTTTATCGCTATTTACTCTCAACAAAAAAGATTTCTTGCGAAAAAAAAAAAAAAAAATTGAAAAAGGTTTGGAAATTTTTTAATCACCCTAAAGGGTGATTAACAAAAGGTGTTATGTTGATGAATAAAAAATAATTTTGCAAAAAAAATGTTGTTTTGAATGTTAGTCTCGGGAGTTATTGATTGATGTGTTAAGTCCCAGCGAATTGTTTCTTTAACGCTGCTTGAAGTGCTTTTTCCGCTAAAATTGACAAACCGCGAAGAACTACCACCGAAAATAGTAGCAAAAGTGTGTTTTATTATCCACTGGATATTGTGTTTCTAGTCGTAGTCATATTGAATATATTGTAAGCAACCTGATTTTTTCAAAAAATATTAACGGTATTAGCTCAGAAATAAAAAGAAATTCATGGAGTATTTCATGCGTTTTTTCATCTGAGAAGTGGACAGATTTTGAAAAATGTAAGCTGATGCACGGAACCTTGAAAGGGATAGCTTCCGATGTCGAAATTTTGACAGCGAATGTTTCCTAAGCTATTGGAGGGAATTGTATGATATTTAAGATATAGGGGATTGAAGGTATAAAAACACTAAATATTACAGAAGAATCTCTTTTAGCCTATCTTAGCTTATTCAACATTTCATATTATTTGACGGAATTTTTTTTCCTCCCGACACTATAAAATTAGATGAAGAAACTGTTGTTAATTGTAATGACAGTTAAATTGAAGATAAAGCATTCAGTATCTAGCCTGAGTGGAAGGCAGATCAATATAAAAACTTCAATAATCAAAAAGGTTCATTATCTGTTGATACTTGAGTCGTTAATGCAGATTGGATGTTTTTCTACAACAAGCAGACGAAATGAAACATATTTAAATATATTGCCTTGATCGATGGTTTATAAATTACGAAGTATGCGCTGAGAGAACACACACATTCCTTTAAAGAAGCAGACAAATTTTAATTGCAATAAATAATATTTTATTAGAAATGCCACTTCAAACTAGAAGATGAAACAACGACAGTAAAAAATCATTCCATCTAATTAAAAAGATTCTTACTTTTAGCAATAAAATTCATGCTCATGTGAAAAATTACTCATCTCAGGAAAAGTTGAAACAAGCACTTTTCTCACGATATTTTTGTCCATTTAATCGTGATGATTTCTTAGCTCAAATTTACATATTCTGGGGTTGCTGGCATAGGCATCTCTGATAACGATATTAGATAGATAGATTAACGATGGAGTTAACATTTCGGAGGAAGTGAATTTTGATTTGAATAGAATAGCTAGGATAACAAAAGGGGAAATGTGATCAGCTGGTATTTTATCACTCCAAGGCCACAAATGAGGTGGAAAAAAACCCATCACTCTACTTTTTAGTGCATCGCATCTCAAGATACAACTTTAACAGGTCAATTGAAAAGTCCCCAGCCTGACACATAGATGGCGTTACTAGAATTAAATCCATATGATTTTTAGTTAACCCTAACCCTCAAAAGATGCGTGTATAAATTTGACAGCTTTCGGATCATTAGTTTGAGAATTATAGAATTTTGAGTGAAACAACTTTTGTTATTGTGAAAAAAATGGATAAAAAGGAATTTCGCGCGTTGATAAAATATTGCTTTTTGATACCCGAGTTTTTGCGTCGATATGTGACAATGGATGAAACATGGCTCCATCCTTTCACTCCGAAGTCCAATCGACAGTCATCCGAGTGGACTGCACACGATGAACCCGCTCCAAAGCGTGGGAAAACGCAACAGTCGGCTGGCAAGGTTATGGCGTCTGTATTTTGGGATGCGCATGGAATAATTTTCATTGACTACCTTGAAAAAGGAAGGACCATCAACAGCGACTATTACATAGCGTTATTGGACCGTTTGAAGGACGAAATCGCCGAAAAACGGCCGCATTTGAAGAAAAAGAAAGTGCTGCTTCACCAAGACAATGCACCGTGTCACAAGTCAGTGAAAACGATGGCAAAAATCCATGAATTGGGCTTCGAATGGCTTCCTCATCCACCGTATTCTCCGGATTTGGCCCCCAGCGATTATTTCCTGTTCTCAGATCTCAAAAGAATGCTCGCTGGGAAGAAATTTTCGCCTAATGTAGAGGTGATCGCCGAAACTGAGGCCTATTTTGAAGCAAAGGACAAATCGTACTACAAAAATGGTATCGAAAAGTTGGAGGGTCGCTATAATCAGTGTATCACCCTTGAAGGGAATTATGTTGAATAAAAAAAACTAATTTTGCCAAAAAAAAAATGTGTTTTAACATACTATGGTAGGCCGGGGACTTTTCAATTGACCTGTTACAAGAAATAGAAAGCAGGGTGATGATCAGTACGAAATAACTGATGAAGAAATTTTGTCTGTTAAAATGGACTCAAAATAGGAGATCCAACTGCTGAGACTCTCAGAATTTCTCATAAAGACGGCTCCTCATACCATAATTAATGCATTGAGCAACAAAAGAAAATCACAGGAATTGACATAAGGATATTGCCTAGATGGCTGTGGCACTCGTCAGGAATAACGACTGTTATCAATAACTTTTTTTAATTATTTCAGCACCAAACTTTTCAAGTATATTTAATTTCAAACAACTCCGCCACTGCTAGTCCATTTTTAGTCATCAAAGGAGTTGTTATTTTCTTTTATTTATCAATGCATAAATTGGTATAGAAGGATCATTTTTTAAAATTTTATCGTAGACGTTTTTGATGCCTAATAGCAGTAGTGTATTTAATTTTTTCAAAAATATATTATGAGAATAATGAATTACTCCAAAATTTCTTATAGGTTTTATTGGTTATTGATTAGCATCGTACTTAAAAACAACATGAAAACTTATATCGGAATAAAACATATATATAAATTAAGGATTTTATTTTTAGCGTTCGAATAAAGTATATCACCTTTAAATTCTAATTAACCAGAAAAAATGACTGAAAATAGAGTAAAATTATTCAGAATTATGAAACAGATGTGTGGCAGCCCTTTTTGCCTCAAAATTTTGTTCTTTTTAAATTGTCTTCTTTCTTGGAATGGTTTTGGGGCCACAATGACTTTGATATTGATTCGCCATTATAAGCCAACGAAAGGGATTTTATAAAAGACCCCGTAATATAATAAATCGAATTAAAACAAACTGTATTTTATGGGTTGAAATAAAAAAGAGTTCGTTAGTTGGTGAAATCAGTTCTATGCATAGCATTTCAATTTTGTTAATTTGTTGTAAAATATGATTATTAGACTCCTAAAGGGTAAAGTCGTGACAAAATTTGACACTTAAGAAAAACACCTATTAAGTATTAAACCTGTCATCTCCCGTTTATTCGACATTTTCTCTTATCCGACGCTCTACCGTCCCCATTTATGTCGGATAAGGGAGACTCTATTATGTAAACCTATGGTTATACTACAATGCCTTATTTTCGCAATGGTATTTATTAACTCATATTTTTAATAATAACGTTTATTTTCAATATTTTGGTTTTTTTAGATTTGGGATTCGCTGAGTAAACATCTTTGCAAAGTGGCGGCGAGAAAATGTCGAATTATCAAGTGTATGTGATGGTATTTTTAAGCCTCATTGCTTGGAAAGAAAATCCCTTTTGACAAAACAAATTATAAAATACATTATTTTTATAAATTCTAAGTAAATAAGATAAAAGATGTTATTTTTTGATGATTGTACATATTAATTTGAATGTTTGTATATTTTGAGTCATACATTTGTTTCCTTGAATTCACTCGTATTGTACGAGATTGGCTCAAAAAGTACCTTTTTTCGGCGACAGGTAGTATTGCTAAAACGTTTGCGTTATGTATTTGCCATCTGTTAAAAACCGTTAAACATATTTGACATTACATCATTGGTTGTAATGGACTCCTTTAACTAACCATTGGGATTACTTTATTATGCTGTTTGAATTGAGTACCTATCCTCGTGAAAGAAGCGTCACTTAGCGTTACTTTATAAGAAATGTAGTGAATAGGGTATTATCAGATTCGAATATAGGGGAATTTAGTGAGATGGATGAGAGATGCGAAAAAATGTGATATAAGAGAGTATCCTTGACTAGAAGACTGGGATCCAGTTATATGTAAGATAATTCTGAATTATAATATTTGGTACCCCATGAGTATTTTATTTTGATACTTCTACTATGAGTATAACATATGATGCAATTTTGGAACTGATCTTTATAGAGTCTCATAATAATAACAGTTACGTTATAAGGTTGATTTTGATTTGGTAGCCAAATGAAAATTTGATTGCAATCGTGTCACCATTGATGAGACCCGTATTCATGATTATTCACATGAAATAGAGCAACGATATAAACTATAGGTTATTTTTGGTGAATCTTCTCGAAAGAAGGTGATGTTATAATGGGATGAGTAGGGAGTCCTACTCATGTTCTTGTTAGAAAAAGGTGAAAAAATGATAACAGATAGAGCCCTTGCAATGTTACTTACGTTAAAAGGCATAATCAGTCAGTTTCAAAAATATTTAATCACTTTCTTTATTCTGATTTAGAATGACCACCATCAAAATTAAATTATGAATGTGGAGCATCCCTAAGACATAGGTTATAGATGAAAATTCTACTTATCTTAAGAACAGCTAATAGGTTGACTAAACTAGATTCGATTCCAGTATACTTCTAGTGTCGAGATCCGAGTAGGGCGTATGGGTATATTACCTCACACTTGCTTGTCCCATATAAGTGTGTTTATCAATTGAACTATTTCCTCTTATCTCTCTAATGTATCCAAACTCTCTATCTGATTCACTATATTTCTTATGTAGCAATGATAATTGCTACAAGTCACGATTCTTTCACAAGGAAAGGTCTTCAATTCAAATAACTTAATAACACCAAAGGTTTGTTGAAAGAAGCGTTAGAAAATTTCAAGTGACTCCTTTCCATTTCCTATCTCTAAAAAGTGAACTTTTTGAAATGTCCTCGCATTCGAAAACTTGCTCATACTTAACATTACAGGCTAGATAAAAACAAAAGCACTAAAAAAATTAAATTTTTTTTTCAAAAGAAATTCTGAAAAACTTAAAAAAGTGCGCAGTAAATGATAAGGTTATTTCAAAATGCACTACATACTTGCTCGTTCAATATCTGTAAGAGGAAGACAAAGTGTAATAATTATTTTTTTTTTTAAAAAAAGAGAGTTCTGGGTAATACTTAAATATACGGGACCAAAATCTATAGAAAAAAAATCCTACATAAAAAAGACGAGTTTAAATAAAAGTGTACAAAATTAAAAATATTTATTCGTTCGTTTTTTTATTTTATTAAAAAGGAACTTACACGGTGCGGCTGGAAATATCCCAAACTTACTCTCAGTGAGGCTAAAAAGTTTTTATTCAGAATTGGTGTATGGGATACCATCAGTGTACGACAGGCAGAAACTTCTGAAAATTGTCAATATCGTACATCTGTATCATGATGTATGTTCAGTTTGTAACTAAATTTACATCATGATACAGCGTTTTGGATGTCATATTTACCGTTCAATCGAAACGTCGCTCGTATGTTATCTCTTTTAAATAAAAGAGATAACAAAAATCGTATGT
>BMAW01096587.1:559828-581229 GCA_019974015.1 Nephila pilipes | reverse complement strand
TCGTATGTTATCTCTTTTAAATAAAAGAGATAACAAAAATCGTATGTTATCTCTTTCAAAATAAAGTTTATGTTTTCTATCCTCTGATTGCTATTTTCTTAACAAGAATAAGAAGCTAACAATCATTTGAACCATAACAAAAACGACATATTTTATTTTTTCATAGAATTACAACAACGTTGCCACCCTTGCTAAATTAAAGGTTTTCAAAATAACTGTAACGACATTGCCATTCACTTAAAATTCTGAATTGAAAATATAAATATAACATTCCCCACCCTGAATTGCAAGCAATTCAAAAACTTATTCATAACAGAGAAATACAACTACGTAAATTTACAGTCTGTGAAAGAATATCTACAAGTTGAATTCCGGAATTTTTACACGCCGACCAGATCTAGTAATGTTAGGTACTCCGGTATGCTTCACTTGAACTAAAGATAGTTTTTACTTTGATTTATTTTTTGAATCACCTGAGTTGGAGAAATTGTCTCCTTGTTGCTACTCCTCTAGATCTTTACAGGGATTACTGATATATTTACTCGAATTGACTTAAAGAGGATAAATCCATTGAATAGAGTGTAATAAAATAGAGTGTGATGCCCTTACTTTTACCCATTGCACTTGTTTATCTTGTCCAGATATAAGCTTAGTTATTACTCCAAGAGGTCAGTCAATTCTCTTGTGATTATCACTCCCAATCAAAACTACCTGTCATACCTCTTAATTGTATTAGAAACTCTCCTTTCAGGTTTTTGAACAAGAATTCCAAGGTATTCCTATTTGAATCTATTTCGTAAATCTTTATGCAGCGTCTGCCTGTATCCCAATATTCTATTTAAAACTCTTTGCTCGACCTTATCAATATCTGGAGTGATACCATGTGAACGTCTTGTAAGAACATCGATGGAGAGAGTGGTGTTAGGGACTCGTGTTCTGATATATATATGTTAACTGCCGTGAAATCACAACTCTGTCACAGTCCTCCAGTATGGTATCTAACCATCTCTTCATGAGAAAGGCAAGATTTTCCGAGTGCTCTTTTCAAGAGATCTTTCAAATAGATGGTCAAATTTTCTCACTCTATGTACCATAAATCTTCTTAACGCCATCGAAAATGCTTCAGTATCAGCAGATGTGATGAGTTCAAAATGAACTGCCCGATAGATGGCACAAGTAAATAACAGGACCCAACTCTTTTTTTTTTATTTCCTTTTAGAAAAAGAGGACCTGCCATATCTACACTGTTATCTTAAATACAGCCGCATCACGTACTTGGTCATCTGAAAGTGGTCCCGGTCCTGTTTCTAGGTTTTTGGAAATCTATCTTCGACAAACAACACATTTTGACAAAACGCTTCTAACGGTCTCCTGCTTTTCGAAATCCAATATTTTTCTCGAATTAGATTCAAGAGTATTTGAACCCCAGCATGACAATTCTTAGTAGGAACATTCAATATTAGACGTTTACCAATCTCGTGATGCGTAGGTAGAAACACAGGGTAGGAAGTCTTCATAATCTGTTCTGTTTTTAAAAAAATTCAGTCGTATCATTCCTTCTTCGTCTGAATCATTTCGAGAGTTTTCAACCTGGCATCTTTTTCTGAGAGGAAAGACTTTCTTTGTACCATCTTTATAACTCGATTTCCGGCTTCTTGATATTCTTTAGCAGTCAATCCACCTTTATCAATTTCTATAGGCATCATATAGTTATTTTTAAATCGAAGGATCCATCATCAGACAAGTCTCATAATTTTCTCATAACTCGAGAAATTATTGCAGTACCAATTGTTTTCTAAGTATTCATTGGCATTGTTTACTAAACAAATGGTTTTCCTCCACTCCTGATTAATTTCTTTTTCGTCTATAAGGTAATATTTGGTTATGAAAGGCCACTCATGTATACAATTCTTCATCCATGTTGGACACTCCCACCATCTAGTCTTCACTAGATGGGTTGCTTTACAGCCCCTACTTGGCAAGTCAGCCAGATTCTCATCTCCACAAATATATCTCCAAGATGAAGAGAAACAGTGTTTTCGTATATGACAACTTCATTTTTCACAAAAACTGATAAATTTTCATCTTTGGTAATCCTCATAAAGACGGTTGTAGAGTCGCTCTAAAAATATCTTTTAATTGATCGCCAATCAAATGCATTAGTTATCGAGTTAGCTAGTCTTAAGCCTAACATAGCGAATAAAAGTTCTAATCTGGGTATTGTAGCTCCCTTCACAGGTGTTATGTAAGGCCTTGAAAACAATAGGAACACGTCATTGCATTCACCGTGAATCACAAGATATGCCATAGCTGCGTATGCATATTTGCTAGCATCGCAAAATACATGTAAACAGAAATTATAGCACCACCAAATAACGAATTGTGGTGCACCAAATAACGAATGGTGGTGGAATTAGAATAACTTCTCGTATGTAATGTAGTCCAAAAATGTAGTCCATTTTTGTTGCAAGATCTTTTAAAATATAAGATTGTTGTGATCCAGAATCTAGAATTGCTCGTGCTTCAACCATTTTATGTGGCCGCGGTAACCTAGTGGTCATGGTTTAGGATTCATGGCCGGTGGTTTTCGTTCAGTTGCGTGTTCGATCCTTGGCCCGCTAAAGACCCGCTGTGTAGCCGGGGCTGATGCACGTTAAATATGTCGGGGCCCAAAACCATTCCTTTGGAGTGGTGTGGAAGTTAGAAGGGGGGTACCAGCTCAGATATCGTCCTCGTCACTTGACCAATGTTTAAAATTACGAGGTCCGTCGCCAGTAGCCCTCATGTTGCTTCTAGTGCGATGTTAATAAAAATTGAAGAAAACTAAAAAAAAAAAAAAAAAAAAACCCAACCATTCTACTATCGAAAGTTAATTTTACTTTCAAAGTTCGCAAAAACACTTTAGAACTTCTATTGATATTAGCTAAAGTAACTTCATTTCCTGACACTTTTATTTCAACTTTTTTTGACGTTTTTTTTTTACTTTTGAAATTAAACGCTTTGCACATTAAAGGTACATGCTTTCTCCCACAAATCACGCACTTTAAAAATACATGACAAATTTGGTCTTGGTGTCCGGAATGAAGGCATAAGAAACAACAGCCTTATTCCTTCTAAATATTATTTTTTTCTCTCAATTTAACTCATTTTCTGTGCTGAAAAACATTCCGAGATTACGTGCTTCTTACCTCCACAGAATACATAAGATTTCTTTATTTCTTGTGTTGCCGTAGTTAGTAATCCAGCCGCAGTCAATGTTCTGAGCTTGGAAATTTCTAAAGCTTGTTTTTTTATTCTATGTGTCTTATCTTCATCTTTCCTCAAACCAAAATCTTTCATTGTCAAAGATATATTCGTTCCCCTCCTTCAACATCAGTTTTAAGGAACGCTATCAAATTGTTTAAACGCTCTTTGGTTTCGGTTGGCGAACCAGAGGCATTGTTTCTATTCCAGGCTTTCTGGAAATCTTCGGGTAAACAAGATTCTACCATGGGATACAATATTGAGCCACATTTATCTGTAATAATACTTCAGGTTTCGAGAGCACGCATGTTAGATTCAAGCTTGTCATATAATGATGTAAGAGAAAAGTTTCATTTGTTTGCACAGAAATAATTAATTTAATTAATTCTGTTTCATAAACCACAACCAAAAAGTCATCTTTTCCGAAGCGAGATTTCAAACTCTTCACCGCCTAGCTCCGGTTGGCAGGAAACTTTACTATTGTCAACTCTATTGTCTGTCTGGCTCTCGAACCGACAATTGCTGCTTATATTAAATATAGGAATTTAACTTCAGTTACTATCTCTTCATCCTTATCAATATGTTGGAACTGACTCCGAAACGGTAACCAGTCTTTCAAATAATCTCCGAATTGTCTAAATTTTAACTTTCGTAAGGTATACTTTCTTCTGGAATTGCTAGCTTCAATTGAATCACAGGAAATTTCTCTTAGTCTAATTCTCGCGAACTCTACTTCATTAACAAGCCTATTCTTTTCCAGCTAAACTTGTCTTTTTTCCCCTTCTTTTTCAAATTCATCCCTTTTTTTTCTTTCTTCAGCGGTTGTCTCCAACATTTCATTAACAAACTCAGCATCATCCTTATACTCGGAACTATTTATAATTAAATCTTTTAATCTCGACAACGTAATATTTGCTAGTATAGGTATGCCAAGCTCTTTTTTTGCATTTCTTAAATCTTCCTTTTTAAACCCTTTAACAACATGAAATATATTCGGGACATTCATTATGGTCCTGTGGCGGACGCCAGTATTTATTTAACGTACAATTGAAACGTCGTTTGGAAAGCAATCATAAAAAAACTCGCATGTTATTTCTTTCAAAATAAAGTTTATGTTTTCGATTCTTTAATTGCTAATATCACTTACTTTATTTGAATCCCAGATTCTCCGCAATAAAGTAGATTTTCTTAACAAGAACAAGAAGCCAGCAATCATTTAAAATACAACAAAAACGGCATATTTTATTTTTTCTTAGAGTTACAACAACGTTGCCACTCTCGCTAAACTAAAGCGTTTCAAAATAAATGCAATGACGTTGCCATTCGCTTAAAATTCTGAATTGAACATGTAAATATAACATCATATGTTGTTTATAATTGTAATGGAGTCATGCACTAAACACAGGTGAGAGGGAAAGATTTGTTTTAAATGTGACAAATCTTCCAGTGAAACTTAACAAATAATGTAAAAACGCTTACGTTTGTAACCTCTGCTAGCCGCATATAATCTTTGTTTCTACAACTTTATGTAGACTGCGAATGGCAACAGCAGAAGAAAAAAGAGATTCAGTTTGTTGTTCTAATGTTTGAAATTTAACGCCATGAATAAATAAATATTTTGTTTTAAAATTAAAAATGAAAATTCTTTTTGCACAGAAAATAATATATTAAGATGTAGCAAACCGCTACACGTTCACGATTATATGTCTTGACTGAATGTATTTTTCGTGGTTTGAGAAATTTCAAGTTGGGTAGAGAATTGCGGAGGCGGAATGTATTGCGGAGGCTGAATGGGTTAACCAAATTCGCCAAAGACAAAAATCTTCGAATCCTTTCTCTTCCAAAATCTCGAGTGAAGATGTTTTTCATGGTAGAAGAATGATTCAGTTGGAATATGTTCCTCTGTGACTAACAGAGCCTTCTTTCTACAGGGCATGGGAATGATGCTTTCTTCCGATGCAGAGGAGAGTCAGGATAATGTTATGAGACATTCCAACTGGATGTGGAGCAGTTTGAGGATCGCGCCTACTGATGAATAGGATCAAAAGATCCTATTCAGCAAATAATAACAAATTATTTAATAATAACAAATTAATACTGTACAATAATAAATGGAAAATAAGAATTTTTATTTTTACTTACTTCCTGCTTCGCCAGATCCAACTACAATGGAAAAAATTGTTAATTTCAATAATTTTATTTTTGAAAAAAAAATAGTTCTTAATCTATGAGCGACAATTTCTTGAGTTAAAATAAATCGGTAGAAGGTCTTAGATAAAACTGCAGCCTACGTGCGCGCTATGTTTTCTAAATATACAGTCGAATCTCTATATAAGGAACTTCAATGCCTCTGGAAAAAGAATTCGGTATATTAGAAATAAACACTGATAATTTTCATAATTTTGTTACTTAAAGCATTTAAGTGTAGTTTACTTTTTAGGAATATAAGAATTTTTTTTTTTTTTAAAACATTAAGCTATAAAAGAGATTTATTTCAAAAACTTTATACATACACATGAAATTGCTCCTAATATATTAAAAATTTAATGTTTGCATAGAAAAAAAAGGAACGAAATATGTGCTCATTTTTTGATAAAATAGTTTTTTGAACTTTACCTTTTGTTAAGCCATTTTGAAATTACGTTCATTTTTATTCTTTCAGAGAGATAAACATTTATCTAGAAACGTTAGGAATAACTCTTAAGCCATTTAGAACATTTTGGAATACTTAAACAACTTTTTTTTATGTTTTTTTAAATTAATTTATCTTTTTTGATTATCTTTTGGTTCCACATGGTCAAATTAATCAATCAATTTATCCCGAATAGTGTGGTAATCAGCCACAACTAAGCTCTTATCCATATGTGCAAATTCGAAAATTGTTCAATATATATAAATTTTCGGCCATTTACAGAAACTTTTATAGTAAAAACTGTTTTTTATAGTTTTTATAGTAAAAATTCAAGGTTCGTGAAAAAGTTTGGTGTATAAAGATTTTCCACATGTACAGTAGTTCGAAATGTAGAGTTTCGACAGTATTTGATATTCATATAAAATACTTTACACGCACGTTAAATTACGTAAGATATAGTCGATTAAAATTAGTTAAAGTAAATATAATAACAGTGGGAAGGGTAGGGTGAATGCAAATTTATAATTTAAGAGGTGAATAACTTTTATCAAAATCATTATTTTTGTGTTATCTCCCCGAGAGAGAATCTGATAATAAACTCTCGGAATTTTAATTGTGGAAAAATACATAACTGAGTAACGCGTGCAAATTATCCAATGCTACTATATAAATAAAGACTGTCTTGCTCTCACACTGAAAGCACATGTACGAGATTTAATTTAAGCAAGTCTCCTTCTAGATTAGTAGCCACCAACGGGGTCGGTACTGCCCATGAGTGGGCTTTGAAGAGATCCAAGAAAGCGTTTTTTTTTTTTTTTTTTTTTTTTTTTTTTCCATCCAAGACTCGTTTAGGGAGGAGAGGCGTGAACAAGTCCCAACATGTACAATATACATGTACATTTACATACGTATGTTCAAATTCAATCAACAAAGCTTATATTTACAAGTTAGCACAGATCATTAAAGCTCCCATCGACGCTCTACCATGGATTTCCGAGAATAAAATTAATCCTAGTTTGCTCCTTTTCTTCTCAAAACTAGATTATTGCATTCGAAAAAATTGCATTAAAAAGTAAGGCTTCTCTCTTTTTTTTTTCAATTTTAAGAAGTATTTTTAAATGTTTATTAAAGACCTGAAAACTGACAACTACATTAAGAAAATAGGAGACAGTTCAAAAAGATCTAAAAAGGGAGCTTATGTTCTGGAATTTTTTGTTTAAGCATTAAGTGACCCAAGGGGTTGTCAAAGACCCCACTCGGCTTGTTGCCAGGCCAACTGACGTGTTAAGGAAAGAATCATTTTCAGAGTTGTGTTCCGCCACGTTTCCCTGATCTCACTGCAACAAATTCTTTTATCGGAGTGGGGTTTTTTTTTTTTCCTGTTTTCACCAACTGTCATAAAGCCATTGCTCAGCAGTGGCAGTAAAGGCATTCGAAGAATATAGCGAGAGATATTGTTTTGATAAATGTAATGCAAAGAACAAGTATTTGTGATCTGGACAATGGTGCTCATCTAAAAAGTATTCTTTCCCTTGTCTAGTTAAAAAAAAAATCCAAACTTTGTGTTCAGTCGTCACAGCAAGTGGCGATGTTGAGCGTATTTCCAAAAAGATATTATGAAACTAAACAGTGAATTGAAAAAAATGTGTCTGGATAAAAAGGTATCAACGATGCGGGTAAGGCAAAAATATATTTTTTGAAATTGAAACTACAGTAAAATATATGGGAAGATACTTTCAATTTTCTCCCTCAACTGGAATTTCCTTTAAGATACATTTACGCCACTGATGATCACCACCATCAGATCACGTTGCCCAATCCTTTATCCAAAGCCAATATACAATCAGAACTAACATAGCTTTCATCTTTAAATGCGCATCTGATTTGTATAATGTTTTGCATAGAGTTTTCGAATGCTGTAGCTTCGGCTATTGCCGACGCTGTATTTAGTCACCATGTTCTTCTATAATTGCATTATAATGATTGTTAAGAATGCTGTATTGGAATGTAATTTAATTTTGGTTTTCTTGCACTTATATAATTGTATAGTCTTGTGTTTGACGTTTGATTAATATTTAGTTTAAATAAATTTAATTTTTACTATTTATCAGACTTTTCTTAAATTTCGTAAATGTTTTTTGACTTACTGCAAAAAAGATCCCGAGTTAATTTTAATTTTAATAATAATTCGCATGAAAATAAAACTTTGTACTGTCCCAATTTAGATTGAGTTGTTTTATTATGTGTGATCTAGAAAGCATTCGATAATAGAGCTTAATTCCGTAAAGGATCACGGGGCACGATATAGAACATTTTTTACAAAAATGTTGAGCTTTGTTGTCTTTTCTGAAGAACTACCATTATGGCTTGAAAGGTAGTTTTACAGTCTATGCTTGTATAATTTTTTCTATATATTATAATATCGAAGTTATATATCGAAATAATATAATACCGACAGTTTTTATAATGATGAATATGCCGGAGGGTGACCTTAGTGATTCATTTGGTCCCAAAATTTGGTTATAAAACCAGTTGCTCCTAGATAAATGTAGATGTCTCTAGAACAATCTTTTGGAAGAATGTGGTTTCAGATGTGTACTTAGGTTATGTAGAGTACAAGGGCTTTATGCGACATTGCGTGATAATATGAACTTTGAATTAATGGCTATCGTATATTTATTATTATGTATGTGTTCATTACTTCATGTGAAGACGAAATATATTGTATTTTCTAGAATCCTTGAATAAAATTTAAAATTTCTTCAAAAGCCTCTGCATATTCATTGCGGGGACATTTCTTGCATTGGAAAGCCGATTAACTACGTAACAATATATACTATATAAATATATTCTCTGGCACAGTATTAAAAATTAATAATTTAAGAAAAAAACATAAAAGTACTTTCGGTCCACCCTGAATTTGATATTTTCATTGAATATTTTACATGTCTTCAACTAAGCAAGAGATAATTTCATTTTAAATCAGTAAAAGGTAAATATATATATATATATATATAAATTAACAGACAAAAAGCTAAATTAATCTGAAAGAATATCTTCAAGTAGTTTAAGACGTAAATCGATAACAGACGCATTTGTTCTTCAACCAAGATTTGTACCTTTTTAAAAATGGAAGCATGTCCTATATTATAGAGATTCTCAAATTTACTTTATAATAGTTACCAACTTTGCATTTTGAGACGATAAAACGATAAAAAAAAAAAAGTGTTGTCTAGCTTCTATAAGCATCGAATAAACTGTTACGTAAAAACTGAATATAAAATGTTTGATAGCAAAATAAGAGAGACAGAGAGATTACTATTTAAACGATTCGAATATAGTTCATATTTTATGATCGACCTCACTGTAGTTTAAAGTGCCAAATATGAACGCATGAAATACATTTATGCGCTCATATATTGACTATTATTTGAAATTTAATTTAAAGAGAATATTTTATTTCTTCGTCTAAGCGTTTCCGTCAAAAATGATATCGATGTGAATACGGTTTTATTTCTATGTGATTAGCTGGTCTCTATTAGTCATCTTAGTTGTATTTAAAGCTTTTGAATTTGGAGCTAATATTAGAGTATTTTTGCTGAGAAATTGATTTTTTTTTATTAAAGTCACATTAAAACGTCATATGAGACGACGGACCTAGTCATCCTGAATCGACCATTCGACTAACGCGGCCCCAGGAAAAATATAGTTAACAAATAAAAAAAAAAAAAAAGGAATCACTGTGTACAATTGTGTTGGAAAAATATCCGACTATAATCATAGATATGTCTAAATTCTAACGCGATATCTTTCTTCAATTCAACGTTCATCTAATTAACTCCTCAAATTAAGGCAAAATTGCTTCTTTATTCCCATCTTCCTGTCGTTTAACAAATTTAAGGGATGCATGTACTCTCCCGCGGTCGCTTTTGAACACCCGCTTCTCAATCTCCATCTGCGCTGACCGATTAAAAAAAAAGAGGCGAGGAGGTATTGTATCATCTTACTCGTCGGCTTCCTTACATTTTTGTGTTCGGCAATGGACTCAATGCCGGACCTTGTGTTTGCGATCCCATAATTAAGAGTGTTGGAGGCGCGTATGTAGGTTGCTTTTAACAGGCATGCGTGGTTTTCTAAAAATTTCCCCTACTTTTCTCAATATATTGCTGATGAGCGAGGCAGGGTAAGTGAACGCCAGTGGATTTCTGTTTTTGTAAAGTGACATAAAATGTGAAAAGTGTATTGCATTTATTTGTATTTAAAGCTTCGCGAATGGGAAAGAGACCAGAGAAGGTATGCCATCTCAAAAGAGATTTTCCAGCGCCGTTTTTGACAGGAGCATCGGAAGGTTTATTTTGAAGGAGTTATTTTAAGATCGGAACGCGAGTGTTTTTGAAGAATAAAGGTTGGTTATTTTTTTTTTACCACTGTTGTACATATCTGCAATCATTAGCATTTTACAGATAATGAGAATTTTCTGTGTTTAATTGAACCAATATACTTACCGTCTAAAAGACTTTCAACTGTAAATTTGAATTAGAAAACAACAATTAGAATGAGAATTGAAATAATTGAATAAAAATAAATATGTATGTAATTTCATGATATATATAAAATAAGATTTAAAACAGAATTTCTATGAGTTAATCGTAGAAAATTTCTATAGTTGAAATTTAAATTTCATTACTTTTAACTTAAACATCCATTTCCTGCAAATAAATAATTAAAAAAATGTTTAAAAAATAGTTATATACCACTTATAAAGCGTCCATTCAATGAGTGTATACAATATGTTAAGTTGTTATTTTTTCACTAGATGACGCCACATCTAGAGAAGAAAATTCAAACTAATAATTGATTTTCAAAATACAAGTATCAATTATTAAATAGTTATTTTTGTTTCAAGAAAATCGGCTGTGTCTTGTAAAAATCGATTCCGACTGAGACATGTGTAGTGTTTGACAAATCAAAGTTCATTCTAAATTGGAGAGTGTATTATAATTTCATTTGCGGAACTAAAATTTTTCTTGCATGACTTGAATATTATACTTTTCAGACTATACTTGTCTTCTTCTTTTATGCAACAATCCTATGAGAAATTTTCATTACTATAAAATTTATTTCCAAGAAGTTTTCACTTATATTTTTTCCATATCGTTTACAGGAAACCTTTGGGACGTATAACATTTGTATGAAAATTTCCTAAATGTGTTCAAGTATTAAATGTAATCGAGTTGAATTGACTAAAATTGCACCAGAAGCAATACGATAAATAATGGCGACAAAATTCGTATTTCTGAAGAGTGGTCATGACAACTGAGCTGGGCACCACACCTCCCTCACCCTACCAATAGTAATAGAAAGACATCATTTTCCAGAAATATTATGATACAATTGAAGTATTAGAAAAGTGTTCTAAATAGACAAGTAAATTATAGAAATGGAAACACTATTAACATAAAATTGTTTATTATTAAAGAATATTCTTTATTTCAATAATGATAAAAACAACTTACTGCTATCAGCTGCATCTAAATAAAAAATGTTAAACATTTAAGGACGTACTGAAGATTCGTAAGTACTCTCGATTGTTATTTTAACACCACATGAAAAAAATACATGAGACACATAATAATTAGTCACTGAAAACAATAAATATTTATTTATATAAATAAAAGGAAGATTTTGAATGAGGCTCGAGAAACTATGGGTAATAACTGCGCACATCTCGAAGAAATTTTACGATAGTCATATTAAATTTTTTTAAATTCAGTGTTGAAGAGCTCTTTAACACTTTTTTCAACCTAACTCTCGAACGAAATGTCACACCATTATGGTTTTTGCACCATCTGATATTTTTGAGTTTTCTATTTGCGGCCTCATATTATGTCCGCTTTGAGTCTATTTTTCCTTTTATTTTGATTTATTTGATAACTTTTCTTTTGTTATTTTATTTTATGAGATTAAATTCTTAATAATTTTTGTTAATGTCTTTTTAAAATTATTCCTTAGTTAGAAATGTTGAAATGAATTTTTGGCATACTTTGAGACCTAGCTGTAGGACGAAATGGCCGAAGAATACAATTCTTACACTATTTGGAAAATCTAATTTTTTTAAAAGAATGTATTTGCTTACGAAACGTAAATTAATTTGCCAACTTTTGGCTTTTTTAAAAAAATATTCCTTAATTTGTAATATTGAAATAAATTTTTGGTACACTTTTGAGACCTAGGTGTCAAACGAAAGATTTCATGATTTCAAATCTTACATAATCTGGGAAACATAAGCTTTTTTAAAAAGAAGACTGCATTTGTTAACGATGCGTAACTAATTTGCCAATTTTTTTGGGCTTATTTTCGACAACAATGCTAAAAGGGACAAATGTTTTCCAATTTTTTTTAAAAATGTTTAATTCCTTTCTTCCATAAATTTATCGATCCAAAGGACGCGGTAACCATAAAGTATACGGAATAAATATTTGGTCCACTTTAAAAAATAGAATGAACAACAACAACCAAATGGTTAGCAAACGCCAGTCATTACGGCACTTTGCTCAATCTGACTTTTTTTTTTTATATATACATGACATTTATTAAAAAGTTAACCAAGCATAATAAAGTGAATATTAAATGCATATGATTTAATATGAAATAGAAAAAGTAAAGAGATAGGATGTATGAGATATATACAAGATGAGATTTTTTTTTATATCTGTGTGGTTTTTTTTACCTTACATTCGCCTCCGTAAGTGATTATACCTTCACATATTTATACTGGGTAGATCTCGAGTACTTGAGGTTAGTAAGTATTATTTTTTATTAATTTTTTTTAATAATTGTAAGTAGAATAAGAGGGATATATCAATTAGTAGACGTATCACATTGTTAAATTGCACAGTCAGAGACCGAATTCTCGGTTTTCTTCCTTCTCAGCTTCCTTACCTCTTAGCTACACATAACTGATGCATATTACATCCTGGTCTACCTTTGTTACCGACAGTTTCTTCTCTTTGGTGATCTTTCTATTTATTTATTTATATCATAATTAGGGTTCTTTTTTGAATGAATCTTCAAAAAAAAGTATTAATGGTGTTCTTATCCAGATTTGGATAGGACTTCACATCCACTGGGTCTAAATTTATGTCTATGTTAAGACATTCTTCCTTTCGAGTCTAATTGGCAATTCTCTGAAAATTATTTAAGAATTTATTAAAAATAATCATTTTAAAAAATTTCTTTAAATGATTTACCATCTGGCAGTAGCTCTGACGTTGACTCTCATTAAAAAAAATGTGCTTCTTAGTTGGAACATTGAGTTTAATTTTGAAAAGTCTCCCTTGCGAAGAATGGGTAATCTAATTAGTTGTGAATGGACTAAAAAGTTAGAGTCATTCAGAGTTTTTTCTGAATAATTTCAAGTCAAAACAAGTTTTGAATTGAATATATGATTCCAACTCAATGCATTAAAAAAGTTCATGAAATTGCAGTAGAAAGGAAGAGACAATACTTTCATTGCAAATAAATAAAATGAATCACATTGCTTTGAAATTCTTTTCTATCCGAAAGTTTTTAAGAATCAGATTTTTAAGGAATGAAATAAATTATATCTGTATTACTTACCATTAAGCGTGTTTGCAACTAAATTTAGAAACGAAATGATGATTAATTTTAAAAATAGAAGCTTATAGACTCGCCACATTAGTATTTTTAACAAAAAAAGTATTTTTAACAATTTGCATTCTTTAATTTATTTTAAAGACCGAAAATAAATGTTCAAATGTCAAGGAAACAAATTTCAAAATTATTACTACATGATTTTAATTCCTTAAAATTACAAAATAATTCCAGAAAAAGTAGAATTTTTAAAAATAATTTTACTATATTAATACATTGCGTTCCAGAGATGAAAAAGTTTGAATTTTGTCTCAGTTACCTAGGTGTAAAGAACACATAAAACTAAACATACTTTAAAAATTTCTAATTAGTTTTAATAAGCTTTTAATGGTATATTTAGTGTAAATGCATCGAAATTTTAATTAAAAGGTTTGAAAGGGCTTGCAACACGATAAATTTCCAGTTGAAGTTCGAAAATAATACCCGAATCATTTAAAAAAACAAGGTAATATTATGTATGAAATTAAAGAAAAAGTCTTATCTAAGTGATATTATTAACATTGTTCTTAAGAAACAAGCAAATGTTAGTATTAATCTCAAATTATTCTTGCCAAAATTACAGATGTAAATAAAACATTTATTTTGATATTTTATATGTTTATATATTTAATTTAATAGTTTACTTTTACTCCAGTTTTAATTTTTGGACAGAATATTACCGTCAGCTTTGATAATTTATCGAATTTAATAATTTAACATTTGTTTTAATTATTAGATCTGAATACATGACTTTTTTTTTTTTATCACGAAATCATTTTCGATTCCTTTTGTATTTAAAATTGACCTCGCTTTCAAATTTAACGTTTTTGTATTTTAGTATTATTTATATATTCAAAACAGTAAAAATTTTAAAAAATAAAGAAAGGATGGGGAAATTCTATGAAATTAATAGTAAAAAATTTACTTTACTTGAAAATAAGTCCTCCGTAGTTATTTTTATGTCCTAAATTATTTTACGAGTTTTTAATTAAGAACTACTTGCTTGAACTTGAAGTTTAAAGATTCATTTATTGGCGTCTGTTTATAAAGTTTGAACAGGTGAGTTTGAAGACTGTAGAATTTTCGCCAAATTCTTGCGCCAAAAACACGGCGATAAAATCTTTCTCTCCTACTAGCCGGCAATCTCTTCGCACAACCGAATGCCCTCTCTGGATGACGTAGAGTTAAGTTATGTGGTGACAAAAGGATTACGCAAATTTTGAATTCTTTTAAGTTTTTAATACCTACACATTTTAGTGGCTCGTATATTTTTTTGTAAATTATTTTTCTTTTGAAGCATACTTCCCGATTCTCTTTTTTTTCTTTCAAATTCTGGACTTGTATTACACAAAAGCCTACCATTAGTCTGCCATTTTGAAAATAGAGCTTAAAATTGGTGGTTATTTTTAGAAACGGTGTTTTCGCGCGATTTCGTAAATTCGCCAAACATAGGCTGCAGACCACTAACGCTTCTGTTCCGAGTTTTAATTGTGGAAAGCCAAGGCATTCGATGATTTTCTTTGAAAGCTTTTATAGTTGACGGGATCACACTGCAGCACCTGAGCGTTATGCTCTTAATCTCCATGTCAGGTACAGAATTTTAAAAAAGAGCTTTACTTTGGCTTTTCCTGCCCAGAACTGCGTTTGTCAATTTAATAAATTTAATATTGTATAAAATTTGGAAAATAAATTAATGAATTTAATTAAAAAAGCATTTAGTTGTGTAATAATAGGATGAAAGGTTACTCAGAGGCTGGAAGCTTTCTGAGTGGTTGACCTGAGTTGATCAGAGGGGAGAAGGGGTATATATCTGACTTATCAGCCGACCAATGGGGAGGTTGCCATTCAGTGTGTGTATATGGTTTAATCGAGGTAGGAGTTTCTAGCACAGCTAGAGAAATCTGGTGGTTGAAAACATAAGTAAATGAGTGAAAATTAAAGTGTTTGCGTGAGGAGACTGGTGTTTGTTAGTTACAGGTTTAATAGAATGTTTTTTGGTCTTTTAATTTTTAAATCCGGATCATAGTTACAGATATTAAGAAGAGATTTGTTATCGATGGTCATGAGATTATTAAAGAATTTAAGTGAAATTTTTTGAATGATTTGTTTGATTGTTGGGAAGTTAATAGAGGAGTATATGTCTGTGTTTCTCATGAACCATCTAGCGTTTACTATTTGTCTGATGATATTATTTTGAGCTTTTTCGAGTTTATTAATATGTGTTTTGGCAGCGAAACCCCAAATGGGACAGCTGTAAGTTAGGATAGGTCTGAGAATCAGAGTATAGATAAGCAACTTATTACGGATATTTAATTTTGAATTCCGAGCAATTAGGGGATATTTCGAACACGCGCTGGCTCGGAATTTTTTAATATATTGTGTTATGTGTTTTTTTTATCAAGAATTACTCCAAGATATTTGGTGTGATTAGACCAGGTGATCTTGTGTGAATATAGTGTGACTTCAGGTTTGGTGTTTTTTGTTTCGTTTGAAAAGAAGACGGCCTCCGTTTATGATGCATTCAGAGCGATTTTCTATTTGGAGAACCAGTCTTCTAGTTGTGTGATATGTTTTTGTAGTGCGCGAGCCACTAAACTTTGTTCTGTGCTAGTATCGCCGTGTCGTATGCGTACATGCAGATAATCGTGTTGAATGCTTTAGGAATGTCGTTCACATAAATAGAAAAAAGGGTTGGAGCTAAAATTGTGCCCTGAGCTACTCCTGCGTTAATTTTAGTTGTGTTTGAGTGAGAGTTATTTACTTTTACATCGAAGGTTCTATTTTTGAGGTATGAGTGAACATTTTTAATAAGTATGAGATTTGTTTTAATTTTAATTAATTTGTAGAGCTGTCCCTCGTGCCAAACTCTATCAAATGCTTTTTGAATGTCTAGGAAGATTGCACCTGTGGATTTTCCATTATTTAAACCGGCCTTTGAGTGTTCGACGACACGAAGCGGCTGGTGGGATGTGGACAGTTTTTCTCTGAAGCCATGTTGCTCAGGAATCAGGATACCATAAGTTTGTAAAAAGTCGTTGAATCTATTGAGTATAATTTTTTCAGCAATTTTATTAATAATTGGGAGGAGGGAGATAGGTCTGTAACTATCAGGGAGGGTAGGATCTTTACCCGTTTAAATAATGGGAATAATAGATGCATTCTTCCAAGACTGAGGGAAATATCCTAGATTGATTATGTCGTTAATTATTGCTGTGATTTGGATGATTAGTTTGGTAGGAAGTTCTTTGATCCTTTTGTTTGTGAACCATCATTTCCTGGTGCCTTTTTTTATTTTTAATTTCTTAAGGTAGTGTATGAGTTCTGAAGGCTTGGGTGGTGGTAGGGTGTGCGTTTGAAAAATTTGTTGGATTGTTCAAGTACTTGTGAACGACTTCCGTTGTGTGTTTGTCTGAGATAGGATTTGATACGTCATTTAATTTAAATTGATTTTTGAGTGAGTCAGCAAGGAAATGTGCTTCCTCTTGGTCTGATAGGGCGATACCATTTGGACCATTAAGGGTCGAAACGGGAGTTCCCTTCTTGCGTAGAGCTTTTTGAAAGCTTTTGATAACTTATACGAAAACTGTGAAGATGCTGCTATATATGCTCGATTGGCGCCGATTGGCTTTTTGGCGATAAAGCTCTAAATGCAAAATTTTGTGCATTTCCAATCACCAAAAGCATTAAATCGATGAGCAAAAATCGCTCTCGACCTCCGCGAGTCATCTTGGCAAAAGCATTGATTAGTAAAAACAAAACATTAATGAACATTTTCATAGATAAGTTATTGATTAAACTTCATATGTATGCAAAAAATTATGCCTGAATCTTATTTCAGCCCATGACGAGGAAAAGAAATGGCACCAAAACGCGCTATAGATGCACTGAATCGCAACCCTTGTAATGCAACCATATTTTTAATGTGATTTGGTGCCTTTTCCGAAATTGGGCTGTTTAAACACAGAATTTAAATATAACCCTTGAATAATTTTAATTGATTAACTAATTGCTTCCCTTTGAATGAAAACGAATCTTTCTATGTTTAACAATAACTAATTTGAAATCTTAAAATTCGTACTGTTAGTGAAATTGAAATATTTTTTACACTTACCTTCGTCTGCAATTCCTGCAACACACAATTATGCTGAATTAATATTAAAAATCCCACTTATTTAATAATTTGTGGTTAATTTGATGAAGAAATTAACTGGTAATATAATTAAAAATATTTTAAAAAATTCGTGTTTTTAATTTTATAGGTATTTTATTGTTTTAATCGCCCGCGGTAGCCTAGTGGTTATGGTTTCGGATTCGTGGCCAACGGTTTTCGTTCAGTCGCGGGATTGATCCTTGGCCTCTAAAGACCCGCTGTGTAGCCGGGGCTGACGCGCGTTAAATCTGTCATGGCCCAAAGTCCTCCCGTTGGCGTGGTGTGAAGTTAGGAAAGGGGGTGCGGCTCAGGAATCGTCCTCGTCACTTGATCGTGGTTCAAAATTACGAGGTCCGTTGCCAATAGCCCTCGTGTTGCTTCTAGTGTGAAGTTAATAAAAAATGAACTAAACAAACACTGTTCTCATTGTAAACATTCTTTTCTTATTTGACATACATGCATTCAAATATTAAAAACTTACAAAAAATTATGCGTAAACTAAAGGAAAGCATATTTCTATAAGCTTCTTTTAACTTAGATAATTATTCTTTTAATTCAAAATAATAGAAATGAAATCGATTGATAAATATTTACAAAATATTTATCGATCATTTAAATCGAAAATAATAAAAAATGTTATTTATCTTAAATAATAAGTTAACAATTAGAATTAATAAATGGAAAAGATTCTCGACTTAGTACTCGGGTTGAAAACTCAAAAATAATGTGAAAAAAGAAATTATAAATAAACACAAATATATATATCAATCGCAAAATGCAATATGTATATTATAGTATTATTCTTATTAATATCGCAGGGGGATTTTTAATTCCTAGTCAATTGATGAACGTGTTAAGGAAACTATCATCATTAATATTGATTTAGAGAATGTTCGAAATGACTAAATGATGATATTATGTAATGAATTAAATGTATAATGATTATATGATTATATTGTCAACAATGACTATATGATTATAATGACAACAATGACTATATGATTATAATGTCAACAATGATTAAATTATTATCAATGATTTTTTATAATTATTAAATGAAGATATAATGATAATAAATGACTAAATGATCATAAATGAATAGATGCTGATACAAGGAAATAATACTTACCCGTGATAGCACCTATAAATGAATTGCATAAAATAAATAAATATTTTCATTCATTTCCTAAGAGAAAATGAAAGATAATAATTTTTCAGAAAACAATGGATTTATTGTTAAATTATAAGTTCATGTTTGAATATTATTGACCAAAGTGAATTAGAATTGATGAATACTCTCTTATGCCGAAAAAGAGAAAAGAAAAATTAGAAATATCCAGAAAAAATGATTCTCAATCACGTCAATAATTTGCATGCAGCTTTTTTATTACATGATTCTAAATGATTAAATTTTCGTGGTTTATCAAATTTAATTTCTGTTATAGTTGGAGCTCATGCTAGGGTTTTCTGTGAATTGGATCGCGATTTTATCCCTATAATATTTATCTTTTCTTTGACCTTCCCTGGAGACACAACTAATGACATACCCGGACTGGACTGCTCCATTGCAAAGTTAACTTGCCAGGCCTTGAAACTAATTCCTTATGGAATTTATTTCATTTTGTTGTTTATTACATTGTACAAATTGATAGAATAGAAGCATATGAAATAATAATAACTCCGTACTAAATAATGGATAACAAATAACATATACAATTAAATTGTCCGATCTTCAAACGATGTTTTATAGTTTCATTAGCGAATTCATAGTAATTTAAAGAGGCAAACTATCTTTACAAAATATATAAAATTAAAATATCACAGTTACCATGTTTTCTTTTGTCTCGATGATACATATATTTCTAATTATATTTCGTCTCTATATTTAACAATTTTCTTCATTTTTAATATAAATGTTTATTTATTTTCACACCTCGTGACAAATACGTATGGTCAGTTGCCGAAATGAAATATACTGCTTTTCTCACTGGTTGGTTCTAGCTATGTAGTGATATACTCAAAAAACTCCCAACCGTTCCCTAGATCGATGCACATAAAACGTGATAATATTCAAATATATCCGGATTAATACCAAAAAGGAAAGAAAAATAAACCGTTTTTATTTTGGTAAATCAGTCGGCAGCGTGGAGCCTTGTACACTCAGCACCGGGCCCTCGGCCGAGCCTTACACTTCGAGGATCTTACAAGCTATTGGATAGTTTCAAGCAAGTTCGAATAGTTGAGGTACTTGAAGAGCACACTGGTCGAGTTCTATACCACCACAACGTCCCCCCCGTACAAATGCAGCAAAGGTCACATAGAAGAAAAAAAAAGTACTGAAGAACAATATACACGAATACTATTACATGAAATCCCTCTAAAAAATTCCGGAGCAAAGTCCACCTAAGCATTTCGCTCATTGGCATAAGAGAGCTTCTGACTTTCATTATACAACTAAGTTATTCACCCGTCATACATTCTATCCTATTTTGGGCACAGCAACCCCAATCCAAATGGAAAAAAAGAAGTTACAAAAATAAAATTCTGAGCCTTATGAATCATGTGAAACAATGTCATCCATGAAGACCACAAAATTGAATCAACAGAAAATTTTATCATAATATTATACAGAGAAATATAGAAAAAACTCAAAATAAAAGTGCGCCGTTCCAACGCAAACGCTTTTAACTTAACAAGCAAGTTAACCACAAACCTAACAAAACGTTTTTAATCTAACCTCAGTGTATATAGTAATTGACATTTCAGAGCATCTTGCCAGACATTTAATTTTATTTTGTCTACGAATGCGTGACTAAATAGTGAGACAAACCTAAAATATTTAGACGGTATTTTCCACCAACTTCTTTCATGGCACCTGTAAACCATTTCAAGGCGGCTTTGCCCTCAAGTTGTCCATTATGTATGTCTTCAACTGTTGTGAAACTCGGTACGCATTTTTCATTTTAAGAGAAGTTCTCTCTATCATCTGGCATTTGATATTCCGATCGAGCAGTTTCCTATCGGTTTTTTTTCGTATGGATCTGGAAGTTTGTTCATCACTAGATCAGGTCACTGCGACATACCCAGTGTTTATTGTAATTGTCAGTTTTCATTTCAGTCCAGAGTTTCTCCTTTGCTATTTAGATACATACCACGTTAGCACAATATTACAACTATGTGCATACTGTACAGTAAAATGTTCTCGAAGTCCAGGAAGTGTTCTTAAAGCGCTAATAACACTAATAAGAGTGAGTATGTGAATAGAGTAACTTCAATAAACATACTTTAATTATGCCAGCACAGCTGCTGTCCCCGAGCGTGTTGGAGTAGAGACATATATACTAGATACAAATCATTTAGTTTCCATACTCACAAAATTAAAACTCCACAAATCAAAACATAATTATTTATGAAAAAAGGCAGATGTTTTTTTTTAAAAAAAATAGCTTTAGAAAATATCTAGACGCAGATAAGTTACGTAAAATAATTATAAGAATACATATAAAACTTTTCTTAATAACAATAAGATAAATGATATCATCACAGTGTTTTTTTAAAAAGCAATCTCTTTTTTTTGACTGTACTGTATAACATTTCCTTTGTTATGACTATATGTCACATGAAAGAATTCTTAATGGAGGTGTTTGATTAGTACCACAATGATATAAAACATGTTATTTATCCTATGTACATACATGCATGCTAATTTATCCTATGTACATA
>BMAW01096587.1:545944-559818 GCA_019974015.1 Nephila pilipes | reverse complement strand
ATTTATCCTATGTACATACATGCATGCTAATTTATCCTATGTACATACATGCATGCTAATTTATCCTATGTACATAATATTGTAAATTCCAGGAATCATGTTGATTTGCTTTTTTTTTCTTCTGGAAGCTGTAGATTAAAGAATACGGATAAAACTTCTCACAGTACGGAGAAGATAATAGTTCAATCTGCTGAGTTCTGCTACTGCCTTCAAAATCTCAAGAAATGCTGGGAGAAATATTTAACTCTAGAGGGTTACTGTATATAAAAATGTTAACAATAAATAAATACAATTATTACTCTCTCGATTGTTTTTAGTGATGATAAAAACCTTACAGTGCTGCGGGTTACTTCAATCTATGGTTTCCTGAAACCAAATAAATTAACACGAATAGCTGTAATTTGCTAACTACATAATGTACTTAAAAAGTCGATTAATATGTAGCGTAAGTTTCATCCAGATAAAACTTAAGCTACATATTAATTGGTTCTTAAGATTTTATTAATAATTAAAATAAACGATATCTAATCTTAATTACATGCTTATTTTTACTATAAAATATGACCTAAAAAGCATTTCTTATAACAACATATGACAATAATTACATTATGAATAATTCAAAGTCAATGCAATGACTTTTTGAGGGAGATCGTGTTTTAGACATTAATTTCTCTGCTTGTATTTCTATCATCCTAATTGAAAATAACAATCGGATCGAGTCGAATTAGGAATTCTAGTCGGATTACTGAGCCTCAGTATAGTTGTAAACAATATATTAACCTCTCTAGACAAAAATTTAAGCAATTAAAACATGTATTTAATATGTTAACTCTCATTTAGAAGCCGTTTAGATGATATAATACAATCCAGAAGAAGGACAAAGTATTTCGTTTCATTCTAGTAGCTACAAAATTAAATTCAAACATTCATCATTAATTTAATATCCTTGTATTGGCAAAAAACCTAGCACAAAAGAAAGATTTATAAAGTGCTATGGTAGTTTAAACAAGCTGCGACGAGCAACTCTAACCACATACATATACTTATTAGTTTTATTAGAATTTAAAAAAACGCCTGCTGGGTTTCGAGAACATTTTACTGTATGTACATTTTGATGTAATATTATACAAATATAATATGCAATTCACTGAAAACAAGAAATGCAAAACTGAATGATAAAATGACAGTCACGATAAGCTCTGTTAAAATGTGACGAGAAGTCAACAAATTGTGAAATTTACTCGAGCATCTCGATAGGTGTCAGATTTTAGTGTGTTGTCGAATGCCGGATGTAAGGGCAATTTTTTTGTTGATGGCTCGAATCAGTAAGTTTTATTCGGTTGAAAAACTTCACTAAACATTACAATAGAACCATTTTTTGAACTTTATTCCATTAAATTTTTTTGAGCCATTTTCTTGAATCTTTAGTTTAGCTTCTTTCCATTTTTTCTTGTGAATATTTATTATTATACTTTCTAGCTCAAATGATGGATCTTCAACAACAGGATCATTTGACCAAAGTTCAATGTTTTCCTTCAGCTTGCGTATTCATTTGGAATATTAAATATTTTACATGAGTTAACCAGGTTATAAAATAAGAATTGATAGGATCCCATCCACTGCTTTGAGCAGAAATAACACATTCTGTGATCAACTAACGCTTATCAGCTTCTCATCTAAGAGGTGGATAAATAAAGAATCTCTCTCTCAAAGTGGTTTAGTTAGTATCGAACTCTTCATAAATGTTGTTGGCCCACATTGACCCAATGGTCCTACTGCAAAGTTAAAATATATGCTTTTTGAAACAACGTAAACATACAAAATTAACGGATAAATTTTTCAATTTAGGTATACATTATAATTACATATTTTCGAGGAGCACCTAAGGAGCCCTTTCGTTTTGATCAAAAGTGTCTTTCTCTTTCTCTAATTTGAATAATTTTAAAACATTAAGCTAACCAAAAGATTTTACTTACCTTCCGGAGCAGAATGAGCTACAAAAAAAAATCAGAAAATAAATTATTAATATTTTATGAAAGAATTTATCTAATAAACTCATAAATAAAACTTTGACGTAATTCAACAAGTAAAATTCTGAGACTAAATAGTTATATTCAATTCTAATTTTATTCGATACATTCGCATTTCTATGCGAATGTATCGAATAACACACAACTACAAAACCAGTTATAAAATAGTAGATGATTTCATGCAAACAAGTATAAGATGCAGAGAGAGCCGTAGGCTCTCGTCTGCCAGCCATTTTTCATTGAACGTATGGATTGATTATTTATTATCGTTTTCTTAAAAGCAACACGAGGTGGTGACGCATCACGTAATTTTGAACCTCGGTCAAATGGCGGGGACGATACATGAATTGGCACCTCCCTCTCTAATCTTCCAAGCCAAGTCAACGGTGGGACTTGGGATTCCACAGATTTAATGTGCATCAGCCCGCTACGAGGCGGCTATTTAGTTGCATCAAGGCTTGAACCCATGACTCGATGGAACAATACCTGCCGCGAGTCCGCGACCGTGACCTAGTGGTCAGGACCTAGCCGCGGCCACTTCGTGCACATATGCTAATCCTATGTAATTTCTACTAACTTTCTCGAATCTACACTATTTAATTTATTTGAATACAATAAAGTGTATCCGAAAGATCAAAAATTAATGAAGGTTTTTACAAAATTATATTATCTCCTCGAATTGCAAAAATATTTTTAGAGATTAAGAAACGGAGAAAAAAAATCTTTAAATGTCAGAGGGAAAATAAAATTCCGCAGAAATCTTTATGATCTTTTGCTCTTTCAGGTACACTTTATTGCATTCAAATACATGTAACTGTTTAGGTTTGAGGAAGAAAGTAGAATTTTCATACAAGATTCATGTAGGATTAACATTACATTCCCGAAATCAAAATTCCTGGATGACAAAATATTAAATTCACTATTTGCATTTATTTTTACCTTGCATTAAATTATTATCTATTCTGAACCTAAACTTTAACCGCAGGAATCTGAATTAATGTTTGTTCCAACAGCCTTTTAGCTCATTATATTTACAAAGAGAAGTTGAAGCAGACATGAAGGCATTTTTTTTTTCATAAAAGAAGCATTTAAAAAAAATCTCTTCATAAATGTTCGCATGTTTTTAATTTTAAAAAGCATAAAATGTTTGCTCAAAAAAGGTCAACGCATTATAAAAACATTAAAATCAAATTTTGTTGTAAATACTATTCATCACAGCAAAAACCCATTAAGTTAGTTTACTTGGGACCAAAGTCGATTCGGGATATGAAAAATCCGCTTGCGAAAGTGATTAAAAATGAAATATATTAAAACATATATAGCAAATCATCTTTATATTTAATACATTGAATGTGAATTCTATTTACAAAAAAATAAAGACGTCTTCTTTGTGAATGGAGCACGTTTAAAATTGTTCTAAAACGAAATTTTTTTTCCTTGCGCTTTGTTTAAAAATATTGAACACACATTTTTAAAATATGATGTCCTATTTTTGAAAATAAAATTTCAACATAATCTATTTAAATGAAACAATTTTGAACACGTTTGTGAATTTACCAAACTAATTCAAGCGAATATTGACATGTGACCGGGATCCTGCGTTAAGGATGATAAAGGGGTACCAGTGGAATGTATGCTTTCACAACCTAACAATAAAATGGTACCCGAGCATGAAAATTTTACCAAATTACAAGACAATCTCAGCCGTTACATGCTACTGCTTCGCAAGTCAACCCTTAATGATACCGACGACACTTCAATCATGCATTCTGTTGATATATCCGACCCAACTCCTTGGGGCCTGAAAATTTCTATGATAAAATAATTGGTCTCAAGATGCAAAACGAGTTCTGCAAAAAATAATATAATTTTAATATTGCAACGGATAGTAAAAACAAATTGTTCTACACAAAGCTTTGTAAAGAAAACATTTAGCCATCAAAATGGATAACTTCTTTTTAATAATTATTATTAAGTAAAATATTAGAATTAAAGTCAATGATACAACTTTGAAGCGGATAATACTACTTTTTTCAGATATTCAAATTAAAGTAAACGATAAATTATTAAATTGATTATTTAAATTCAATTTAAAATATTGTATATATTTTAAGTTAAATGTAGTTATTGTTGCCGTTAAAATAGAAATTAACAAGTCCCGTTCATTCTGAACTTTATTTTGAAAATTGGTCAACTATGACATATTGTGGTTGACTAAAAAAGTAGCTCTTGTGAGTAAAAAATGAAGCAAACGATGAATTATTAAATTGAATACATTTTAAGATAATGTAATTATTACTGACATAAAAGGAAAATAAAATATTAAATATAAAAAAGCACACACATATAAAACATTCGCAAAGAAGTAAGTTTTTTTATAATTTCCGCAATAAATTTTACATTGGAGCCTATTCACTTGTACTACTTATAAGGATGATTAATTAAGTTACTATTCAAGTTAGTCATGAAAAGACGCAATTTTTACACATATTTTATTTCAATCCATTAAAAAATTTAGGAGAAATTTATCAAGACGTTTTTTTTTTTTTTTTTTTACAATCAAGTTCTTTACTAGAAGGCATGAAACATACGATTATATGCAAAGTCTTTTACGATAAAATTTCAAAAGTGGTCAACTACGATACTTTGTGGTTAACTAAAACAATAGTCCTTTTGTTGGTTAAAATATCTTGGTGAGAACGGCCTTCATTTTTCGAATATTTATTTCAATTGATCACTACCCAACAGTGAAAGTGTTTCAACAGCAGATGGCTTTTACATTCTGAAACTAAAGATCTCGTTTTTTGCTACGCTTCTTTTAAGTCATTTTCTGAAAGAAACTTAACGAAAATAGGTTCAAATGATTGGAGTCATCTGTCGACTGCTTTGAAATCGCATGAAAGTAATTCGGTTCATTCAGCTACTTATATTACTTACTTGGATAGAAGCAGAATCTAAAATAAAACCATGTACTAAATTATTTATCAGTTGTTCATGCTAAGAGAAATTAAACGCTGAAAAAGTGTTTTAACTACGAGTAAATTAATTCACATAACATTGTATCTTGCCCGAAATAACAGGACTTTTAGAGGTTACTCTGATAAATTGTACATATCGAAAAAAGGCAAATATTTGGGACTGATTCAACTTAGAACAAGAGTTAACTATTATACAAAAAAAAAAAAAAAAAAGAACACATTCAACTCTTTTAGCTACGGAATTTAATATTGAAATATAAAGAAACATACAAAGAAATAAATACTTTTCCATTACTGAGGATAGAAACTTTTCAAGTAGAACAATTGTCTACAGCAATAAGATATTTAATTTTTGTGATATGACTACGAAGTTGAAATTTGAGAGTGTTACAAGTGATTTCTGAGGATTGAGGATTCTTATTCTAGGCTTTTGGCAAATAAAAAACATTAAGTTTAAACATTGTTGAAACTACTTTATATAATAACAGAGTCTATATGAAAGGCAAAAACAAAGGCATTCACTGTAGAATTTTACATTTTAATCCGTGGCTATGTTATGTCTCTTGTGGTTCTCATAGTCTGAACTTCCTGCAATACGATGCAGCCAAGTCGTGTATCAAGTGAATTTCTGTGTTCGAAATGTTAGGGATATTATGGTATTTTACCCGAAAATGCTTACATATAGTATTTAATTCTGAACATTCCGAAAATGGACATAAACTTTGAAGAATAATATGAATTTCCCCGATTTTTTAAGTCTTCCTTTGAACTCATCCCCTAGGTCTAAGTTTAAGCGATATGACTTCTTCTACCATTTTTAAACCAATGCATTTTTTTTTATCATCTATTAAATACATTTAAAATATATTAGATAGAAAAATGTTACTGGGAAAAGTTTACAGATATCTTCTCAAATTGAAAAAATAAATCTTCATCCAGACCGATTTGATTTTTTTCCCAAGACCCAAATTAAAAAGGTCCGACTTAACGAGGAGCTTCTGTAATAACAAAAATAGAAATAAAAGAAAGAATATTGCGTTTTAGGACAGTTAAAAATTATAGCAACTTTAAAAATACAGCACTCAAAAACAATATTTTTATCCATATAATAATAATTCACAAAATATATGAAAAAAAAATCATCGCTTATACTTACTGCGATCGAAAGTGAAGATTAGAGCAAAAGAAAATATTAAAATCTCTTTAAATGCCATTTTTAGTTCTGGTTCAAAAATTCCGGTGAGATCTGTAAGGAAATCTGGAAAAGCTAAGATTTTTATATCGCAGTGTCGATAGCGGTTTTATAGATCAGGGTTTTATTGAAACAGCTTTTATTTTCTCAAATTTAGCTTTTTAAAAACTCTCATATAAATGAATACTAAATTACATATGAAATAAAGAATGTCAAGCAAAATACAATTTACGAGAGTTGTTGCTTCAGACTTGTTGCTCATTTTATGCTTTCAAATTTTTTTTTTCATATAATGAGCCTTGATTGACAAGTAATGATCCACTGTATTTTCAAGTATATATGTAAGCTTGTTTGTATCATCTTTATAACCAAAGATATTACAAAATTTCGCTTTGAAACTTCATCAATATTTAATTGCAGAATATTTTGTATCGTAAAGTAATTTCTAGAGGCCCTATTATAATTTCTTAGTAAAATATTTTGAGGTTTTTGTTCGTATTAAAACTTCATGAAAAATACTCCCTCCTGTATCGAAATTATTGTCTATTTGCATAAATTATTTGTATCGATATGACTTTTCTATTTAAAAAAATCAGTACTTTTCATGCTGTCCCCAATTTTAAGACACTATTTTTAATTATATAGTTTTTTTAGAATAATACGTCTAAATATATTAGTATAATAAATATTTATTTAACTTTTATTGTATATATATAAATGTATGCCTCATATTTTTAAAAATCTATCAGCTGAAATTTTTTTAATCATTAAGGTTTTAAAACGTAGCAACAATTTAAAAAATGTTACAATTTAAAAGTCAGTTATCCAAAAACATTAACTGTACTACTAAACTCAAAACCCCCATAATAATAAGCTGTAATTATAATTTATTCATTTTATTACGAGAGCCTAGAAGGCTCGTCACAGAGGTTTCTCGTCGAACACAAAACAGAATTTCAAATTCACTTAGATGGCGCTTCTGGCGTCTGACTTTGAATTCAATATTAAAAATATGTTAACAAACACAAATTATGAAATACAATGCAATAACATTCAAATCAATTGACAAGCACAACATTCAAAAATATTTATAATACGGTAAAATTCATAACTTGGTAATTGAACACAATATGAGCATTAAGTATACTGCTGTTTGTAGAAAATGCAACACCATGAAAGAATCATCAGAATCAAATGAAATTTAATGCAGAAACGACTTGTACTGATACAAATAAATGATGAAATTTTCAAAACAAAAGAAACAAATTAAGCGTCCGAAATCAGTATTTGGTGCAGCCACCATGCGCTGCAATAAGTGCTGCTATACGACGTGGCATGGAGTGAAACAGATGTTGAATATCTGCTTGAGGAAGAGAATTCCATATCGCTTGTATGCGCAACCAAAGTTCGTCTTTGGAAACTGCAGGACGCGGATCACGAGCGAGACGCCGACCAACCATATCCCACACGTGCTCAATAGGCGACATATCCGGTGAATAAGCAGGCCAAGGAAGAAGTTGCATGCGTTGTGCTGAACAGAAGTCTCGAACAGTCCGCGCAACATGTGGGCGTGCATTATCCTGCTGAAAGATAGCTCCAGGGATGCCTTGAAGGAAAGGAACGACTTCGGGCTGTAGCACTTCACGGACGTACCTGTTGCTATTGAGATTACCCTCAATTCGTATCAAATTGGATCGTCCATGATACGAAATCGCACCCCAGACCATAACTCCGGGTGTTCGACCACTATGTCGTTCAATAATACACTCAGGAAGGCAGCGTTGACCGGCATAACGTCTAACACGAACACGGCCATCATGGGTCCACAAATTGAAGCGTGATTCATCTGAAAAGACAACTTGGTGCCAATCAGCTCGCCTGTCTCTGTGCTCAAGAGCCCACTGCCGCCGCAGCCGTCGATGATTCGCCGTGAGGGGAATCCTGTATAAAGGCACCCTTGCACGCAATCCACGGCGCAGCAGACGACGACGAATTGACGAAGCCGACAATTGTACACCTGTAGCAGTAGACCAACGTGCTGCCAGCTGCCTGGAGGAAGCTGTGCGATCATTCACCGCCATGCGGAGCAGGTGTCGATCATCGCGCTCTGACGTCACCTTTTGTCGTCCAGTGCCTGTTTTTCGAGTTGTTCGGTGCTCGTCGGTCCACTGCTTCCAAACTCGCATCACTGTGGAACTGTTCCGCTGCATACGAGCTGCTATTGCGCGATAGGAAAATCCTCCTTCTCGAAGGCCGATTATCCTCCCTCGTTCAAACTCCGTAAGTTGCTTGAATTTCTTATTCTTCCGTCGTGGAGGCATACTCAGGTCTCACTAAACGTTTGCCACTAACAAATAATCATAGACTTTTTTCAACGTCCCGCTACAGCACTTTATTTATACGCTTTCAGCATCAATTCAGAGGGCGCTGCGCGCGCCGCGCACGCGCGATGGCTCTGAAACTTTATTAATTTGCATAATATCCTATAATTGACATTTGCTGCGAATTTCATTTGATTCTGATGATTCCTTCATGGTGTTGCATTTTCTACAAACAGCAGTTTAGTTTAAGTTTCTCATTCACAAAAAGCAAAAGTACAACCTTTTTCATTATTTTTATGAATGCCACTTTTATCTTTAAGTGTGACAACTAGGACAATATATTATCCTGACCTGGATGGATTTTAATAATCTATGTTAAATGCCACTGTAATGTGGAATAGTTATCAAAATTCTTAACCAAAATTAAGTCTTCTTTTATTTCTACCCTTCCTTTGTAATATTTAGGTTGATTTTAAGAGTATGTTTAAATATTCCAATGACAGTTTTTCCCAAAGATTTTGCGTTAGCGCAAACGATTCATAGGACTCTCTATGTAATTAGGTTCAGGTAATGCAATTAATGACAAGTCAGTGCTTCAACTTCCTTTGAAATGATAGTGAAGCACAGTTTCAATTTGAATAATTAGAGTCAAAAATTGTTCATAAATTAAAACTGTTTTCCCACCACACGCTTCAAGTGATATTTAAGTGATTTTACGCTGTCTTCTAAAGTGAGGAGTAGAAGGAGGATTAAAATGTCAATTTCTAACTTCAGCAGCTAAATAAATTTTTATTTCTTCCTCATTCTTATCCTTGAATAAAGACTTCAGAATTGCTCTTAATTCTCTATGAGCAACCACAATATTTCTGCTATTGTCACTGAAAATATCTGACGGTTTACCTCGCCTAGCAACAAAACAATTAATGATTTAATGTGCTAGAAATGATTTAATGTGCTAGAAACCCTGCACATTGAAACATTTCAATCTTAAAGTCCTAGGTCTTCGCAATGAAACACAAACGAATATACACTCATAAATACCATCGAAATTTTTATCACAAAGGAGCTTAGAAAATCAAGCCCTATTCCAGCAAAGACTTTCGATATGGTCACTCTAGCAGCAGGCAAATCAGCGAAATGTTTTAAAACATATTTGGAATTTATCATTTTACAAATTATATAATCAATTTTAATTACATTTCTTACGGAAACAATCCATAATTTACACCTTATAAGTGATATAGATGTTTCAGCATCTACGTGGAAATAAGAAACAATGAAATGATTAATCACATTTACATAGTGAAAATATGGTTTGCTGGCAGAACCATAGGATGCTTTTTACTGTTTTTAATCTGACACCCACTCTGAGTATTCCGTTATGATCCGAAAATCCGCCCACATTTAATAGTTTACTACCATTTAGAATAAGCTATAGCTCTAACCCTCAGGTCTAATAGGAATTTTTATAATTAATAGTTCGTTTATTTTTAATAAGAGAACTTAGCGATTAAATTCTTTTCTTTTTCACCAGGATTTTCATCTTTTGATTCTGCATATCTCTAAATCCTTTTTTTTCCCTCGTTCTGTTTTAAATTTCTAAAGACCGAGTAATCTGATTTCGTATGACTTTTTCATTGGTCGACGGTATTATTTGCTATATCTATCTAAACTCAGTTCTTCAGCAATAGCCGATAAATTTCTTTAAAACACTTTTAAACATTTTGAAATTACTTCAATAATATCAATCAATTAAATTCACCAACTTTCAAATGAAGATAATACACAATTAAATGAAAAAAAAATTCTCAAGTTTTGTTTCCACGACGCGTATCTTTTGAATATAAATCTCACAGCTTGGTGACTCCGACGATAAGGATCAACAGCACGTCCATCAGTATCTCAAATGATGCGAGATGTTGAAAATATCAAATTGGAATAAAACTTACGGTTACGAAGGCGATGATTTTTTACAGCATCAGACAAACTTCGATTAGACGGAGGAAGAAATCCAAAATGCGAAGATAAGGCTGTAAAGGTTTATTATTCTAAAATTTCATCGAATAATTCCCAGTCTCAGATTAAAGAACAAGTAAAAAAATAAATGTAAAATTGACAGACATTTCTTTGCTATATTTTACTGGTGGAAATGGAAATAGGAATTATTTTAAACTATTATTTGATAGTCTGACAACTAATAATGAATCACTGAATGATATGCAGAAACTGTTTTATTTCAGTTTCACTTTAAAATGTGACGTTAAATATACAGAAACGCCATGAAATAAGGTTTAAAATTGAAGAAAATGGAAAAAGTAATGAATCATTACATAAGTTTTTAATAAATATAGTTATTCTTAAAGAAACTGAAAAAAAAAAACCCTCGAAAACAGTTCGAAGTAAGTTTGTATTATATTGAATAACCAAAATGAAATAAAATTTTGATATTTCTTCAAAAAGAGAAAAACAAAGAAAAACTTTGGAAAATTTACAGAGAAATCATTTAATAGTTCATAGAGTTAAATTTACATCGAATCAAAACAAAACCAAGAATTTTGCTTTAAAATCTAATGCTCCAAAATGTACATTGTGACTTGAAACTCAATTTACTTACATTGGTGTAAGAAATTAAGAAAATTTTCATATTTTATCTACGATCTCCTGAACTACTGGACAGATTTTAATAAAATTTGGTGTGAACATAGGTTGATATAATACAAACAAAATAATCATTCAACAGTTATAATAGACACATATGTTTGTGCGTAACACTCATGGGAGACTGAAGGTCTGAAACAGCGGTTGCAGAATACACAAAAGAAATAGGTTAATAGGGGGTATGGTCCCCTCTTACAGCTATACTCGCCTTGCTGCGTGATGTCATACTGGAAATAAGGCAGTTTATCAGTGCTTATAGCAATTGGTCTCACTCATTCATTAACGCTATTTTTAATTCTTGGATGGTTCTCGGCGAGGGGTTGCGAATTGCAATTGCTCTCCCCAGAGCGTCCCAGACATGCTCTATAGGATTGAGGTCTGGAGACCTGTCTGGCTAATCCATCCGGCCAATATCCTCACTCTCGACAAATTCGTCGACCAGAAGAGCTCTATCTGGCCTCGCGTTATCGTCCATTAAGATGAACTCGGGGCTCACTACACCCCGGAAAAGGCGAACATAAGGCTCCAAGACCTCATCCATATACCTCACACCAGTCGAGAGAATCTGTCAAAGATGTAGAGAGGTGTGCGGCCATCCAACATGATGCCTTCCCAGACCATTACACCGCCATAATTGTCGATTTCGCAGACATAGGAGGGTAGGTAGCGGGTCCTTGGCTCTCTCCATATTGTACTTTCATATGGAGAGAGCCAGGGACCCACTCTGGGGAGGGCAATTGCAACTCACAACCTCCCTCCGAGAACCATCTAAGAACTGAAAACAGCGTTGGTGAATGAGTGGGACCAATTGCCTCAGACACTGATAGACTGCCTTATATCCAGTATGACATCTGTAAGAGGGGACCATACCCCCTATCAACCCCTTTCTTTTATGTATTCTGCAACCGCTGTTTCAGACATTCAGACTCCCTTGAGTGTTATGCACAAACGTGTGTGTCTATTATAACTGTTGAATGTTTATTTTGTTTGTATTATATCAACCTATGTTCGCACCAAATTTTATTAAAATCTGTCCAGTAGTTCTGGAGATCGTATATAAATATGAAAATTCTCTTAATTTCTTACACCAGTAATATATACACTTTATAACAGCTCATTACGAGCTCATTAAGCGACTGTCAGAGTTTGGAAGAAGTCGTATTATTGGATTAAAAGAGGCAGTTTGGGCAAATCGGAGAATCGCTGGTCATATGAGTCGAAACAATGCAGCGATTAGAAGACGCTGGCAAGAATGGATGGACAATAGCAGATTTCAGCGTCATGATGGTAGCGGTCGATCTAGGGCCATAGCAGATCGGGAGGACAGAGTGATTGTCAGATCAGCTGTCACAGGACGACTCATCGTTATCAACCATCAGACGTGCGACCCACACACGAGTGTCCATGTCTGAAATATGATGTGAAGACGACTGCATTTACCAGGAAATGTCGATGACCTGCCAGATAATTGGAGTAAATTTCACAAGAAATACCGCAGGAAACCATCAGGGAGCTTTATCACTCTATTCCACGTCGTGTAGCAGCACCACACGACGTGGCATAGAGAGGTGGGTCAACACCTTATTGAGCTCATTACTTTGTAACTAAGTAACTCTGAAATAAATCATTCAATTTTTCTGAAGTTGTAATCAATTTCTATTCTGTACAAAATTTTCCTATCCGCTAATCTCTGTCTCCATCTGACAACTCCTTCTCGGTGCATCGTTCTTTTTTTTTTTTTTTTTTTGTTATAGAGTGCATATTAATTATTCTTGAAAAAGACTCCATTGCACATATTTGATGTTGCAAAGCAATACAAAGATTTTTAAAATTTAGTTAATGACTCTCACAAACTCATGTCAAACTTTTCAAAATATACATGCAATTTTTGTCAAGGCAATCAAAATTTGTAATTACACCGTAATCAAAATTTTTCTCGCCAAACTGAAAGTAAATTGCTAATCTTAGAATCGAAGTAAAATGCTGTTGAAAATTCACATCAAGTACGAGCCGTGCCTTCAAATAAAATAAAAAAAATATAAAGGCGGTTGAAAATTACGTATCACATGCATTCTCCAGTATTAACACACGTAATGAAATAAAAAAAGGTCCAAATGATTGTTTGGATATTCCGATTCTATAATAATGTTTAGCAACAAAAGAAATTCAAAGAAAAAAAAATCTAACTCTATATGAGATAGCTGATACAGGGAAGAAAATAATAACAATTACTGAATCCTTATGGAAGAATATATCAAAGGACTAAAGTCGTTAAATATTCTTAAAGGTTAAGGAACAATTTTTGAGAGTCCAAATTAAGCTGACAGAGAAGAATGATAAAATATATTTTAGAATTTTTGTATGTTCTGCAAAACATCCAATGCGAATTTTATTAAACAGCTTAAGAGAGTTTTGGATTGTCAATGGACATTGAACAGTGCCCTCAATAGTTAAAAACGTATGAGATGCAAAAAGTACAGTGCCAAATAAACCTGAAATATGAGCTTGAAGTGAAGCAGAGCATGTTAGTTTGGCATCAGACATAATAGGAAAATATTCGGCATTTGAAATGATAGGAGTGGATCTATCTGGACTACTTATCTTAAATGAATGTGAGATAAGCTGGATAGTTTTGTATGCATAGATAAATATATATATATATATATATATATATATATATATATATATATATATA
>BMAW01096587.1:515630-530541 GCA_019974015.1 Nephila pilipes | reverse complement strand
ATCCTGATTTAACTCAAAGGTTTCCAAACATTTTCGATCAACCGCCTCCTTCTTAAAAAGAAAAAAATAATAATAAAAGAGTATTCATCACTCCCTTTTCAAAAATAAATAAATAAGCAAATAATAAAGCAGTTACTAGTTTTCGGATCGTTAATAAACATTTAAGAAAAATCCCGAAAGTTAAAAATTTGAAAAAAGTAATCAAGGAGAAATTTCCCTTTTTTTCACTTTGTCGAATGCATTTTGTTTAATGTAATTAAAAAGAATATTCTAGCTTTAAGAGAAAAAAAATAGGAAACTCCATTGATTGATAATTTATGATTACATGTCGGCGGGAATCTAAATCTTGTCTTGACATGTCTAAGCTTTTAGATATATGTTTTGGTGATTGAGCCGGAACATAATCTCACAAACTGTAGTGCTCCATGTGGTTCATCGTGCATGCTGCAATTCGTTCACGTACTTGTCAAAAATAAACCAAGCTGCTGTTATGTACAAACACTAACTTGTAATATGAACTGATCTTGCTTAAAAACATTTAGAACTATTTGTTGAAACATGCATTTGATGATTTTCATTGTGTTCTTAAGATATATAAAAATTGAATCTTTAAATACTGAGTTATTTCAAAGTATACATGTGAAATATTTCAAAATGGTCTCCTAAAATGCAAAGGGTTCTCGAGACAATACGTTGATGCTTGTTTGCACTCTGAAACTTGCTGAACAATTCTTTTTTTATTTCCGAAATCTAAAATATTCCTTCAAGCCACTTTCATTTTTTAAACGTTGACACTTTTCATAAGAAAATCTTTACTTAACTGAAAAATCAACCGCTTTATAAATCTGAAATAATATTAATTTTTTTCCCTTTGCTTACTTCTTTGCACTTGATATAATAATAATTTAAGCACTCATTAAACAAACCTCCAAAAAGTCATTTGGTGTTAATCATTGGAATTTTATGGCCTATTTAAAATTTAAGGAAAATGGTTTATTTATCTCAAAATATAAGACACAACAGTCATATTACCATAGCGTTGCCTCCCTATTTTTGCAGCATTTATACATGTCACAGAAGCGGAGCATTCAAAATGTTAAGGGTTAATAGTAATTTAATAAAGTTTTATAATTTTTATTTATAATATAATAATGACCCATTACAGAAATAGTAAGCTCCCTTAAAAATAAATAACGTTCTAAAAGTACACACACACACACACATACACATATATATATATATATAGCTGGCCATTAAATTTGCAACACCAATAAGGAAAAATTTGACGAACGCCAAAATCACAGGAAAGGAAGATGAGGTTAGCATATGTAAATGATAATGATTTCAGTGCGTTTAGACTATTAAAGAGGAAGAAACGACATCTGAAGCACTGCGTAAAAGAAAAGTTTTGTAGTGGATTGCTCATTCAAGAAAATATTTAAGAAAATACTTATAATACAAATAATAACAACAACAATTTTATATAAAAAATATATGCTGGGAAGAAAAATTGTGTTGCACAAAAAAGCATTGCTTTTATTTTTTTCAAAACAAAAATATAACAACATATTAATTTTAAGCTTTTGAAATACCTTGATTTTATTTTTCATTGTTTATTAAAACAAGAATTGCTGTGTTGACACTTGGAATTATGCTGCATATTTTTTTGAAACAGGCAAGCTTTTAATTATTCTGACACAGTATTTTATACGAGCACTTTTCAAATCCTTATCCAGTTCCACTGGCGGAAAGATCGGAGCATGGCTCAGTATTTGAAACTTCTTTAGAGGAAATTAATTATTTCTTTCTTCATGTATCAAACTGAAAGTTAGAATATAACTGTTTGATTCGACCAAATCAGGAAACCTAATCAGCAAAATCCATTGTTAATTTTTTCCATGACGGCAGCTAAAACAGATCTAACATCTTTTCTTCCTCATTCAACTTTAGGAGCTAGAATATGGACTAACGCTTATAGGGTCCTCAGAATAAGATTTACCAGAAATTTTTTATTTTTGTAGCTGAAATTTCTAAACATCATTTAGTTCCTTCTATTTCTTCATAGATATTTATTTTATTTACTTGCAGACACAACCTGCAGAGTTTCTGTACAATTTGGTCTTTCGTGTAATAAACTGCTAAGCATAAAACATGGAGCAGCTATTCATATTTACAGCAAAATAGGTAGTCATCGTAATTTTTTACAGATGTTTTATTGGGTAACGAAGAAGGGTTAAGCAATGATCCTCGATAATGATCAGTCTTGCTGACTTTGACTACACAATGAAGATTATCTGAAATGCTCGAATTTTCTCGATATCTCTATTATGAGAGAAGTTAGGGAATTTATGAATTTTTCTTCGGGATGTCACACCTGGCTGATACAATTACAAATTCATGGAATTGCTGAAATTAAGGAGCCTACCAATAGAGTACAAAACGTCATTTTAAAGCTTTGTTTCGAGTATGAATTAATAAGAAGCTGAACTTAACATTATTAAAAGTGCATTCAGTATTATTACTAGAGGTTTTCTACCTGTTATGTTGATAATCTGAACAAATGCAGCTTTTGTCCCTACTGTATTACTAATTTGCCCAAGTGCTTTTATTCTTGTTGTGTGCTTCCAATCTCTAGATAGTCTGCTACCTGTGTTTCGTCTTTTCCGGAAGATTTGCACTAGCATATTTCCGATAAACCTTCTTGTAAGACTGTTTTCACCGCACACCCATAAAGTGATTCTCCAGACAGTACACATACAGAAATATATATATATATATATATATATACTGAAAATTTATGAAAGAATAATTCAAAATATTTAAAAAGAAAAAAACCCAGAAAGAAATGTAATAATGAAAGAAAAATAAATCACTATTTTGTAATTTGGATTTCCTAATTCAGCCTACCAAGTCGCAAAGGGAGAAGGTTGGTACCATTAAACTAGTTTAACCCCGCTTAATCGGTCCTCAGCCCGATATTGCTTTTTGACTTGCTGGGTTCCATATTTTCATTTTATTTGTTATATATATATATATATATAAATGAGGGGATATACTTCTCTATTTAAGTCAACTAAGTAAAACAAGCACAATATATATATAAAAAAAACTTTTGTGTCATTCTACATTAATTTACAATTACTAATCTTCAATGCAAAAACAGCAAGAATTTCCTAAACGTTTCCTCTGCATACATTTTCTTTTAATCGCTTGACTTATATGGAACAAGAAATGCAGTGTTTTGAATCTTTCAACTATCAATCGCAATAAAAAAAAATTTAAAATTTTCTATGAGCTCTTCGAAATGAAATATATTTTATAAATTATATTAATGTTTGCGAATATACACTTTTCTTCGATTGATGACCCTCCACATTTACGACTGCAATAAATAAATAAATAAAAACAGTAGAGATAAAAAGCTATTGGTAGAGTAAATAAGTACAATAAAATGTCTACACAATAAAATGTTCTCGATGCCCAGTAGTTTTTCTTTTCTGCTTTGTTTTTTATGAGTACAAGAATATTCTATCAAATCCAAAGTCAATGTTTGAATTTAATTTTGCATTTGTTATAATGACGGAATGTTTTCTCAAACCCTTATATCATCTACACAGATTCGGGTGTGCCTAAATACATTAAATACATACTCGAATTTTTATCTGCAATTATTTATATATTTTTTATATCCTCGTTAAAACTATACTGACACTTGCTAATCCCCCATGATATGCACCCGAAAGCGCCATATTATAAAATACCTATTGAACTAAGGATTGCAAAACTGGTAAATTGGCTTATCGGTTTGAAAGTAAAAAGTGAATTTGAGCCTCAAATTATTAATCGTAATTCGGTTCGTTAAGAACATTACTATTATATCGTTCTTCATACTTATTCTCTGATTTAAAACAGGGAATAATAATATTGCGGAATCCGAAAATTCAGTACTTATATCTGAAGGAATCTTCAACATCTACAGTTATTTATTCATGAGAGAAACTTAAGGATCAAATCGGAAAAATAGCATGTTAATCTGCCTTTTTTTAAATATTTTCTAGATGAAAATATGCGGGGGAAGAAATGTACGATTCTTTAATGAATATGAAACTAACAAGTGTGGAATTTGAAAGAGGTGTTTCTATGGTTAGATAATCTTGTGCAAAAGTTAGATCTCCAATGGGTCTCGAAAATTTATCTCCTGCTCAAGATGTTGATCAGTTACGTTTCCTATGTACTTATTTATAACACATGTTGTCTAATGTATCACATGTTTATTTAAGTATTTTATAATTCTTTTCATTGTGAAAAACTATTCGTGTATACTTCGTTAAGAAATTATTAAATTTTATTTATATTATTTATGGTTAGAGAATACAATTTATTTCCTAATACTTTTGCCCCAGTATACAAGAATCAAATAAAATACCTTTATTTTATAATCAAGGTTTTGAGAGAGTTGAAAATAGTGTTGCTGATATAAATTTGACTTTCAACCTAATAGTTAGAATAGAATTCGTTAATAAGTTGTGTAGTTCCCAACTACTTTTGGAAATGAATTATTGTACTTGGCGCAATTCTTTTGCACCAAGCAAGTGTTACCGTTTAGAAGCAGATGTGCGTTAACCTTCGAGGTAGAAGGTAATCGGAAAGCGCGTCTGATTTCGAGCGCTAAGTATCGTGTATATTGAAAGTTTTACTTTCTTGTGATTCATGTATATATATATATATGTGTGTGTGTGTGTGTATCTATATATATAAGCGAAATACTACTGACTGACTCATCACGAGATCTCAAAGACTATACAACCGATTGACTTGAAATTTAGCATAGTTACTCCTTTTGCGATGTAGACGCTCACTAAGAACGGATTTTACGGATTTCTTATCCAAAATGTAATTTTCATCCATTAATCTTTTCTTATCCATCGGTTATGTCATTTTTGGCGACTTTATCGCCCAAAAATGATATGACCGACGCCGAATGGAATATATTTTTTTATATGTATACTGTGTATTTCTACCAATTAAGTTTAATTGGCGAGATTTGCGCGTGCGAAATGGAAAAATACCAAATAATTAAATATTGAAGCGCTGATGAAGGATGGATTTATCACCAAATATCTTCCACCGCCAAGTCAAAACATTTCAATGACCTTGCATTGTGAATTTTAAAAAGCTATACTATGGTAACCCCAGCTGATTTCCGTTCGCTTTGCTGAGCAAACGATAATTTTTTATTGTTGTGGAACCAAGACGTAAGTTTTAAATTTATGAGCAAGTATTTTATTATTAATAATGATTGAAAAATTACATTTGTAAATCTAAACGCAATCTTACGAAGATATTGAAGTTGTATTTTAACAAATGAATAATAACGGTATGTTATTCATGTCATTGATAAAAAAAAATAAGTAGCTGTCAAAATACTTATTTTGATGTACGCATTATCTGTAACCTAATGTAAATATTATGCAAAAGTTTTGTTTCTGTATTTTGTCAATTTTTAGTTTTTGGTTTCTAGGAAATAAACGTTTTTATTTTTTTAAAATGGCTGGATATTTTATCGTTTTCAGAATGCAGAATTATTTTTAATGCTATGATTTTTAAGAGCTATTCTGTCTATTCAATTGCAGTTCCAGATATGCTGCTAGCGTAAGAGTTTTCCCTTTGCAAAAAGGATAACGCAATACGGGTGACTTTTTGCTAAAATTTTTTATTATGCTTTATTTTTTGTTAGCATTTTTTGTTGAATTCTTAAATAATTTGATTTTAAAAAATTAATATCGGTTATATTTTTTAACTTCAAAAGTATTTCATTGTAGGTTAATACAAATTGATTTTTCATATTTACTTTTCAGTTATAGTTTTTAATAATGGATGTTGAATATATTTGGATAGATGGAATACCTACTCCTTTCAAAGTTTTTAAAATTCTTGGCTACGGAGCATGTTTATTTTTGTCTCAGTCTTTGCTGGTGTTCGGTGACATATCGATGGTGTATAAAATGAGAAATATTATTGTTTTTCACGTGTTTAAAAACTGGGATCGGTTTAAATGCTATACTCAAATGCTATTTGGCGCTCCTTATAATACTAACGATTTATATTTTACCGAAATACGTAAACCAAACACGTATGGATCTATTTGCGAAATTATGGCGGCGGCAGAGCTATTTCCCTATCAGTTCGAAGTGTATCAAGGCGTCTGCCTTATAGCTACTGTTGGTGAAACAATTCAGAGGAAAAAAAGATTACGTTTTAAGGGGGGAAACTATAATAGTGGTCATTTTGATGTCTATATTGAAATAGTTGGATTAACAAATAGAAGTAAAGTTAATCTTGGTGATGATAATGTGATACGAAAGGAAAAAAATGTGTCATCTTTAGTGTTTCAGCCTCAAGAAAATGTATCTTTGCTACTTTCATAGACCCAATCAATATCTAACTTTAATTTATCAAGTTCAAGTGAATCGATTATTAATTATGTAATATCTCTTCAATTAAATAAAGGTAAAAAAAGAAGAAAAATATTCACAAGTTCAATTAGATATAAACAAGTAAAACAAGCTGCTACAAAATATACTCAAAGTCATCTTGAAATACATAGAGAAGCTGCTTCAAAATATACTAAAAGCCATCCTGAAGTACATAGAGCAGCAGTACGAAAATACTTTTCTAATAACCCCTATGTGAATCAGGCAGCTGTAATTAAATACAATGAAAAAAGATCAAAAGTTAAATTAGTGTCATGGACTTCTAAAGCTTTGGTTTTAAATATATATATGTAACAGATATTGACTATTCAAATGATAAAATCGCCAGTATCGGAAAACCTTTGTCCTGTTTGTGATGCCATGCTTTAAAATTGATAGAAGAACCTCCAGGAATGTGCTGCAGTGGTGATCAAGTCCAGCTTTCTGCTATTAGATCCTACCCTGAATCTTTGAAAAGTCTTCTTAACCATAAGGATCAGCTTTCATAACATTTTCTTTCTATAATTATTTTGAACCACGGTCAAGTGACGAGGACGACACCTGAGCTGACACCCCCCTCTCCTAATATCCACACCATACCAACGGGAGGACTTTGGGCCCCTATAGATTTAACGTGCATCAGCCCCGGCTACACGGTGGGTCTTTGGCGGCCAAGGATCGAACCCGCGACTGAACGAAAACCGCCGGCCATGAATCCGAAACCTTGAACATTAGGCTACCTAAAGATTGGAACACCAATAATGTTGTTGCGTAATTTAAATCTTCCTAAATTATGTAACGGCACCAGACTCAAATTGAAAACTCTAAGAAAAAACTTTATAGAAGCGACTATTTTTACAGGAAGGTATGAGGGGGAAAATATATTCATTCCAAGAATACCATTAATTCTATCAGATTATCATTTTGAATTTAAGCATTTGCAGTTTCCAGTTAGAGTTTGCTTTGCGATGACTATCAATAAAGCACAAGAGCAGAGTTTAAAATTAGCTGGTGTAGATTTACAAAGTACTGTTTTTCCCATGGTCAATTTTATGTGGCATGTTCAAGAGTTAGTTCACGTAAAAATCTAATCATCCTTCAACCAGAAAAACGAACTAAGAATGTTGTCTACAGAGAAATTTTCAAAATGTAGGCATATTATTTCATATTTTTCTTATATTTAATTATTTCTAAAATTAGAATAAGATAAAATAATAATGAATGTAATAATTAAGATAAATAAATTGAAATAATAAAAAATAAAAATGTAGTTGTCACTCTCAAAAATTGCCATGCATTCAAAATAAAGACAATAGAAATGTAATACACACAAAAAATTTATTCAACAGGTTTAAAAAATATATATATAAAGGTATTTCTATTTTTATGTTGGCAATTTTTACATGGTTTTGGCCTACTGGGGACCCACCATGTAGAATAATGGCAAAACATCGCACTACACAATACCTCATGGGTGATGCGGAATTCTGTTCAACGACAGATTTACTGACTAAATTACATTTTCATTGCTAAACTATTAACAATTAAATACTTTTCTCATATGTTTGAAAGTCGTTGATAATTATTATTACAGACAATAAATTTCTAAAAATTTTAAATTCAGATTATAATTATCATTTAAAAATTGAAAAATTTCTTGATATTTTACGTATAGGTTCCAAAATATAATATTATCGTCTGCCCAGCGAAGCGGGCGGGTATCATCTAGTATATATATATATATATATATATATATATATATACATATATTATAATATAATATAGAATTACTGGTGTCCTTCTTGAAGAAGGGGAAATAGTGCAACTATCTCGTATTAGCGGTTCAGAAATAAACGATAGAAAAATGTTTAATAACGTGAAAAAGGAAAACTTATCAATACGTTTTGCGCAATCTCGGCGAAATGGTTGACGCTTGCTTAAAAATAACAAAATTGAAGCAGAAACTGTTGAGTAGCAAAGAATACGTGGACGATGAAGAATTCGTTAAAATTTTGTAGACCTCTTCTTTTGTAAATCGAAAAACAGAAGAAGAACACCGTAGAATAGAAGAAGTAAGCCAAAGGAAAGGAGAAAAACGTAGTTTAGAACGGGCACACAAACTAGAATTAGCAAGAATTCAAGTAGCTTGGGGGCATTAAAAACAGATTCTTCTCATTGTGCGCACAGCAACATTGATTGTGAGGTTACACTAGATAAACTTAATAAAGGAGTAGAGACTTTGACTATTCCAGTATTATAGGAAACGGAATCTTGGAAGATATTTTTTGACTCCCTTAAATAGGCATTCAAGCATAAAAAAGTTCCCGAAAAATACCAGACGGAGGTATCACTGAAAATACTCAGAGAGAAAGCTTCAAATGTGCTAGCTTACATTAAAGAAGATGATTTGAGGGAGTATGCGTGCTATTTGAAAGCAACGATTTTGAAGGAATTTGAGCGAATACCTCAGGTATGTTTGGAAATTTTTTGGAAAGCTAAGAGGAATATATTGAAATGGAGCTGATGTATGTTAAATTTATCAGGGTATAAAGGCGTTAGGTCGAAGCTATTAGAGGCGTGTGCTGCTAACTCATGTGTTGCCCTCTCTCTTTCAAAGCTGTTGAAAATTCTAAGATTCGTTATTAATTTCCTCATCTTGTTGCTTTGACGTTAATTACATAATTGATAAATCAACGTGATTGCTATTACTTACTTTTCATCATAACTGTTCTAATTTGGGGTCTTGTTAGTGATAGCGACCACGATATCCGAATGGTAATGGTCACGAGCTCATGGCAAAATGTTGTTTCTGTCGAGTTCTTTCCTATATCAATTTATGGCATGGTGTGGAGAGAGAGATTCTAGCTGGGTTATAGTACTCGTCACTTGATTGAGTTTCACGATTGACGAGGTTCGTCACCAATAACCTTTGTATTGTTTCTAAATGAAATGTTAATGAAACAATGGATCAATTAATGAACCTAAGGTGATGGGCCGCATTATGACGAGCTCTTATGATATTTTTTGAATATTAATTGATAATTAACTTCATATTCGACAATATTTTCAAACAATTTTAGGTCATTACCAAAAAAAAAAAAAAAAAACTGAATGAAAATAATTACGAAAAAATCTGATGGAATTGTTTCGAGTAGATTCCAAAGCTATGCATATGTATACAAAGGGTATTTTCAGAACGATTTCGAGATTTGTTTCCAATTTTTATGACTAAGTTTTGAAAGAACTGTTTTTGACAACCTTTCCTGCATCCTATTTTTGATGATAGAAGTTAAGTTAGCAAAAACTTCAGAGGTATTCTCTTTGCCATTCCACTATTTTTCCGAGTGCGTCAATCGTGGGTTAGCTCTTAAAATGAACTATTTTCCTCAAATCAAAAACTCAACAGTCCAGAGATAAAACATGATAAATTTGTAGATATATATTGTAAAGGTAATGCCTTCCTCAGCTGACATTTTTCCATAGAAAGCAGGAGTAGTTTTTTAAAGCCTGATTGGTTTGTTTTATGCAATGTGATGATGCTTTGAAAGCCGTAGAAATAAGAAAATGGATTTTCTTCGTATTTTTCGGACGTAAACTATTCTCCTAATGAGTTGATTTAACATTTTGCTTCCACTTCTATTTTAATTTATCATTGTAAAAGAAAGCTGTGACTATCATAATAACTGAAACTTTTCTAGGACTCTCTAAATCAGGCATGGATATTTTTTAATCCTCATTTTCAATTGTTTTTAGTCCCTTTTTTTATCGCAGTCATTTAGATATACTTTATCATATCCTTCCATTTACCTCCTGTTAAATGGTTTTCATACGGCGCACAACAAAATTTCTCACGTTCAGTCACAGGTCTTGGAAAAAGATAGTGAACAATATATTTTTTTTAGACTTTAAGCAATAAATATTGGTTTATTAATTTGTTTATTGTTGTTACAGATTTTTGCAAATGATTTCTTCGTAGGTGGAATTTTCTCTTGGTTCCATGTGCCCGCGGTAGCGTAGTAGTCATGATAGCGGAAACCATTCTTTCCTTCGAATTGTAGGTTCGAGTCCTGATGCCACTGAAGACCAACCATTTTGAGGGTTCGATGCACATCAAATTTGTCGTGTGGTGTGCAAATTTGGAAAAGGAGGTGCCAGTTCAGATGTCGTCCTCGTCACTTGGCTGAGGCTCAAAATGACGAGGTTTGCCGCCAATATCAATCGTGTTTCTTCTGAATGTGACATTAATAAACAATCAATCAATCAAGTTCTTGATACCACTAACTTCACTTTCAAAAACCTGTGTTGTTCTATATCCTTTAAAACCTATCAATCACTTTCAAAGCATTTGATTACTAGTATTTTGATTACTTGAATTAACAAATTTGAATACTTATATTTGAATAGTACAAAGTATTTGAAGTACTTGTTTGGGTAATTATCGTTTGGTAATAGGCCCTTCTTTCTCTGTAGAAGCAGTGATTTATAACTGCATCCTTTCCATTTAATAATATTGCTTATTTTGCACTCGGAATTTTGTTATATCAATCGTTTTACCATGTTCTTTTAGTATGAGAAATAAGAGCATTTCTCCTCGGAAAGTGTAAAAACGTATTCTTCGATCCACAGCTAATTTACATCCGCTGTTTCGGAAGTAAAATAAATTTGAAAGTATCAAAAGATAAGTTTTAATTTAAAATAACAAACCAGCTTTCCTCAGAAATTCCCCCCTTCCCCCCAAAAAAACTACTTGCCTTTTAAAAATCTCTCATCGAATGTATCCTAACAATGCGTTAACACTGTGTGATTTACTGATAAGTAATTAATTATATCGAGTAATGAAATGGCTACAAAATTGGATAAAAACTAATGTCTTTTTTTGTAATCTAAGTTAAAATAGGTATACAGCATACAAGTATCAGAAACTAAAATATTTCTTAAACATAATTTGATAAATAGATAATTATGTTTACATTTGTAACAGATGATATTTTAAAACTATTATAAGTCAATAAGGGACGAAGTGGCATCGTTAATAATATTAAGAAACATTATTTCTCAAAAAAGATCAGAGAGAGAGGGAGAGAGTAAAAAAATGTTTAAATGGTTTATTCTGTGTCAGAATAAGCAAAATCAAAATAATTTACCAATGTGGAGCGTTTGCTTGATCGCATGTTTTTAATGAAATTTTTTAATGAAGAATTCTAGTCATTTCAAATAATCCAAACAGTATGGATGATTTAAGTGGGTCCAGTCGACTTCTAGTAACAGGATCAGAGTTATACATGCACTCTTACTGTGCTCATCACGCACGCACACGTGCGCGCGCTCACTATCTACTCCAACCTCTCTAAGACCTCTAATCTCATTCACTATACTTATGAAATTATGCTAACGTACATGAGTCGCGGTACTTTCGCATCTCCTCCATTCAAATAACGTAGTAAAATATACCCAAAGGTTAGTTAAAAGATAAGAAGGCCAATTACAATTACACGAATTTCTGCGATAGGTTATGAAACTTTTTTTTTCCGGAAATTTTTCCCAGTTCGATATGCAAAATTATATGTACTCCACACGCTATTATAATTTACAGGTAAGTAATTAATTATATTGAGTAAAAAAATTAGTTTAAAAAAACTGAGATTTCCTTCTAACAAGGAAACATTCTTTTCCTGTCTTCTTTCAGACCTGCAGAAATTATCTTACTTCTTATTCAGCGTTTCAGGAAATGTTTTCCTTAAATTTCTGGAACAAAATAAAAATAAAAGCTCGCATTCAAAGCAGTATGACTGAATCACAATAAACAGCAATTCAATACCATTTGTAATTACAACTTCACAGAAAGTTGTTCTTGAGATACAATATGCTACGTTTTTTTAATATTCTATATATATATTAGGACATTTGGGTTGAATTGAAATTTCTGAAGATGGCCTTCAAATCTGGATATCGTATATTGCCTTACATCAGTCCAGAAGTCTTAAAACCTTTTCTAGGTTAAATTATGAGTGTCGGTTTACGTAAGGATCTTCTGGTTCACAAAAAATGAAGGTACTTCTCCTTCTCAAGCAATAAAACATCAAAAACTGCAAGTTTTTACCTCTTTAATTAATATGACTTCGGACGAAAATTATTCCAAAAGAAATGATCCTCCTTTTTATGAAAATGAGTTGTTTCGGAAGTTTTTATATTACTGATTTGTTGAGTTCTCGCCAAACGAAAATTGTGATACGTCCTAAATATGCACCCGACCAATGGAAACTTACTTCTAGAAATAATAATGAAATGCCTGAAAAAATGCGCACTTAAAAATAACAAAGGAATAGTACTTCAATCTCCTAAACTTTACGCAAAACATAGAAAATAAAGGCATATAAATTCTTCAGTGTAAAATGCGAATCATTCATCTAATTAGACAGGGAATTCACAGTGTTTTTCGCTCAATACAAAGCTTATGGCATGATTTTTAATATATAAAAACAGATCCTTTCGAGTGTGTTCTTGAGGTAATGCTTCAAAATTTATTTTGCAAATAAGGAGCGTATTATTTAAGTGTCTATAAAACACACTAGAAAATTGAGTTTTAAAACTGTAAATAAATGTGCGCCCACTTCAGAAAAAAATATCTGTATGTGCGTTTTCTCAAAATGTTGTTTTCAGGATATATTCTGGCACACTTTTCTCAATTTTTCACCTTTAATTCTTAAATTTTCCCTTGCATAAATTTTCAACTGCATTTTCGCAGGTTTTTTTTTTTTTTTTCCCGTGACGGTTATGCATTTAAAATGCTAAGTGTTTCTTGCATAATATGTTAGACACCTTCGTGCATGGAATAAGGAGTTAGATAAATAGCTATTTTTTTTTAAAAAAAATCCACACAATTGGAATAAGTTTTTTAAAATTATTTTTATTATTTTTGCTCTTTTCCACCGTATGTGATAGAAAATGTTTTGTAAAACTATCAATACTACTAGCACAACTAAACCAAAGCACAGATTTCTGAAACACACTTCTAAGAATTTCAGAAAAAATTGCTTAAAATATTAAAATTGGTAGAAGTTTTGGAAGTTTTAAAATATTTAAATATTTTGAACAAAATTACAATTTTAAATAATATCCTGTTTGAAAAAGAATTTTTTCTTAAATGCATATGTCAACGTGTGTTCAAATGAGTTGAATGAAAAAATGAAAATGTTTTCTTATAAATGTCTATTTAAAAAAATTACTCATTAAGTACTATGTTGCTTTAAAACATCCCTATATTCTACAGCCAAGGAGACCCAAAGTTCACTTGCGGGACTTTGAAACAAATTCATATTAAGAAATAATACTGTTTGTGTTGAAATCCGTCGCTTGTGAAAGTTGTTGCGATTCCAATTCCACATTGTTTGGTGGCATTTTTTTTTTCATGGCTGACAATAATTTACACATGTCTCCAAATAATAATACAAGGGTAGTGCTTTCTTTGGGTTTGATGAGAGATGGTGTTGGTCAGTTGATGTTATCGCGTGTAATCCTGTGTTAAAGGGCGCCGAAACAAATATAAATGAAAAATTTCATTTCTGCCGCGTCAGTTTGTAACCGTCGAAGAGAAGTGTATTCATCTTTATACACTGGAAACAATCAAAACAATAACTTGCTTCCGGAGCGCCACAGAAGGTAATCGGAAGAGTGTTGGCGACAAATTTTTTGAAAAGCAACGAGCGTCTTAGAAAAAGAAAAAACGATTAATGGATAATCCTATTTTAAGTTTTCTCATTCATCATACTGGTACTTTTTCAGCTTTTTTTTACTTTTTCTTATATACTATTAAGTTATTTGATCTGTAGACAATACTTTTATAACAGTAATATGATTAGGTTCTTCAGATGGGTTTTACAAAATATCTTGATCAAAATATTATACAAGTCTTGCTTTCTCATTATTTTGGAAGTTCTGTGAAATATTACATTGAACACTTCATTTCCTTTTAAGTTTGAATATTTCATTTATTTTTACGCCTCTCTAAAAAGCGTATGTAGCTTCAGGCGTCATGTGGTGCTGACGCTAAGTCAGCGCTAACTATCTGTACACTTTGTGATTGATTTAAAACAAAACCAATATTGCCATAGATTCATCGATATAGAATGAACACGCATTGCTTGTTCAGATGTATGCATATTTGTATTAAAATGGCAAAAAAAGCCATTTTGATTTTGTACGTTTCACAACACAACTTTAAAGTTCCATAGGTTGCTCATTTAAGTTATCACTCTCTCAATAAAAACATTTCTAAGTGGATTAACAGGTCAAATTGTAAAGTCCCCGGCCTACCATAGTAAAACACATTTTTTTTGGCAAAATTAGTTTTTTTTATTCAACATAATTCCCTTCAAGGGTGATACACTGATTATGTGAATTACATAAAATCAATTCTACGTGCGAAAATAAACAAGGTA
>BMAW01096587.1:473039-504379 GCA_019974015.1 Nephila pilipes | reverse complement strand
TATATATTTGCATCTTATTGCATTTAGAATTCCTTGTCTTATACAAATTCTACAGGGGAAAGGTGGTAAGCCCTGCTGAAAATGAGATTTATGATTTGGTACATTACGAAAATGTGGACGAGGATTGATGAAATTGTTTATGAGCGGCCTCGAGTAATTTTGGAAATTAGGCCTGAAATAGTTCGGTGTTCAAGGTATAAATGGTATTGGTTGTCAGTAATAATAGGTACAGGTGGTCATTATGTTAATTTGGCCTGCATCTAATTGTGGGTTCATTATCAAACCATACTTGATTCAGAGGTAGATTTTTGCATCTTAAAAACCTCAGTAACCACTGTAAGGTATTCTGACGGAGAATTAGGTGGGTTGATTATTAATAATTATTTTAAATGGCTTGACAACCTATCTGTTAAACTTTCTAAAATTAATTGAAATGAAAGCACTAATTTTCTCCTAAAATTTAATTTCTTATGATAATATTCTACTAAAGTCTCATTCAGGTTAAATTTATGTTGGGAAAATTCAGTAAAGTTATTACATTTTGTAATGAAAAAAAATTTCAGTTAGAACATAAAAAAGGTCATTAAATAAGAAATATGCAATATACTGAGTTAATACAGAGCCCTTCAAAAATTTTGAAATATTTTTTTTTAAAATTTCATTCTTCATCCTTATTATTGTGTTCACATGCCTGGTTAAAGTGATTTAATTACAATTCTTTTTTCCTTCAACTGTCAGGATCAAAAAGACTAACATGAAGTTCATTTACATGGTTTTATATATTGCCATCAATCTGTGAGCTATTATTTCCCCTTTCTATTTCAGGAATTTCGGGATTATTTTCACCCTTTTCCTTGCTCAGGTGTCGTCCTCGTCACTTGACCAAGGTTCAAAATTACCAATTGTTATCTTGTCGTTCCTCAGTGCGACGTTAATAAAACTAACTTCACCCTTTTTCTTATTATTTTCTGCTATAGTTATAATAGTTATGTTAAAATTGTTGATTACCCTTTTTGACCTTAATAACATTAACATTTAAGTATGACATTGTAAATATCTCAACTTTGAATTTATACACAACTTATGATGTAATAATTATCAAAAATCTTAAAATACTTAATTACAATCCAAAATATATTAGCTTTTTAATTTCATACAGAGAAAGTGTCATTAGAAAATAATTTTATAACAATTTTATCTAAGCAAAACATCAAGAAATTATGTTATCATATATTTTTAAAAAGATACCTCAAACATTTTGCATTTCCAGTTTTTATATACCCCTTTAAAATATTACTCAAAAATATATGAAATATCACTAAAATGACATCATAGACATTATTTTTATTTTACAATATATCAAATTCTAAATAAAACAAAACACTATTGTTCTTACTTTCTAAAACTTTCCCTACTTTAAAATTCAAATCAGAACCAAGCTCAAGAAATTTTAAAAAGATATCAGTATATGATATTCGTATAAAATCATAAAACATGTAATACAAAATAGAAAAATAATGTATAGAATTACTTAACATCAGCAATTTAGATGAAAATTTAAATTTGAGATTTGATGAAAAGGAGTATCTCCTTTAGAAAAAAATTTGAGGAATCAATTCCACACATATCACACAGATGTCACAACATATGTTAGGATTCAGTTCATAGTTGAAAATCTTTTAGGATAGAATTGCACTTGCTTCGAAATTGTTATATATGCATTTTAAAATACTCCAAATGAAGCAGGATCGTATTATGCACACTTGTTTACGCAGGCGATTTTCATCTACACTGAGTCACAAAAGTCAGTATGCACAGTAATAGTGTTGATGTTTTTTAAAAAATAAGAAATATATAATCCTATTACATTCTAAATGTAAATATATTTAAAAAACAGCTAACATAAATTTAATTTCAATACGAAAAAATATCACAAAAATACAACCATGTAATTTGCAGAAATAGTTTAACTTAAAAATTAATATGTAATTCCTGCCACAAAAATATGTATGCAGGCAAAACAAGGAAAGAGAAAAAAGATAATTTTTACAAGTTTCTTTCGCAAAAACCAAAAATTAGTAATTAGTAGGGTAGCCTTTGGCTTTTAACGCTGCTTTTAATCTTGATATTAAGTTCTCTAAATTTTGGGCCATAGAAGATGGCGAAGATGGTAATTTCTGCCACTCCTCAAAAGTACCATTTTGAGATCATTCTTATTTTCTTATCTCTTGATTCCTATTTTGTCTATCAAGTGATCTCACAAGTGTTTAATGGGGTTAATAATGGGTGACTGAGGAGGTTTTTGAGCGGTTTTTAAAAATTGTAGATTAAGCATTCTTGTACAGTTCGGATTGTATTCTTTGGATCATTCATTACCTTACTGAAAGATAAACGATTTCTGAAGTTCTAATTTTGCAGCGCTTTGACGTAGATTATATTTTAAAACGTTCATATAACTGAATTGATTCCTTATTCAATCAGTTATTACCAAATTACCTACACCAGCCGCTGACATGCAACCCCAAATCATAATTGAGCCACCACAGTGTTTAACAGTTCCTCTCCTGTTTCTTGGTTCGAGCTCTGCATTTGATTCTCTCCACACTTTATGGTGTCCATCTGATCTATTGATGTTGAATTTACTCTCATCTGAAAAAAATTACATAACTCCAGAAAATCTAATCCTGTTTTACATTCTCTTTTGCAAAGATAAATCTCTTTTTGCGATTAACTTAGCTTACGAATGATTTTCTTCACACGTTCCGTCTATGGTATCCTACCTTTCATAGCACACGGCGAATTGTCTCAGGATTTCAAGATTTACCTAAATGGTTTTCTACATCAAATTTTAATTTTGAAGCACTAATATTTGACTTTTCTTAATTTTTATAATAATATCCCGACTTCTCTACCAGTGAATATGAGTGGTTGGCCAGTTCTAACCTTGTTTTTAGTACTGAGAAAAACGGGAATTCAAATTCGAGTACAAATAACTCACTTTTGAATACTCAAAATGGCTCCGATCCCAACGAATTCAAATTCAAGATTCGCACGTACTCATTTTTAGTAACTGGTACGAACTCAAAATGGAAACTTCACCTACTCAGTTTTAGTAACTGGTACGTACTCAAAATGGAGAGTTCACTTTCTCATTTTTGAACATATTTGTGTATCAAATATGAGGGTGAAATAGAAAAGTGAGTATATCATGCATTCATTTTTGAATCTGTTACTGTATTGAATATGAGAAGGAAACAACAAAATGAGTATGCAATGAATTCATTTTTGAAGCTGTTACTGCATCAAATACGAATATGAAACAATAAAGTGTAAGTATTAAGTAAGTTAAAAGTAAAATTTTGTATTCATTTTCGATACTGTTGTATCGAATGTGAATTTTAAACTGAAAAATATATATCAACTTAAATCTTAAGGGACATAAATAAGCTCTGCTTTAGTTACAAGTTTCATTTTCTTCATCTTACATATTACACAACATACACTTTATTAAGTTTTTACCACAATATTTCGAATCAAAAATCTTGTATTTACTGTGTGTAACAAAACTGTTACTTTTCGAAACAAAAATGCAACTGTTCATCAAATGTACTTTGAACTTATACCTTAAATTTACATCAATTCGGGTGTTTAATAAATCTTTAAAAATAACGAAAATAGATTCGATTCAAGAGTTAATTCTTTTCAAAACAAATGTGTAACAAATTTGAGCTAGTAGTTCCAGAAGCAATTTGGTTCATTAAAATTATATCTATGTTTCTAGAAGCCATATATAGTTTTATTAAAATCCTTTACATGAAGAAAATTGAGTTTTATTTAAAGTTTAGTCTTTTAATAATAAGTTATTGCAAATATTTTGGAAACATTAGAATGAATATTACATTTTCCATAGTAAAAACTAAGTGTACAGCATTTTTAATCCCTTTTTTGCTTAACATACATTTCTTTTTCAACTAACATCATAGCAAAGCTAATACCTATAATTAATAATTCACTGTGAACAGAAAAAATAAAACAAACCAAATCATATTTTTGAAACATTTATTCTGAATATCCACACACAAACATATCAGACATTTAAAACATTCATAATTTTGAAACAAGAATATTAAAAAAAAGTGCAAGTTTTAAAATCCTACAAATGAAGGTACATGTTTTAAAAATCATTTATGTGGGAATTGTCCCGCTGCACTTCAGCAGCGCCACCTTCAACTTAGATTAGATGGTTAGATCTCGATGTGTAAGCACGCAGAAATGCGTATCCGTCTTTTTCTTAAATTTTTCATATGTTATTAAAATATGTTTACTCTCAAAATGAGTGTGTTTCTTGACAATATACCGACGCCAACCTTCACACTTATAAACACTGCTATTTAATCCATACTATAGTCCTACTTCATCCCCAGTTGCACAGCATAACTTATGTGGTAATATAATGTATAATGAAGTATCGTTTAAAATATAGAAAGTTCTAATATGTTCTAATATGTAATTTAAAAGTTTTTTTACTTCTTTCAAATCCCAAACATCTCTTGAAGTGATAAATATGAGTAAAAATGCTTTTCAAACAGTGCTGTTTCATATAAACATGTTAAATATGCATCGTTATAATGTAGGCAACTCTTTAATTTTTCGAAAAAGAGGCAAGTAATTTGCACAATCAATTAATACAGCTATATTTTTAGAATATACTGTACCATCTATATATATAGAAGCGAAATACCACTGACTGACTCATCACGAGATCTCTAAGACGATACAACCGATTGACTTGAAATTTGGCACAGTTACTCATTTTGCGATGTAGACGCTTACTAAGAACGGATTTTACATAAGTCTTATCCAAAATGTAATTTTCATCCGTTGATCTACTCTTATCTATCGGTTGTGTGATTTTTAGCGACTTTATCGCCAAAAATGATTACCGACGCCAAACGGAATATATTTTTTTATATGTATACTGTGTATTGTCACCAATTAAGTTGACTTGGTGAGATTGGCGCGTGCGAAGTGGAAAAATACCAAATAATTTAATATTGAAGTTCTGATTTAGGATTGGCAAGATTTTGGCGAAGGGGCTATTCATGCGAAATTTTGTGCATGTCGAAAATAGGAAACGTACATATTTAGCGATAGAAATAAATCAGTTTGAAATTCCGCGGTTAGTAAAAGTGTAGATTAGCTCCAAAACTGAGCGGGATTTTGAAAAATACTAAATTGGCAACTTCTCGAGGAGTAGCGCACACGCAAGACAATCTTCGTTTACTGGAGGACCTCGCTACATGCATGAACGAAATCAGGAGGCTATGACATACGTAAGACATTTTGGTCGTCCCGACTTGCACGACTTTTTTTAAGGATTGCCTAAATGGTCAGGAATCAAAGATGTCTTGAGGAAAGGATTTAAATCTTATTATAGACATGATGCCATTGCGAGGGTATTTCCTTTTTAAGCTAAGCACATGATGAATCTTCTGCCAAAAGGTTGCATCTTTGGCAATACTAGGTGTAACATATTTATGGTGGAATGAATTTTATCCATATTATAAATATATGGGGTGACTTTTTACTAATTTTGTTTTTTGCTTTTCTCATATATTTGAATGTCGTGGATAACCATTATTACAGACAAACAATTTCTTAAAACTTTAAATTTAGGTTACCATTAACGTTTTAAAAATTGAAAATTTACTTGATATCTTATGTATAGGTTCCGAAATATTATATTATCGTCTGTCCAGCGAAGCGGACGGGTATCAGCTAGTTATTGTATAAGCAATTGTATGTAGGAATTTCTGCTTGGTCTGTTAAACCATCCATTCTACATAGCAGTTCTTCTTGCTTTGAATTATGAATTTGGCTGCACTTTGATTCCAAAACATTTGTTATACAAGGAATTTTAAAGTTTTTTTTTTACTACAAACATGTGCCATTTTTAATTTGTGTTAGTGGATTAAAATTTACTTAGACAGAGCTTGTATCCTTATGATTATAAAAAAATATCAATTTAACAAGTTTTTTCTTAGAAATATCACAAGTGTTTTCAATTAAAGCAAAGCAGTATGGTCATATGAAAGTATTCGTATTATGCAATAACATAAATCTAATTTAAACAATATGGATCAGTTCATAATTATGACAAAATATCCATTATGCATTAGTTTGTAAGTACATTTAATTTTTATACATAATGTGGAATATAGAATAATAAAAAAGTATTGAAATTGATAATCCTGTTTCATTTTGCAAATTGATTTTGCTCATTTTGTATTTTCTGATCTAAAAAAAGTATTATAAAATTTACAAGAAATATCTCTCTTAGGAAGATTAATTGCCTACAAAAATATTTTGTAAACTTGCCAATTTCAAGACATGCAAGCCATTTTAAAATTGAATATAAAAAAAAAAAAAAAAAAAAAAAAAAAAACTAAAATTATTTCAAATTGAAAAACATTACCTTTCCTATTTGTCTATAAAAAGTCCTTTTGGGGCAAAAATATATTTCATGGAGTAATTACGGTTATTCGTTAGCCACCTTTAAAAACAGAATTTTAAATTATGTGATTTTAGCGACTTAGATATGCGTCTTGATATACATTAAACTTTTTCATTTTTGTTATGACCTATATTATGTTCCAATGCAACAGCCACTCCCATAATGTTTTTGCGTTTGCACATTTGCTTAAAGTTGAGTTCATTTTTGACCTGAATTATTCAAATAGTATGACTTATTAGGTATCTAAGTAAATTGCTTAAAACTTATAACACTATATTTTTTAAATAATCTGCCAAAATAAGGTAAACATTTATCACATTCACCATATAAGTAAATTGGTCGTAAATCATATATAGCAAAAAATTAATAATTTTACCAACATATATATGTCTACAAAAACAAACCGGTGGGGTCTGCATAAACATCGGATTTCTCTATGAGCAAGTTTTTTACATCTTGTACATCTAATTTATTTCGATTAGTATATTTAATATTATCATATTTCTTATATTATTCAATTATTTATATTTAGTAGGAAATAATCTGAGTATATTTTTATAGACTTACTCTTATTTAATTGTGTTATTAAATGTTATTAATATTTATTCTAGTATTGTAATTATTCTAAACCCCTTAAAAATAAATGTGAATAGTTAAAGTATAGTTAAGCTCTTCTGAATCATAGTATCTTTTATACATATGAACACTTTATATTTATCAGGCTGATTCTGTTTAAAAAATAAAGCAATATTGGATTAAACTATTTTCTCTTTTAATCAAGATACATAAGTAAGCCGTAACAGTTATACTATAACGATTTATGATTAAAACAGGTGCAATTTTGAATAAAACTTTCTGAAGAAATAAGAAAACAGTTCTAATAAAAATATTAGCAAATCACAGTTTAATTAGGATACTTTTAATAATAAAAAAAATGTAAGGAACACTGAATCGTACTCACATCTGAATCGTAGTACGTACTCATTTTAATATTCATGTGTTCTTCCACGTGTAGAGTGGTAAATACGAAATATAGTTCGAAATATTTAAACAAACCATCATTGTTTTTGAGCCCCAATTTTTAAAATATATATGATAGGAACTTTTGTAGTCTTTATATCTGTAATAATTTTTGAGAGTGTTGATTTCCCCTTTTTTTTTTTTGAATACATGTAATGCTTTACTTTCTATAAAGATATACGTTCAAATCTGATACAAACATAATTTCAAAATAAGTCTGTCTAGGTTTTCAAATTTGAGTATTTCTTTTTTCTCCGTGCAGTCCGAAATTTTAGTAACGCTTTCTAATTTTTCAATAATCGATGATCTTAGAGATTTCCCATTGAAACTTGCTCTCCTTGTCCAGTTTTAAAATTAAATATTTTAGATCTTGTGATAGGTCCTTTCCTTGTGGAGCCGTTAGAAAATTATATAATTATTTAGCGTATAACATATGAAATTACAGGAAAGTCTTCAGAACTATCCGTACCGTACAACATAATCATAAAGAAGTATATCTAGACTTTTAAATGACTTACAACCTATAAATTTTCAGTCTGCCTACACACTTTTGTGATGTAAAATTTTGCTGGTAGATAAGAAGATGATCTTTAAAATTATAAAGTAAATTAAGGCAAAGTTCATGAATTGTATCACTAAATAAATATGCGCTCTTTACTAATGGGTTATAGAGAGGGAAAAATTGGAAAATTAAGAAGTTAAATTAGATTTATATATATATATATATATATATATATATATATATATATATATATATATATATATATATATATATATATATATATATATATATATATATATATATATATATATATATATATATTATATATATATATATATATATATATATATATGTATGAAATTCAATTTTAGAAACACATCTATGTTTGCAATTTTAAAATTCAAGTTTCTGTTTGTTTGTTTGTTTTTTGATGAGGAAAGCGCTCGCTATTTTTTAACTGTGAAATCCAAAATTGCAAAATTTGAGATCAGAATTTCGGAAGTTATTAAGATTAGCCCCTTTATTTTGTCGATTGAAGTGAAATGCCTATTTTATTGTAGTTAATATACGTAACATGCTTTTTATAAAGTTACATTATGTTGAAAATTATGATGTTATACACATTAAAGAATTGATACCTATAAACATGTATGAGAATATTTTAAGTAGGAGTTTTAAGCTGTGTGCATTTACTTGATATTTTTTTATTTGCTGAGATTATTTTTATAAATTTGACTATAGCCACCAAGGAGAGTTATTTAAAGTTTAAATAATCGTTTTTTCTTCATTAATATATTTATTGAGTCACTAAGTTCCGGAAGGAAAACTGTCCAGTATGGAATGACGCAAAAAAAGTGAAGCGACTCCTTTAAAAGCAAAAACTCGGTAATCAAAAGAAAAAGTTCTATCTACTACTTTTTGCGATTTACGAAGTATTTTGAAAGTCAAATATATTCACAAACTATGCAAAAAGAAAGAAGTATACAACAGTGACTTTTGGAAGAAGTTTAAAGCATCCCCGGCTTAATAAACGTTCCGTTGCACACCCACCTCATCCCTACAGCGGAAGTGAAGCAAGCAGAATTAAAGTCATTTCACTGGACAGCACTCAAGCATTTTCCATGTACACTTAGAACCTTGGGATAACCATTTGTTTGGGCCTCTCGTTAATAGTTAATAGCCTTAAAGGTTATTGACGAGAAAGATTTTCGTCGATTTTAGAAGTTGTGGAATTATTGTGCAATCGACTTCGTACACGCCCAACTTTATCATACGGGAATCAAAAGATTCTCATTATGCTGGGAAAATGTGTCTATGATTAATGAGGATATATGTAGAAAAATAAAATTGTTGAAATTTGAGAAATATTTTGGAAAATATGTTTTAAAAAGTATCGTTTATATTGGATCCTGCTCCGTATGTTTTCTAAAGTAGTAAACAGTACAATAATGTGTGAGTAATACCTAGAAACATGTATGAGTGTTTTAAGCACAAAACTGTGTCCATTTACTCTATTATGCATGTACAAAAATAGATCGGTATATAAATGAGACTCTTTTCCGAATTACTACTTATCAAAAGTACATAAAATTTATTTACTATATATCCTACTATAAGGTCTGCGCATTCTTTACAACGAAATGAGAGTGTTTCTTTTTAATTACAGAGTGATAGAAAGAAGAAGGTCACGTAAGAAGCCAATTGCATATTTATTCTTCCATGAAAATATTTCTACTCCTAACACTTTTCGAGGGGCCAAACAAATAAAAGTCCTATGGTGCCGAGTCCGGACAACAGGGAAGATGACCGAATGTTGCGAATTAACTTTTGAACCTTAACGAAGGTTAGCCAGTGAATTATTCTGAACACGTCTTTTCCTTTAATTAATCTGTGGAGTATTTTATCACGTTATTTGAAATGATAATCACGCCCTGTGCAAAAATATTGATTTATGTGAGAATTATTAGATACAAGAAGAAACAGAAAAAAGTAGAGACAGTTGAGCACAGGAACGAGAAAGTGTGAGATAATCTTCTAAAAGTATATACCTGATTTGGTTCTAATCACCAAAAGTCAAGGGAGCGGTTCTTGCAACTCTATGATTTTCTATTATTCTTAGTTGCAATCTGTGATCATTCTAAGACAGAATAAAATTGTTTGAAGATTCATTCAATAATTACATTTATTGCATCTCGATAGTTTTTATTATTAATAGTGACGCGTTACGAAGTTTCTATAATACTCCTTGTATTCCACTAGCTGAGTGAGCTCTTGCTTAGTCCCGGAGAATTGCGGATCGCAATGGATGTCATGAAGAAAACCCTCAACCCTGCGATTCCCAAACACTAATGAAGCAGTTTTACTTTTGTGCGCCATTCCATAGAAGACTGATTTGTGTCGAGTTCTAGAGATTCAACCAATAAAGATATGTGAAGAAAGATACAATTATCTAAATGTTGAATAACTTATCATAACTGTAATACAAAATAAATAAAAATCGTCTGCCGCTATTAAGAAAAGTCTCGATTATGTATGATAAACCTTCTAGTTATTCAATACTTAATAGATTGATTTGCAAAAATTTGAATTTGGTGTTTAAATCCTGAAAGAACACTGAACAGTGTTGTGTTTCTCAGTTTTAACAAGAATCTTTCTTTCTCATTTACAGGCCTACATTCAGTCGAAGATACAAGTCTGGCGAGCCTACAAAAGATTCCTCGAAAGTTAACAACCGAGGCCTTTTTAATGATGTAATGACTGAATTTTCTTATGATTCCTGATTTAATAGCATAGTTTGCATCAAACGAAGGTTTGAGAGATGCAACTTTTTTTCATTCACTATAAAAGATTAATGAAAAAAAAATTCAGCTTAACTCACAAGGATCGTATTATAACGATGACACAATAACTACAAAGCAGTGGTTAGCGGCAGTTATTTAAAGCATATATTTCCGTGTATAAATCGAGAGATTTTAGAAATTTTTCTCAGCTAAAGTATGAGGTATCGGTATATATATTGGCAGAAAACATAGGTACTTTTCTGATAGCCACACGCAAGCGATCCATCGTAAAATATATTTATCTTCTTAATTTACATACATCCGTTTATAGGAGAAATAATTCTAAATGAAATGATATTACTTAAATTACCGCTCTCTTCCATCCGTTTAGAGAAAAACTATATTTAAATGTGCTTATGTCCAGTGTCATAGATGTCTGTTCTCGAGGTATCGTAGCATTTTTATTTCATTTTCCCTTTCTTTTACTTTATATGTAAAATACGCCGTTAATGGGTTTCAACGAGAATTTTTTATACGACACCTTTTCTTTGCCTCCGTGTTCTTTTCACCCAATTCAAGGGACGACACGCATCCATCCGCAAATAAAACTCTACTGGAGAGTTCTGCACCCTTAGACAAAGTCTTCAGCTTTAAAATAATTGTAGGAAGCAATTCCATTCGACACAAAACTACCGTATAACGGCATTGACACGTTGATATTGACTCGCATACGATTCTTCATTGCCTTCGCAAAAATGGTCCTGCGACTTTCGGTATAATTTGACGGCAGATCAAATGATTTGGAACTTACCCTCTATATTACCAATTTAACATAACCGAGTCATGTTCTTTTCGAAAATTTCCCATTCGTCTTTGAAAAGTCTCAACTTTTGCTCCTAGCTCTGAAAGAAATTACTCTTTCATTTCGACTTATATACGGAATAAGAATTTTTGATAGATTTTCGGGGAAGGAGGGAGCGTACTCTTAGCTTATATATGCGGATCGGCTTTCATTCGAAAATATACGGTACATTTGCGGGAAAAAATAGTCAACTCAAATGGACCATCAATTGAAGCTCATATCACGTACAAAAAGGAGTGACGCCAGTGGTAACTCACTGAGTGCGCCACGCCAGTCACTGATTGATTTACAAAATTCTTCGGACGGAAAATGCCGACGCGAGTACCGAGTCCTCATAGCTTGCATGCGGTTTGTTACTTTGGTAAGTGCTCTTTGATCCGGCCTTCGATTTATTAGTTCATTTTATGAACCGGTACTGATCGAGTCACTTGCTTTCTTCTTTTTTTTAGTTTAGATTTGGGAGTTTTCTATCGTTGACAATCAGATCACGATTCAGAGTTGCTCGCATTTTCACCCATTGATTATCGTAACTGTCAGTGTTCACTTCAGTACAATAGTTTCTCCTTATCTAATAAGTTAAATATCACATTTGCACACTATTACAACTGTGGGAATACTGTGCAGAAAAATGTTCTCGAAATCTAGCAGGCGTTCTTCATCATGTGAAAATAAAACTAATGTGTGTGAATAGAGTAGCTTCTCAGAGCTTGCTTTAACTATTTTTGTTAGAGTACTATATTAATTTTATAAAATATTTCTGAGGGAATTCCTTCCTACCCACTTCTGAATGTAACGCTTAATATTATAACTAATTACTTATATATACTGAACCAATCGGATTCGTCTTTAGTCATTTTCATCCTCGATCACCTGACGACAACAGAGTTGGCATTCCCTTCACAAATTTCTATATCATGTCAATGAGAGGACTTAGAGCCTATACAGATTTAACATGCATCAGCTCCCCTATCGTTAGTGGCATCAACACTCACGACACTATTACTCGAATCCGCGTCCATGACCACTTGGCTACCGCTGCCACATGATGTTATTATGGAAGGTGAGCTTATTTTCATTCAATAGAAGAAAAACTCCACGATTGGCTAACTGATCATGGTAAAAGTTCGTGGTCAATGATGCTTCCAGTTCGAACCACGTGTTTGTGTCCTAATACCACTAAAGATCTGTTGGGCAGGGGGATAGAACAACATGTTTCATTTGCCTCAAAAGTTCAAAGAAATATTTTTGATTTTATATAAAATCAAAAATATTTCTCAGAATATATAAATTTTAAAATCTCTATAACATATATAAAAATTAAACATTGTCGCAATCATTTCCTAAATAATGTGCAAATATTAAGAACTAAATCATGTTCATTTATATATCCCACATTATCAAATTTCTTGATTAATCACTTTATTTACTGTGTATAAAAACAGTGAGGTCTCACTTTATATACTCAAAAATGTTATGTTCAAAGTATCCTTAAATATTATTAATAAATAATTATTATAGGCGTAATTAATATTTTACCCCACAAATCAAAATGAAACGCTGCGAGAAATGTATTCAATATTTTTCAAATATTGCACTCCTTTAAAAATAAAATTACAACTAATTTCAAAAATATTTCAATTGTATCTCATACAAGTTACATTTTTTTGTACCTAAGACTTTTAAAAACCAAATACTTTGAAATAGAATGATTTCAAAATTGTGGTATTGTACATAACACAGCAACCCATGATGTAATATTTTTTTTCTATATTCCTGTAGTCATTGAATTAAATTCTAAAATAAAACTATGTTAACATTTTTATTTCTTAAAAATTAAGTATCAAAAATAAAACGATTGAAATTTTATTTAAATATCTAGCAAAATTTTATCTTCATGTATTTTTTAAAGCTAAGCTACACACAAATATTATTTTTAGTTTTTATGTATCTTTATTGCATCAAAAAAACTAAAGAGTAGTTTCAATTTCCTCAAAAAATACTAAATGAATATATATGAAATATCAATAAAGTGATATTACAGACATTTATATTTAACTATTTATCAAATTCTAAATAAAACAAAATATTTTTGAGATAAAACTGTAGATATTTCAGAATTCGAATCAGTAACAAATTTACAATTTGAATAAGGTATCACTAAGGAGCACACTAAAAGGAGGAATGAGCATATCCAAGAGAAAATATTATTTAAAAAATTGATTAACTGACTAGAAGGAAAGCACCCACAAACATACAAAACAAAATACATTTTGACAATATTTAACAATTAACTTATTAAATTAAAATAACTTACTAAATTAAAAACAAATTTAATAATTATTAGTGACGTCGTTGGGCCTGTCTTACATAGCAAAGTTTTTTGAAAGAAGGCGTAATAGTAGAAATAGACACTCTCAGTTCTTCTTCTATATTTTGTTGAGATCTATGTTTTGTCTTCAAAGAAGCTACCTCAAAAAATCCAGTTTCACAAAGGTAAGATGTTGAAATGGTAATAGAATGCGAAATGCCCTTGTTTTTAGTGCAAAAAACTCATCATCTACTCCTGCCCAAAATTCAAAGAGTGATTTATTACTAAATTGTCTTTTGGTTTCGCCACTTGTCGTGAAATCAATGAAGGTTTCTTCCTCGGCAATTGAAATCCCTTCGGGAATATTATGAAATGGATCTCGTAACTTGCCCACTCCTAACTTGCTATCAGTTTGTCGTCAGCAAGAAAGTGCTTTTTAAAATTCTTTGCCAGCATGGCTAAATGATTTTCAATGGTTAAAAAAACAATTTTTACACGTCGTTCTTCAGCCTTGTAAGTTTTAACACATTCATCCACATTAGCAAACATTATTAGGTTTTTATTTTGTTTAAATTTTTTGCTTCACAATTCTAATTTTCTACAAAAGGCACTAACTTTATCACTCGTATCCAATATATGTGTATTTGATCCTTGGAGTTGAAGATTCCAGTTATTTAATTTCTCGAATATGTCAACCAAGTAGCTCAATTTCATCACAAATAAACCATCGCGAAAATTCTCGGCTTCCGGTCTGTTTTCCTTTTCTAGGAAAAGGGCGATTTCTTCTCTTAATTCATAAACAAGTTGTAAAAATTTCTCATGTGTCAACCATCTTGTCTCGCAATAAAACAGTAACGCTGAATGTACTGCACCCTTGTCTTTACAAAGAGCGGAAAGGATTCTTGATTTTAGGGGTCTCATTTTTGTATAATTTACTACGGTTACAATCGTAGTTAACACGATATTCAGACCAGGACTCATTTCGTTGGAAACCAGAGCTTCTCTGTGGATCATGCAATGTAGCACTTACATTATTAGCGGTTTTTGTTTAACAAGTGCTTGTATATTTTGGAATCTTCCGGACATTGAACGAGCATCATCGGTGCATATTCCGACGCAATTTTTCCATTCTATTTTTACCTCGTTCATAATATCATTTAAGATAGCAAATAATGTAAGTGCTGTAGTTTTGAGTTCTATTGGTTTGCAGAAAAGTAGTTCTTCTACTACTGACTTATCATCATAAAATCGAACATAGGCAATCAAATGAAAATCTTTATTAATATATGTTGCCTCATCAAATTGAAAATAAATTGTCACGCAACATCGATAAAAGCTGACACTGTACATATACTGTAGCTATATCACCATTTCGACGGGCAACAATATCATTTAAAAGTGGTATGAAAAGTTATTGTTTTGCAAAATTATCTTCTATCATAGTTTCTACAATCTCAATTCCTGCTGGCAAAATAAGCTCTTCACCAAAGGTGGAGGCTTTTTACATCTGGCTATTTTATATGAAACTTTGTAATAGGCAATTCAAACTTTTGCATTCACAGACTAAGTTTTTTTAAAAAAATGATTTTTGCTTTTCATGTGATTTTAATTTTAAATCTAAGAATTCTCTGGATTTGTTGACGTACTCACTATGAAGTGTTTTGTTTCCAAATGTCGTTTAAATTTATTAGGTTTCATACTGTTTGCCTCCAACATTTTTGGACAAATGATACACAGGGACCTTTCATCTTCATTTATTACAGTACTGGTAAACCCATAATTTAAGTATACTTGAGAATATTTTCATCATTTTATATTAGGAACCACGTTCGCGTGTCTGTGTACTTGTTGATGCATGACTATCGTCTAATGCTCGCTTACACCAGCTTAAAAATTTATCCATGATTCTGCATAAATCTTCTGCCTGGAATATTTAATATGGTGAATTGCAGTTTACACGAAAACATACTTAACATACACATTCACGATAGATTCGATAGCGATAGAAGGATCGACTCGAATAAGACTGGCTAGAATTGTAACTGGCGTTATCGAACATTCCCAGTCTCCCTATGAGAAAACATTTGCTCACATCTGCGCATACTCGAGATGGCATCTCGTCAATATTCTAGAATGTTCGAGACAAATCGGAACTTCTCGCGAAACCACGGAAATGTCCGACATGGTGGATGCAAGAGCAATAAAAAAGCATCGGATTCTTGTTTTGTCAATGCTGAGAATCGGTGTTGCCAAATATCAATAAATTTCCGTATTCTTGAAAATTTGTAAGATTTAAAATTAAGGTCGTAGTGTAGGTTTAGCGCCAAAATACTCAAAATACATTATTATTGTAAACATTTTATTATATGAGGAGGGAGGGGCGATGAAAATTATGATCGAAAATTGGGCTGCGAATACTGGCAGATTGAGAAACGCTGGTATAACTTATTTAGAAATGAACTGGAAAGAAATACCACCACGCCAACCGATATTGTCTGCTGCAGTTGGGATTCGCCGTATTTCAAATCAAACGCTTCTCTCTCTCTTGTATGATTTTGAATTCTATTAGAACGATTTCCCCGGCCAGGTGAAAAATCCTGGCATCTTATAAACTGTATTAACGACATTATTTTAATTAATTTGTAGATATTGGTTTTGACACCTTTTACATTATTGTAGTTGCGTCGCAGTCCTGGCTCAAGAAGTGAATACTGTAATTCCATTCTTAATGATTTATTTTACATTAAAACACGAGAGAGAAGACAGTACATCCAGATGATGGATGCAATCAATATGCGTCCACTCGCCTCAGTAGCTGAATCAGAAGAGAATGAAAATTTCCCTGTTTGAGAAGTTGATAAAATAGTAACTCAGATCACATGGTATTAGATTTGGGGTCTTTCGGTATTTCGTATGGAAACTAAAAATACGGTACAGATTATCCCTACTACTTTGAAGCGTGAGGTTACGCTGAATCATGTAGACTTATGACGCGTGATTGAATAAATTGAAAAGTTAAATGGAATTATTTCAGATAATAAAATGAACTTGCTCTGTGATAGGTTAATTAAATTTAACTGTAAGATTTGTTATATAAGTGTATATAACACATCAATCAATAACTCCCGAGATGGCGCTCGTAGTAAACCAGTAACCAGGCTTTCTAGAGTACGAACCTTTGCTTGAAACGTGTCAAAATTTTAAGTCGATCGGACCAGAAACAGCTGAGTTATCGAGTTTGGAGTAAAGTCGTTTTGTAGTTTGTTTAAAAAGTGGCAAAAACCGAGTTTCGTGTTCTGATAAAACATTGTTTTTTAATGGGTAAAAACACCGTGCAAGCGAAACAATGGATTGAAAAATGTTACCCGGACTCTTGTCCATCAAAAGCAACGATTTGTCGGTGGTTTGCCAAGTTTAAACGTGGTCGTACCGACACAAATGACGCGGAACGCTCGGGTAGACCTGTGAAAGCCGTTACACCGGAAAATGTGAGTGAAGTGACAAAAATTATAATGAAAGATCGTAAAGTGAAGCTCCGTGAGATTGCTGAGATGACACAGATATCATATGAAAGTGTATTTACTATCCTTCATGAAAAATTGAGCACGAAAAAGGTTTTTTCCAAGTGGGTGCTGCGATTGCTTTCGATGGAACAAAAACAGCAACGAGTCGATGATTCAGAAAGCTGTTTAACGCTATTTACTCGCAACAAAAAAGATTTCTTGCGAAAAAAAAAAAAAAGATTTCTGGAAAAGCGTTGAACGATTGTATCAACCTAAAAAGGTGATTAACAAAAAGGTGTTATGTTGATGAATAAAAAAAAATTTTGCAAAAAAAAAATGTTGTTTTCAATGTTAGTCTCTAGACGTATTGATCCTATATAGTTATATAGGTATATATATATACATGAACAACATATATATAAACACTGGACCACACACACACACACTATATGAAAATATACATGATATATATATACAGAGAGAGAGAGGACCAAAAAAATTTGAGACGACCTTAAATAATGAGTTGGTCTACCTTTACTTCTGATCACAGCGAATACTCCTCTTAGCGTGGATTTAACAAGTTCCTGATACTATTATTAAGTAAGGAATGTTGGTCCACGCTGATATAATGAGATCCAAGTTGAGTCAGATTGTACAGTGGGGTTTCCTAGCTTTGAAGGGATCTTTAGACTTAATTCCACAAATATTCAATAGGAGTGAGGTCAGAGAAACGAGTGGATCATGGAAGCAGATTGAAATGTGATAGATGTTTCTCAAACCAAATTGAGCCCGTTAAAGAACGGTCGCAAAGTGTATTGCCTTGCTGAAGCATCCATCATTGCACCTCCATAAGGTAACATTATAATCATAAGCGAATGAAAACGGTTCGGTAAGTTGTATTGCTAAGAGTGGTGCCAAAAAATATCAAGTGACCCTGTGTACTACAGGAAAACGTTCTCCACGCTACAATTCCACCTCCACAAGCCTGAAGAGTTGTCATTTGGCAGGAGGGATCTATAAATTTCTGCAATTTGCTCCATATTCTGGTTCTACCATCTACATTATGGAGCTTCATTGAATCTCGTTACTTTTTTTCTAATCCTCAAGTGCTAATTTCGTCGTTCTTGGGGCTACAACATGCGTCTTTTCCTATTTTCAGTGATACCAAAGGCACTCATGATGGCTTCCTATCATTTTCAAAGTTTGTCTTGTTTTTCATTGGGATATGATTAGCGATACACCTGCATTGAATTCAGCTATAATGTTGCCCGTCTGTTGCTTTGGACAATGAGTACTACTCTCCTTTCACATCACTTATGGAATACGCCTGTTAGACCAGAATTGTCCTTATCGCTCAATGTTTTCTTTTCAACTGCCACTTTCTACACTCCTGTCAGGCGAGAAACCGACAGTTGTCGGACTGGTTTACTGTCAAGTAAGAGGTATCCAATAATTTGGCCATTCAGTGTGAGTATATATATATACTGAAGTCGACACACTCGCTAGAGGACGCTAATCCTGTGGATAAGATGACGGCGCAAAACAACGAGGAAACGCAACTGGGAAGGAAGCGTGGACAGGCGTACGGAAGTCCAGGATACTCGGTTGTTAAAACGTAGACGAACATTGGAAGTTCAGGAGACACTACTGGGATTTGAGATTAGCGGGAGCCATCGAGAACTGAGGAGTTATAAAAGAGTTGTTTCTCTCCGGAATTAGAGATATTGAGAGGGCAAGGGTGCTAACATTTTATGTATTTATTGTTACCTTCGTGTATGTCTTTGACCAATTTGTAATATTTATCATCATACGACAGATAAATAAATGGCCTTTTGTGAATAATTAACCAATCCTCATTTAATCATACCCCTAAGACATCGCTGCAATTCATCAATCATTCACGAAACCCCACAAAAGTTGGCGTTCGATTAGAGATGGATCTATAAATTTAGATTTCAGAAAAAAACTAGGATTTTTGATGAATTTTATTTTATTCAGTGGAGTAGGACTTTAAAAAAGAATAGTGCGAAACATTTTAGAATGTGTTTGTTTGAAAATCACCTGGATTCTATAAAGTGGCTAAAGCAAAGTGGCTGAAGAATACAAGTGCTGACAAAGGACGAAGGTATGACTTTTTTGATCATTCTCATTTGAACAGGGAATATTTAAAAAAGGGGGGAATGATTAAGAATTTTGTAAAAGAAGATTTAATTGAACCTTTAAATGAACCTGATGCTGCTCCTATGGATGGTTTAACTGTAGATCAATTAAAAAGGGAAGTATAGAAATCTGAATGTCTTAATAAGGAATCAGAATTCATCACCAATCGACTAAACTTTATAAATGAGCAACGGAAACAAAAAAAAAATAATAAATTTGGAATTAGAGGCAAAAGAATTGGACATTCAGGGTTTAAAATTACAACTGGAAAAACAATTGAAATTGGTAAGAGTGAGAAATCAAAACGCGCGTAATGTAGGTTGTAGTGTGAACAAGATCATAAATGAAACCATTGAAAGTTATTTGATGCTCGCAGAAGCAGGCCCACAACAGATAGAAGTAGAACCCGACAGACAGCGTAGTTTCTTCGAGAGAGAAACGGAGAAGAGAGAGAGAGAGTGAAGGTTAAAATTGGGGGAGCACTCAGAAAAAGGATCCAAGTGTGGACACTAAGAGTTCGTCGAACTTGTCGGAAAGATACACACAAGAGTGTCAAGTTATAATAAGGGTGCAGTTGTTGACGGGACATTACCTCTTAAGTGGAGAGTACTAATTCATGTCTTAATCTTTCAGTTTTATATGTGTTCAACTACATTTTAATTGTAGTTTCTGTGAGGTCATCAGCAAGACAGGAAAGAGGAGTTTGGAATAAGAGGAAGTTAATTTTGCTGAAATCTATAAACTCACTAGGCGGCGCAAATCCTACAGCTAAGGTGCCGACTCAAAACAACAAAGACACTCAATTGGGAAGCGAGCGTGAGTGGATGGATATAGGGAAATCCAGAAGACGCTGCTGTTATAACCTGGACGGACAAGGGGAAGTCCAAGAGAGGCTACTAGAATATAGAGATTGGCAGGAGCCATCAAGAGCTGAAGAATTATAGAAGAGAGCTGGTCTCTCTCAGGAATTAGTTAGAGATATTGTGAGCTCAAGGACGCAAGAACCTTATGTATTGTTGTTACCTTTGTGTATGTCTTTGGTCAGTTTGTAATATTTATCGTCCTACAATAGATAAATAAACAACACTTTGTGAATGATTAGCATCCTCATTTAATCCTATATCCCTATCCTATAATCCTAAGGGCCTGTTTCTATAAAGAGCCAGTTTCTATAACTACTGTAGCATTAATTCATATCTCTATAGAAAAGCCCTTCGAATGTAAAGGGTCTGAAAAATAATAAGATCTCAATGAATTCCGCTTTAAAAATGTTATTGTTCTTTAAACCTTACTTTCTTTCCAGATACGTGATACTCATATTCGCAGCGCTCTCTATCATTGGAACATTACTTTCTCTATATGAACGTTTGTGTAAAGAAAATGAAAATAGCAACAGTTCTCGGGACGAGAGGAGAAATGGAATTGCTACCTGCAAGACAACTAAAGAGATGACAAATGCTCATCATTTTATCGAAGGTAATTACAATTTAATTTAGGTGCCAAGAAACAAAAAAATTAAGCTTCTCGGTTAATTTCAGAATTGGTACCTAATTATTCATTAAGAATATCCAAATTTGACACACCTTTTCTGTCTTTCCGGGGACCTGGTGTTTTTAAACTTTTAGTCTCAACAAAACTCCGAATTAATTGATTGTCCACTCAAAGAAAGTGCTGATTTCCCTTGTAAATAAAAATAAGTATGACATTAATTTATATACTACAACAGTTATACAGAGAGCTACAAGACAAAAAGTAGGTTACATAGGAGAGCAAAAAACCTTCTCTAATTGTAATTTAAGTTCATTTTGTTACGCGCTCCTCACTCTAATCAACAGCGTCTTCTTGCGGGAGTCAAGTGGTTTCTGCTGGAATAGTATACAGTTCTGAACATTAGGGCATTCTGAACATTTAGAACTCTGTAAGTTATTTTCTAAGAATGAGATACTTATATATAAGTTTTAAATTCATCTTTTTTTTAAGTCAATATAAAGCACAAAAAAAGTATTTTCAAAAACAATCCCCCCAAGTAATTAGTTTTATTTTATTCCAAATTATTTCAATGCATTAAAAGTCCTACTATTCCTATGAATCTTTTTTAACAATTTCAATCTTAGCATTTTAGAAATATTTCTCACTATTCTGTGAATGGGTTTGATTCAGCTTTACTCCTTTTCTTCAATCAGAAAGTAGCGAAAACAATTAAAAAAAAAAAAAAAAAAAACAGCTACATTTGCTACCTAAGGCTTTTGTATTTAAAAAAAAATACTATATTTCTAAATTTTTATTCCATGCACAAAATTACCAAACTTCTTATGTATATTACCATTAGAAACATTTCAAAGCAGCTTTGAGTTTAAATTATCAATGAAATGATTTAGCACACTGTTAATGGAAATTTAAATAACTCGCTAAATTATACAGATAGAGCTATGAAAATGAGTACGCACATTTAAAACAGTTATACAATTAAACTATGGTACTAAACATTTTTTTTTCTATATTTCGACCAGTTTTAGGGTACTGAGTCCCGTAAAAAGAGTTAATTGCTTAGCAATTGTATAAACTGATTTTTATTCATTTAATTTCGAAACTCATTGGCAAAAATTTAAGGGGTGATAGAAAGCATCTAAACTAGCAAATTTAACCATGCAATGTATAAGTGAAGAGTAAGCGGTGAACTGATAAAGAGCGCTGTAACGGAGACAACACAAGGCGCGAGTTGTCTTTCGCATCTTAATTGCTATCGTGGATTTCGGGAGCCATGACCTTTTTCTCAGTATTGTACGTTTCATGCCACCTGTGTGTTGTAGGTTGAAAATTGCTTGTTTAGATGTTTTCTATCACTCCTTAAATTTTTGCCCATGAGTTTTGAAACAAATGTATAAAAAGTTTGTATAATACACCGCTACACCGTTTATCAGTGCTTCGATAATTTATTTATTTTAGCCTTAAATTATCATAGGTAATGTGGTAAATTACGTGCATTTAAATTTGTATTCTCTTCTAAAGGAAATACGAAAATATTTCGCAAGTCACCAGCAAAAATAATGTATTATTGCGAACATATAATAAAAAAAATGTTAAAGAATTTGCCTCAATTCTGGACCGCAATGAAACGATTTTCTTGATATGTTATAACTCTTTTCAAAGATTCAAAACAGTGTCAGAAGAGATTTGATGGATTTAGTACTAGATATAAATTTTAACGACAACGCCAACTAAATGTTCTCTGATACAGTATTAGCATTAAAAAAGGTGCCGATGCAAGTAAGTGCTGTATTTTTCTTTTATTGGTGGTGGTTTAGTGGTGATTCAATGATATTAATGGCATATTCTTATCTAATCATATATTTCAATCAATGCCTCCTTTTCATTTTCAGTTTTTTTCTTGCAAATTATTTATTGAAGCTGTGTTCAATTAATTACGCGTTGTGCAAAGGAAACATAAGACTTTTATAGCCATCTGCAAGTGCGATCTTATTGCTTCAAATCATTTTAAGTTTATAAGATCCCGCTTAACGCTGTTTCATTGTTACACGGTTCTCCGAAATCGCAGTCTCGGAGTTCGTTTGATATCATAACAGTGTTGCGTGCGTTGCTGCAACGTAGTTGATATACGATCAACCAACAACGTTATTGTGTGTCGTAAACACAGTTTATTTTCCTGCTATAAATATGATATTTAATAGTTTTTACAGTGGGTGATGGCATAGGAAAAGAAAGTAACGTGACAAGAAAAATGCGGAAACTTGAAATTTAGATGTTAAAGATGTAGGTGAGCGGCAATCTGATGTTGGCACGGAATTAAATTTGTCAACTTCAGCAATGGGTACGATTTTAAGATAAAGAACAAATCGTTTCATCAGCATCTACAACGACTTCTGAAACAAAAATTTCCCCTGAATGAGGTAATAAAAGGAATGAAAGGAAAAAACGATTTTCCTTTCGGATTGACGACGAAGGTGAAAGCAAAATATACCATAAAATCGAGCAATTATAATGGTAAGAGAGGGAACTGAAGATGAGAAGCGGAAGGAACTTTTAACGGATTTTCTACAAACATTTTGATACTGTAACGGAAATTATGGATCAATTTAGGCAAAATGATTTGAATTTTGACGTTAAATTCAAAGACAAGTCGAAGTGTCGATGATGAGATGTCTCGCTATCAAAAACTGCTATCTGAGCGATTCAGGAAAAGAAAAGGAACGTTACATAACTAATTCACATAGGGAAGAAACTTTCTCTCTTTATAAGTCTGTACTTAAACCTTTTATTGTTTATGGTTGTTTTGGGATAAAATTCGATATTAGTAACAAATAAATCTATAATGAATGAAATAAAAAATGTATTAAACAAAAAATATTGCAAAAATAAAACAAAAAAAAACTTATACGTTATAACCATTTCGAAGAATCATTGATGCTATAAGCTGATAATTATAGGGAAAAAAAAAAGAATAAAAATACTTATGATCCCTGCGTTTTTTCTATCTACTACAACACTTGTGATATTTTGTTTTTCTTTTTCGCCCCAGAAACTTGCCTTCTTCAGACAAACACAAGACCTCAAGACATTCTTGTGATCTTTATATATTCCGTTGAATTTTATCATCTTTGATGAACATGGGTGACGCACCATCAGGATACCCTAACGATCCTTCTCTATTTTTAGCCCTCCTCCTTGTCAAACAATTTTTACCTATTTTTTATTTTTCAAATGCTTGGACCACAATTGCATCTTGTTTGGCGTAGCATAACCACATCTGGCTCTTGCGCCCATAAACACTACCATCATATCACATTACACTGTCTTTGTTTATACATTGCATCACAGTGTCTTACATTTATAACTTCAGACATAAGTTGTACAATTATAGATTTATTGCAAATAGTTACTGTAACAAATACTTCGTATGACCATATATGATTCATTCATTAACAGGAAAAAAAATAGCTTCATATTACTTATTTATATGTAACTGGTGTACGGAAACAAATCGAGTAAAATTTTAATTAAATTAATCGATAATTAATCTATGTAATGTTATTAATCAGTGTAAAACTTCACACTTTCTGTTTGGTTACATTCGCTTCATTTTATTATTGTTGAAAATTAAAATTGGATATTTTTAATTTTCTGACTAATTCCTCGAATAACGTTTAACATAATAAGGGTTAAAAGGGTTGGATATTGGATGTTAAAAAGTTGTTTGAGGGCAATACATTTTACACATATTAGCTCAGAATTATATTCAATTCAGAGAACAGCTATTGCAGCTGAATTTAACAGAATAGCTATCAAACATAAAACAGTACAGCCATAGGCAAATTTGAACTTTTTTTGGTTTATCGGAGAGTCCCCCCCCATATTATAACTAAGTATAAGTATTTTTTTTATTTAAAGTAGAAAACGAAAAACTTTTGATTCCTTTGGATCATTTGAAAGATTGAAAATTAGTTTTCTAAAAATGCAAATGATGTCTTAAATTCGAAAAAGCAACGATACATAATTTTCAGCTGTAGAAGTCTTTCAAATATCAAGGTTTGCCTGAAAAGCGATAGAGAAAATAAAACTGTTTCGATTATCGCGCCTTTTCCCCCTTCAGGTAAATTTTTTATTACATTATGATATTATTTAATTTAAGAACCTCACCTTGTGTATAAAATGTGTCTTATGTAAACCACCATTGCCACCAAAATAAGAGAAACCGATTAATGTTAGAGAGCGTATGATATTGGTGTAGGAAAGCTATGAGATCATCGGAAAGCTGATATTTTTCACAGACTCTGTTTATAGGTATTAATCTTGTCTCAGATCCAATTTTGTTGTTATTGAGATAAGTTGAAATTTCGGGTTCCGGTTACGAGTTAATAACCTATCGACATTCACAGTAATTGTTGTCATTCTATAATACGAAAGAAACTATTTTTATTTTTCCTAACTAACACTTTCTTGGATGTGCATTCATCGAGTTCAGATGACTCAGATCCTGAATAACGATGCAGAATATGTCACAAATGCGTCCATCATTACCCACCCTGGATTAAGACCTGGAGTTGGAATGACAATTATATAGATTAAATTTTTCGACAGACTGTAGAAATAAGAAACATGAAGGAAAGCTTATGTAACTACAAAATAGTAAGTCTATTGGTTGTATAATTGCAGGAAACGAAATATGTATTTTGTTGAAAATATTTCCCCCTTTCTCATTATATTCTCACTGGTAGTTGTAGAAGAAAGGTCCTGGAGTGTTTTTCATCGAGGAATGGGTTCGAGTTCTGATTCCGTTAAAAACTGCCATTTAGGGGAGTTGATGTACGTTACATCTGTAGATGCTCTAAGTCATTATGTTGGCTAGGTGTGGAAGTATGTAGAGTAGAATTTTAGATCTCAAGTATCCTCCTGGTCACTTGATTGTGGTTCAAAATAAAGAGGTCTGTCGCTAATATTTATCGTGAAGCTTTTAAGTGCGAAGTTAATAACACAAACAATTTTTTATAACAGGAGTGCCAGTTGCACTATCTTTAGGAGCCGCATTATAAAAAGAAATATTTAAAAGAGCCGTTTCTTTGATGTTGCCACATGGGTATTGTAAATTTCCCTACATTACGCTTCATTTTCCTCCAAATAACATTATTTGTGAATTTTTCCTCCAAGACAAGTAGAGGTTTATGACACAGGAGTCAAATATAGCTATGATACGCCAAACAATATGTATTTGTGATAAAAGTGTACGTATATATATATATATATAAGATAAAGCAAAAAAATTATCATTAAAAAACACAAAAGAAAGAGAACAATTAAAAATCAAAATCAACAAAAAAAACTAGAACATTTATAGAACTAAGTAAAAAAGTTGAAACTGAATCAAATTTGAAACTAAGAGACGAATAAAATTTGAATAAAATTTGAAATTAATTAGAACCAAAGAATAAATCGAATAATTCGAATACCCAACAAAACAAAACATGCATATTCAGACTGGGGACTGAATTGTGGGGTTAAACTAGTTCTATGGTACCAACCCTCCCCCAATGCATCTTGTTGGGTAAAATTGGATTACTCCGAAAATTCAAGTTATAACTTAAAGAAAAGAACCAATAAACAAAGAAGAAAAATTGAATGGCGAGATATTTCTATTACTAATTATTTTCAAAAACAAAAAAAAAGAAAATAATTTTTTTTATCCAATTAAAACTTATCCGTTTAAAATTATCCAATTAAAAATATCCAATTAAAAATTATTCAATTAAAAATTTAAGATTTTTTTCGAAACAATAAAACATTATAATTAAATGTTTCCAGTTAAAAACCTTAAAAACTACATACCCGAATCCGTGCTTTTCATTGAAGTTCAATTCAAATTTCATAGTTGTAAAGGCAAAGATTCAAAAGATCATATCTTTGACAAGTGATCATGAATCTGATTGCAATAGGTTAAGTAACTTTTTAAGTGATGATGTCCACCACCATGGACTGTTGCTAGATAAATTTTGGAAGTCAATAGTACTTAACTAATTTGATTATAAAAAGTTTCAATATAGAATATTTAATAAAAATCCACCAATAAACCAATCATGACCAGAAATTATATTGAATGATCAGAATTTTATTTGTTATAATTATTTAAAATCCAATTGAGTGAAATATGTGTGTGTAAATGTGTAAAAATACAGAAATGTTTCAAAATATCTTCACAACTAGACCACTAACTAGCTGACTTTGTAATCCTAATGTTGTGTGGTGGATTTGTTTTGAAACGAAAGTCCATAAATTCATTAATGTCCCGAAAGGCAATAGCCCCCATGTACAAGACCATCTTTTTGAATAAGTCACCAATCTAAAAGATATTATAGTAAGCTCTTACTCCAAGTTATAATTATTAAAAACACATACAAATAAAATCATGAAACAAAGATTCCACTGAGAAACCAGCATAATACAAAAATTTACTAAGACATCAGACACAATCTACACAATGTCACTTCAATACCCTCCGAAGTCCCCATGGGAAATCCCAGAAACACATCAAAACAAACCATCATGCAAATCACCGGGAATATATATCTTTAAAAAACCTAATGGATGATCACATTCTTTACATTCTGTTATAAATTTTTTAATATTTTTGAATATATCTTTATCATATGTAACTAACAGTTTATTACGATGCAAAAAGTTTAATATAATGTTTCTATATATGGATAAATGAATATTGCTTTCCCAATAGGGCATTTTAATTATCTTAAACCCGAATGCATCTCTTTTATCAAATAAATTACTACAAATGATATGATCCTTTATCTGTAACTTTGTATCCAAATATTTAGCTCCACCCGTATCTGAATTTTTCTGCAATAAAACCAAATAATTAGGATAAAATTCAATGTCCGGCTTAAAATCTTTACATTTACTAAAAATTATTAGGTCGTCTATATATCTAAATAAAATATAAAGAGAGTTGTTAAGATGGTTTGATTCATAAAAGTGTAAATAAAGATTAGCTAAAATGTTGCAAGCTGGTCCTCCCTGAGCTAGGCCTTTTATCTGTTTGTATATTTGCTTATTGAAAAGTATATAATTTTCTTGCAATACTAATTGTAAAAGGTTTTCAAAATTGTTTATTTTTATAGTATTTCTTATGCCATATATATATATATATTGTAAGCACAAAATAGTTTCATTTATACATAATTCGTATAGTTCTTATGAAAAACGCTTCGACAATATGTAAACTTTATTAGAATATTATATGAGTCCCTTTTTACTTATAATTGCTTCTACTTCAGATGGCTTTCTCAAAGGCATCTCCTGAAGCGCTCTTCCGTAAATAATTGTCGGTAAAATACATTTAAAATAAAATTTTGTTCATTTTGGAGTTAGGGCTTTCCGAATTTCCTCGTTAAAGTGTCTTTTTACACTACATATTATGCTGAGTAACGAGAACTAGAAATACATCTATTCAACAATCAAAAAGTAAAACGAACAATACCCAACAGATTTGATTTGAATCGCTAGGGTTGCCATCATAAGGTTATCAGAGAAAAAATTGTCGGGGGCAGGTGTCGCTTCTTCTTTTTTTTTTAATTGGTTTTATAGCTTGATAGTATCCTATTATCCCCTCCCTCCATAAAGCTTCAAACTATTCGCGTTGTCTTCCGTGCACTATGTGTGGAACAGGGGTTGATGTATGTAGGGTGACGGGATTGTCCAAGAGACTTTCACGCTTGGTCAATTCTAAGATTTCCCGGGGCTCTGCTTGCACCATTGTTCGAGGAAAAAACGATTTTTGTATACTACGGTCTAGGATCTTGTGTTCAACCATCATTTGATTACATATTTCTAAGTCGCTCTGAATAATAAAATTATTCAGAGTAATATAATTTATGAAATAATGGCTATATTTGCAATTTTATTAAATAATAAAAAAAATAGTTTGAGACAAAGAAAAAAAAATTGTAATTATAGCAAGCGCGAAGTTAGAACTCTTTGGCTGGTTCCCTGTCTTCTAGTAGTGGCTTTCACTTTTTCTTGGGATTTGAATCATTTTTTTTTCTGTTCATTTGGGGTGAACAGTACTAGAGGTTTTCGTTGTATTTCTCCTGCGCTCCGATCAGCTGTTTTGTGAATTCGAAACTTTCTTTTGATCTAAATTCGAGAAGTTAGAATCAACTTTTAGTTTCTCAAAAGTAAAGGACGAGAGAAGAGTTAGCTCTAGTGACCGATTTTAAACATTACGAATTTCTTAAAAACGTTTTTGTAACTCTTCTGCATCTTATTTCTTTCCACTTCTTTTCGGATTTTAGACTAACATTTTATATATTCTTTTAATTTATCGATTTCTTTTGCTGTTTTCTTTCTCCTTCGTTGCTTCATTTTATATCTACATCCGGCATAAAGAAATTTCTTGCATCGAAATCCAGTTGAGATCCTAGCCTGTTGCATTAAATCAGCTCCATTTATACAAGGATATTTCATGTAATCTATTACCATTTAAACTGCCATTTTCGTTTGAAAGGTCTAATACCAAATTATCGTTACGACGTCGTAGCCGGCGTTATTTACATCGAATCGTGGGTTCGAGTACTGATGCCACTAAAGACCTACTGTGTAACGGAGATGATGCACATTAAATCTGTTGATGTTCCATTTGTGTGGTGTAGAAGTTCGGAGAGAGAGGGGGGCTAGCTCAAGTTACGTCCTCGTCACTCGTATGATTTAAAATTGAGAGGTTAGTCATCAATAGCCCTCTTCGTGTTGCTTCTACGTGCGACGTAAGTAAATAATCAAATTATTTAATGAAGAAAAAATCATGAATTTCTTATTTACATCAATAATATTTGCTTATTCTTTGAAACAAGCATAAATAAAAAATAGTATTTGCTTAAAAATCTAAAAGAGCTTTTTCTGTTACTGTGGTTTCACTTAGATAGTGTTTTTCGTAGTATTTGGAAAGAATTATTTCTATATTTTAATGTAAAAAGAAACCTGAAAAAGATAAAGACAAAGCAAGATAAAAGTTAAATCTGAAAAAGATAAGTTTCACCTTACTATCCTAAAACTTTTTTTTTCAAATTGCTTTATGACAATATTATATTTTCCAAAATTAGCTACTAAGGCAATAAAACGAAAAGAAGCGAACAATAAAAATTTATATTGAATAATTCTTGCTGGGGAAGGTGCTAATTATAAATAAATTTGATTGAAGAAGGCCCACAGTTATTTCCCTATTATACTTTATTTTTGCATGAATTTCTGAAATAATGAGAAGTCACTTACGAAATTTAAGTGAGTTTAATTTCAGGGAACAATTGTGATTAATAGATATCGTAATATGTCTATTTAGTAATATGTCTATTAAAATTTAAGTATACAGTTAGTTTAATTTCGACACAATAAAACAATATACAAATTTTGTGCTACAAAATTAACACTAATTAAAAATATTTAAGTAAACTGTTAAATAATTATGGTTATATTGATTGCTTTTATATATATATATATATATATATATATATTAAGAAACAAAAAAATATTAAGTTTCTCGTTTTTTCAGATTAGGTATGTCATTAAATATTCATTAAGAATATCAAAATTTGACATACTTTTTCTGTCGTTCCGGGGAGCTGGTGCTTTATATCTTTAGTTGCAAACAAAATAAACTCATCATCTTATGTAAATGAAAACTCTGCACTTCCTTGTAAATAAAAATATATATTCACATTAATTACAACAGTTACACATCACTATAAGACACAACACAGGTTACATAGCACAGCAAAAAGCGTTCTCTCTCGTTCTTAGTTCAAGTTCAAGTTCGTTCTGTTTTGACGCTGCTCACTCCAAACAACAGCGTCCTCTGACGGGAGTCTCGTAGTTTCAGCTGGAAAGTATTCAAATCGGAACAATATATATATATATATATATATATATATATATATATATATATATATATAATTGAATTTGGACATCTTCGAAAATAATATATGATAGCATTTCTGTGACAGATGTCTGTCAACTGTCCTCCCACACATTCTTTTTATTTTCATTTTTATTCACTACAATTTTTCCTCAATTATTTATTTCTTAAGTTGTTATTTTTTACTATTATCATTAATATTTTCCTTATAAAAATAAATGAGAACTTTCAATTTTTAATCCTTATCACTTTTAACAGTCCTC
>BMAW01096587.1:432412-472939 GCA_019974015.1 Nephila pilipes | reverse complement strand
TATATATATATATATATATATATATATATATATATATATATATAATTGAATTTGGACATCTTCGAAAATAATATATGATAGCATTTCTGTGACAGATGTCTGCCAACTGTCCTCCCACACATTCTTTTTATTTTCATTTTTATTCACTACAATTTTTCCTCAATTATTTATTTCTTAAGTTGTTATTTTTTACTATTATCATTAATATTTCTTTATAAAAATGAGAACTTTCAATTTTTAATCCTTATCACTTTTAACAGTCCTCTTATCTTTTAAAATTTGCTTTTACTTGGAGAAAAGAATTTTTAGATGTTCGTAGCATATTTCCCTTTCTTACACACTCCCCTTTCAAAAAGAAAAAAAATATGTGCAGAGCAATCCTTAGGGCAGTAAATCTAAATGCCCTTTCAACATTATAACTGGGGAAATGCAGGGTGTCTCCCCTTACCCCAATTGACAGAAGCACCAATATAGGCCAACACAACATGCCAAAAACCTTAAACAATAAACGAAAAAACTGTTAATTTACATACTGGTATAATGCAATAACTTTTATATGCCGCAATTGCCCAGTGATAACAGGTGCGGATTCGCTGCCCAAGTGTTTTTCGTCGTGTCATGTGTTCGAGCCCTGATGCCATTTAAGACTCGCGTTTAGATGAGAAGATGTTCTTCAAATCTGGTAGAGTTCTTAATTCCCCTTACTGGCCTGGCTCAGAAGTTTGGAGAGGGAAGTTCCAGCCGGGTTTCGTCCTCGTCCCTTGATCAAAGTTCAAAACACGAGGTCCATCACCAATAGCACCCATGTTGCTTCTCAATGCGACGTTAATAAATAATCACATTTAGACACCGATAACAAGGGGAAATAGGAAAGCAGGGTGGAATTTTCAATTAAATAAACAAAACTATGCAATAAACACAACAAAAACACAACAGACAACCAGATTGAAACATAAATAATAAATGCTGCTGATTCCGATTATTCAGATGGCACTGCCCAATGTAATGTCATTGCCCAAGAAAAGAATAACTTACGATACAGGTCTAAACAATAACAGAAATACAACTTCTTCTCTAGCACAATTTTTTTAAAAAAATAACTGGAGTATTTTCACCAGAAAATGTAAAGAGGAAATAATTGTTTAATATATAACAGTGTAACTACTTCATTTTCTTTGTTTTAACTTTCTTTTAATTTATCACAACAATCTATTTCAGCATTTCACTCAAATTCATCTACCAACTAACTTCACTTCTTTTAACCCTTTGAGGGGTGGTATATAAAAAATATTAAACGTTTACTAAAATTCACCTGATATGGAATAATAATGTTAAAAGGACACAATATCAAGCGGTAAGATTAATTTTTATTTATTTCTTGATTTTTAAGACCCGGTATGAATAATATACCACTGCCCCTCTAGGACATCTTATTTGAACCCTCGCTCAATCGCAATCCTGTGAAGAAATAATAAATATTTACATAAAAATTTATAATATTATTTTTGTTATTTTGTAAAATATTAAGATTACAATATACTTTTGAAAAGATTATTTGTCCCTTATGATAAACTTTTTTTTTATTTCTAAGACTAATAATTTATGCAAAAAATATATGCATTAATTTAAGTATAATTTTAATACAATAATAAATCTCAGAATAATGATGATATTATACATTAAACTTAATATAAAAATTGATTTGAGATATATGTACAAATTTATTTAAGGAGAAGCATATTTTCAATTATATATTTCTATTTCAAGCTTTGGTAAAAATGTTCAACCATATACAAATAATGTACATAAAAATATAATAACTATATGATAAAACAATACAGCAGAAAAATTAGAGCCATATGACAAATAATACAATATGTAAGAATTATACCATATATCTGGAAATATATTTCCACATGGTAATGCATTTTTTCAAATAAGTAAATTTAAAATTTATATTATATTTATAGCAGGTACTTATAATAAATAATTCGAGATAAAAACCAATGTTTTTTAGAACAACATTTTTAAATGGTGGCAAAGTTTATTAAAAAAATTATAGAAATATTAGTTGAAACCTTGCAAAAAACCTCATATCTCTCTCGTCTTTCAGATCACTCTCTCTGTGTCGTTCAATATATCTTACATAGATGACACCACATTACTACACAAACTACTTAATTAAAAAAATAATAGAACATGAGTTAAAACTTGTCGCAAATGTCTAAATATTGCATTGTTAGGCGAGTAAGAACGATTCCCAGAGTTTCAGAGCTCTAGCTTGATGGGAAGTTGGTTAAATGAACGATCGAAAATTTGATGACACATACATACACCAAGTGAAATACAGATAAACGTTGTAAAAAGAAGTAATAGAATAAATTCATTGAAAAAATGATACACATTCACACACTATGAAATGTTTTAAAACAGTTTTCTGTTTTTGATTGCATGCATAATGGGACACTGCAATCCTTACACATCCATCTCGTTCTTTTTTGTTTTTTACTCGAGCTACACAAAGCACACTTTCTCAGGGTGCACCTCACAGCTATGTCATCAACCTGCTTTAGCCTCTTTGACTCTGGTACAAAGGGCTTACGAAGAAAAGAGCTCTATAAATAAAGCAAGTGCTTTCTCAATAGAAATTCCCGTCCCGGCATTCTTTAAAAATATTTTTTAGAATTTAGATATAACTAGATAAAACTAAAATGCTGTTGGATGTGTGTCTTCCGCAAGTGTTCAAAAACCAGCCATCCACGTTAATTGATCGGATTCGAAAAATACCCTCCCAAATTTGTGATGAACAGGCGTGTCAAAAAGAAAGCAGTCAACACTCCTTATTCTGAACAGCACTCTTACTTACTCCTTATAGAATGCATACATAACTATTTTTCGTTTCTTTCAATCTCCACTAAAGCGGTATTCCTTGATCTTTTCAGTTTAGAGAGAATCATCTTTTCTTTCAAGATTGAAATCTGGTGTCGTAGCGCTGAGAGATCTGTTCTTATAAAGCGGGTACCTCTTTTCTGTATTGTATATTTTGTATACTTTTCTTCAAAGATTTACATCTTAGTTTAGTTACCGCTAAAGGCGATGAACCCCTACTGTCGCTTCGCCCCTCAATTGTCGGCAGCTTATCGTCTATTTTTATTCACACTAACACTATATGTCCATTATCGTAAGCAATTCTCATGCCTATCAGCGACAACAAACCCCCTAATCTGCTGTGTCTGGCCAATTCTATCTTAGAAGCCTTTAAAGACTCACGGCTCTTTGCTTTGTTCGATTTTTGCAATAGTTTTGGTTTTGAGAAATCCTTTTATTCCCCTGCGTTTTTGTTTGCTGTCTTTTAGAGGGCACGCATAGCGAAGATAAATTTTTCTTATCCTCCCAAGAGATTATTGTTTTATTTTAAGCATTTTGGCGTACCAGATCACTTTTCAATTTTTTATCGATTGCTTCATTCTTAATTACATTTATCTAAAATGTATTTAATATCATTTTTGCTTTAATTTTAATTGCATGTAGCTGATATATATTCCATTTAAAAATTTATAGCTTGTTTTAATTTTAATTACATTTATCTTAAATATATCAACTTTAATAAATTATTGTTTCCCTTAATTTTAATATCAGAAAAGTTTATAAATATCAATTTCTCTATATTTCATCGCTTGCTTTTAATTCTTATATTTAAATGAGTATTTTAATAATAATTTTTAAAAAAAAGCGCACCTTATGTGGCTTAACTGTTCTTTGCAAAACTTTGCATAGAACTTTTTTTTTCCAATTTTAGATTTCTTTTCTTCGAAGAATAAATCGGATTCTTACCTCGCTGGCACACTATAACATATTTACGACCTCTATCTTTCATTATAACAAAGTGAACCGTCACATATAAGTCTGATACGAATATTTTAGTGCTGCCATCTGTTGCTCTCTAACCCTTTGTGTGGGTGCCGGTATAAATAATATACCATTTCTTTGAAGTATGAAATAAATATTTTATATATTTTGTTTTGAGTAATTTTTAGTATTCACATAAAGTTTCAAACATGTGGATTTCTTTGCTGATGAAATTAAAATTTTCAATTCATTTCAGACACAATTCTATAAGGGATAAAACAACCACTTCTTAGGAGTTTCATTATATTTAAAGTAATAATTTTTATAATCATTCTACATGGTTGTACCATTTAATTTAAGTAAATAACACTATAAGCTACCATTTGAAGACAAATATGTGGGAGAAAAAGGTATTTTACAGAGATTTTTAGGGTGCTAAATATGTGGTATAAAAATATACTACTGCCCCTGAAAGGGTTGACTGTAGTTGTCGCCTTTTAATTTCACAAATTTGATAGGCTTGGATTGATCCTCCCAGCCTCAGATGCAATATTTTTCACTTTTCTCTCTTGCTTTCTGCTTGTCATGTGAAACGCCGCTCTACACTCTTTTGTGAAGTCTCGCTACCATGTTGTATTAAGAAAATACCCTCAACTTATAAATATTTCACTTCTTTTTGGAATAAAATCTTTATTCATCGGTTGTGTCAAGATAACCATCAGAATAGAATTTAAATGAAGTTGGAGATGCCATTTTTATTTTATTAAGGAGTTCCCTGTAATTTGCTTTATACTGGTAACATTCGAAATTTTACCGAAGTATCAGTATTAGAAAAGGTCTATAAATTTACAATCACTAGTCATACAGGTTGTACTAAAAATCACACAATTCAAAATATTAAAATAATGAAAAATAAAATACAAAGGGGATTAAGATTTGCAGTTACTTCGGTATAATGCTTGAGAATTTTAAAATGCAACATCACATCCCACAAATTTTATTAAAGAAGATAACATAAAAAATTAGTATGATATTGCAAAGTTCTAAAAATTCAAAAAAATTAGTATAATTGTCCACAATACTTCAAAAAATTACAATAACAAAACTGATTAGAACATAATAGTATTACAGATTTAAACGAAAAAACATTCTGATTGGTTAATATTTAGTGATCTCCATCGACTTTAATAACGTCATGAACACTGTTTGAAAAACTACGAGCAAACTTTTTGTCTTCTGAAGTTAATTCCTGAAGTTATTTTTTTCATTAAGTTTCACATATTGGATTCAAATTGGGTGAACAACAAGGTAATTAATTTTAGTTCTGAAGCCAAGCACTGATGACTTCTGATGAGATGTCGTTGGAAGTAAAGTCATTCTCAAATTTATCTTTTCATGATGTTCCATGTATACTTGGAAAAATTTACCCTCCCTATTAAAATATACTGAAACCCTCAGTATTCATGCACCCTCTAATAAGGTATTAAAAGCGTTCAAGCAATCTCTAATAAAATCTTCTTATTAGTATTGCAGAGATCATAAGACGGAAAATTTTTCTTACATTCAGACATTTCTTATTCTACCCTAATCTTATGTTCACAAGGTTATATCAGGATCCATTGGGTCCTCTGAACATTCATGCCAATGAATCGAATATGTCGCCTTCGGGAAGAAGTTGGAGCTTCTCCTTTTAAAGGAGGATTCTCGACTCCTTTTACTTTTCGACTTAAATTTTCCAACATTTATTAAATATCATCTTTTTTAATTGATATTGCTAGTTTCAAGATAATCTCTTTTAAATCTTATAGTGAGAGTACCAAAAGGGTGTCGCCTCCAAGATGAGGAAAATGCAATTTCCATGATATCATAACCTTTATCACTGCATCTCTACCTCTCACAGGTATACGTGCAATTCGCATTGACTATCCTTAAGAGTAGTAATGAATTGTAGTATATCTCGTCAATATTAATTACTGTACTACGTGCTGTTTAATTATTTAAATAAATCATTAAATCTGATATACCCTGATTATTTATAGTTAAGTCATGACCGCTCTTTCTCAACCCTCATTCGGCCAAAATAATGCTTCGTAATTCTAAATGGGAAAAAGAAAGAGGCGGATGACTAACAACGCTAAACATGGATACTCTGATGACCGTGGCAAAGCATCGAATCATCCCCGAAATATATGTAATTTTATTCCAATGCAATGTAATCTGCCTTCACACCACCTATTCAGCGTCTTTTTCAGTATCTTAAGAATCTGTCTTGGGCTCATATGATTACGAAATCTCGTTTAAGAAGCCGTCAGTGTGGAAGATATTGAGGCATCCTCTCATTGTTCTCACCACTTTGTATTTAAGAATCTCAGTTTTATGATGAGACTATTCTTTACGATATATAATATTTCGGAATTCTATATTGTCTTATTTTTTTGTCTTATCTTATTTAAAAAATTATTTGATCTAATGCATAGATTCCCAACCTATTTTGATATACCGGCTCCTTTTTAAAAAATTACTCCCTACCTCTGTTTCAGGAAAAAATAAGAGTAAAAATCGATCAAAAAACCAATAATGTAACCTATAGTTTTCCCACTTTTGGAAGTCTTAGCCCACTTTTTCAAATAGAGCCTTTCTTAGGTGAAGTATATTAAATTATTTATTGAAAAATATGAACCATATTTTAAAAATTGCCTTATTAAAAGATAGTAAAATATCCTTCCATTTCTCAAAGTTTAATAAACATTTATATATTTTTAAAAAGTGGTACAATTATTATTAATGCGAGAACCAGGCTTGGTGTAGTGACTAATTTTTCGATGTATGGTACCACATTTGTCATCACCATCTTAAATCGCCTTTTTCCAATATTAACACTCTGTTTCTTTCAAGTGCTAGCAAATTCCGCTAAATCTTCTTTCGGCTAAATATGATGATGGGATGGTAACGAAAAACTTCAATGTAACAATGAAATTTTCATTTGAAGCCGATATGTCGCCTTCGACCATTCATTAATTTCAACTCTTCATTAGTAGACAATTCTATCAACTTCCCTCAGTGATGATTCTACTAAGTCAGGGGCCGCCAAACTATTTTGATCATCGACCACCAAAAATTTTAAAATTCTCTTATCGACCCCCTTTATAAAAAAAAATGATAGAAAAAGAAAAGACTTACTTGTTTCTTAAATAAAATAAATCCTTCGAGAAACAGTTAAGATTTTTTTTTCTCTTTTGATTTTGACAAAATCAAATTTTTACTTGAATCAATGAGTAGGATGTGCTTGGTGATTCTTGTCTAGGTTAGCAATATTTGGTTCGAAATTTGTTAATTTCGGACATACTTCGTCTCGGAGCTCCATATTCTATTTATTTCTCTTCTTTGTTAAAATATAATTCACATGACTGAAGCTAGATTCAATCATATATGAGCTTTGGAATGCAATTAAAAAGGAAATGGCGTATGACAAGCTTTGGATATTTTTGCGTAATATTTATATTGTAAATTATTAACAAATAAATTATTCAAAAGCATCTATGTGTTTCAAGATCTACTAATAATTCATTGACTTCATCTTGAAAATGTCTGTCGTTATTTTCAATAAAGCACAATTTAAAATCGTCGCTTAATTTGTAACTCCCACCGGGGGGGGGGGGGTTACAAACCCCATTAAGAACCATTACGATGATCCGTAAAACGCATTTTATTGTTTTTCATTTCTTTTCAGCTTGGCTATCGCATTGCCGAGAATTTTTCAACTGTTTTTGCGTTGTCACCAACGGAAGAAGCCTCTTGAGTTTTGTTTCCAGGGAAGATGGATTCGACTGTCTTCATGGAATCCGTGTCCTGAGCAACATCTGGATCACTCTCGGCCACGTCAGCATATTTTATGTCCTTGCCTTAAGTAAGAAAAGTTATTCAGAATCAACTAGTAAAAAAACTGAAAGCGAAATAGCTCATTTATTAAAAAGGAAATATATACCTCATCATCATAATTATTAATAAAAATTAGCTTGAAACTATTTAATTACAGTAAATCATATAAGAAAAAAAATTATTTGTATGAACTTGTAGGATTGCCAGTGCACAGCGAGTAGTTATCACGGTGAAGTCCGACTGTAACCGGTTCCGAGTGAGAGAGTCATACTCCATTACACGACTAATGATTCACACGGCTTGCAGAGGGTGGTAAGAGGAGTTCTGTTATGGATCGAGCGGTATAGGCAGAAACTAGCAAAGATAACCTATGTTAAAAGAAATATTTCAACGGGTAAAGGGTACTAACACGCAATTTTCTTAAGGGGTGTCAGGACCTTTAACTTTCGAAAAATGTGCCTAAATGTTTTTTTATTTAAAATTCTGTTATTATGGATAAAAATTAACACAAAAGGATGAAATTATTTTTGTGTGTTTCAAGTGATTTTATAGGTGTAATTTGATAGTTAAATTTTTAATTTGTTATTTTAAAAAAAGTTGTTGGCTGTATTTTGAAGACTTGATTTTTATTTTTCAAGAAATGTGAGTTTCATTTCATGTTAAACTTGCAGTTCAAATTTTATGCTAATACCAACAAAATAGGATCAAATTAAATTTGACATTTGCTTTTAGGTGCTGAATCTATTTTATTTTCAAAATACATATTTAATTTTTTTTTATAGAAAAGGTTAAAATTTAAAAATCGTAAATTTTTGAAATTTTTGAAAACTAAATTTTTTTTAAACAAATTCTTTTTCTGTGCAAAAACTTTAAATTTTAGGCTCTAAAGAACAATAATTAGAATATATGTGTACGTTTTCATCGTTTTCTAATAATTAGTATTTCATACATTTTGCGTCAAAGTTGAAAAAAGCATGTTTTGAGAAACAGGACTTTAAATTTAGAAATTTGAATAATTTCATAATCACCGACAACCGACATAAAAAGACTCTCATATAATAATTATGTCATTATTTTACAAATTCATATTATATATGTATATTATTAACTTGACATAATTCACTTTGTAGGCCAGAAGTGTTATAAACAAAACTTGTTGCTGTTGTTTCGACATTTTTGGCGTTTTAAAATATATTTTTACAAAATGTAACTGTATTATTGACTTAAATTTATCTTTAAGTTACTCAAAATAAGATTTTAAAGGAACATAACTACCATCGTTTATATATAACTCATGCTACTTTATTTATCTTGTCTAAAATAAACAAAAAAAGAAAAAAATCCAGGAAAAATAATGTAAAGCTAAAATTTTGAATAATTTAAAACTTATTTTAGATAATCTTATAAGAAAACTTTTATAATTATAAGAAAAAAAATCTTAATTTCAGCAATCTATAGCTACAAGTGACAATCGATCTACAAATCTAAAAGTAATCTACATTTTTGACTTTGTGACAACTCTTAACTGTTCAGTGACTTCGCTTTGAATGACTATATCTTAATAGAGATAGTAAATGGCTATATAACTAATAGAGGTATCAAATAACGATTGGTATCACATTATTCAGAATAATCCAAGTTACATAAAAATATAATTTTCAAAAAATTGATTTTTTGAAAGTCCTAACCCATTCAAGACCGGCGAAAGGAGAAAGAACAGCTTCGCTCTGAAAGTGTACGCACGCACGTAACCGGACAATTTCCTTATTTAAGCCTAATTTCATATAAAAATTCATATAAAATCATACCTGCAATTAAATGTGCTGAAACTTACAAATAATTATCATTGATAGCATCTAAATATATGGTAGTAAAATTTTTGTGATATTTTAAAAAATAATTGCGGATTTTAAAGAAATTATATTCATTTTGGTGAAAAAAATTATATAGCTACAAAAATAACAATGTAAATGACATTGTTGTTATTGTTGTAAGAGAATTTAAAATAAAGGTAAAATATTTCATAGAGAACTGAATACAAAAAAATATAAAATAAATTTAATAAAATTACTAAATAATACTTAAAACTTTTGAAGCTTATGATACATTTTGAAACACTGTTTAAGACAAAGCCCTACGCTGCATATTTTGCATTTATAACATTTATACTTTCTTTTAGGGAACCTCTTTTGCACGCAAAACATTGTCTCCTTGACTTTTTCCTCAAATATTTCATTCTTTTCGCCATGACAGCAAAGATAAAATTGATTCCAAAACATACAAATACCATCTTGCGAACGATAAGTCTACCTAACCAATAAACCTTTCAACATTCCCAATTCCCAACTCAGTCAAAATATAAAGAAAAACTGTGCGAGCAGTAAATCACAGCCCTTAATCTGCGCAATCCGACCAAAAGAAGCGAACAAATGCAGTTGCTTACATTTTCAAATTACTCTGATTCAAGAGGGGAAAAAAAGAAAAGCGGGAATTGAAGATCAACTTTCTGTGAAACAATATTTGAAAAAAATAATGAAGAGCTTCAACCGCCATCTAACGGCTGTTCAAAATTCAAATAAAGCGTTTCAGTTTGAAAACACACCAGTTTGATCATGGGCCCGGTGGCACGGAAACACCCATCACATACACGATACCGTGGGTCGTGAACGGAGAATCACGCAATCACATATAAGTGGTCACGGTCCTGAATGGGTTAAGGCTTCTGACCCACCTTAAACAAACCGCTGATGCCATTTTACTACAATGTTTGATACCAGAACCTTCTTGTGAAAGAACCGTGAATTAGTAATACTGTATAAGGAGTGTGATGAAATGAGAGGAAATTGAGAAGTGTAGTGAATGAGATATTGGAGATAATAGAGGGATATTAGACAAAGGAGGCACTAGAGTAATTAGGGAGTTGACAGGCCAGTATATGAATGAAAGCAACAGTGAAGCGATATTCTATGAATGTATACTTGGATCCCGTTACTGCTAGTCTACTGGACTCAGATCCGTTTAAATCAAGCTTCTTTTGGGATTCATTACGTTATTAGTAAAATTATCCTTTATAGTTTTTGATTAAGGATGTCATTCAGGAAACATTCCACATTATTTTGATAGTGATTGTTCTAAAAATCTAATTTAAGAAATGAAAGATATTTGACTGAAAATTAAATCTTCTCTATTGCTCTTAATGTTAATCATATCTCCAGTTCACTGCAAGCATTTCAGAATGCTTGAGAGGTACACTGAAAATGTTATATAATACTTTTTATAATTTTATTTACTTTTGTTTAAAAAATAATTGAAATTTAGGGTTTTATGTCGATAATACAAAATTACATATTATTAGTTTTTTACAAAATGATTAAAAACAACTTTTTCTCGCGCATTTCATTCGAAATATCAGAAAAGTGTTCTCCGCGAATTACGCAACATTCCTATGAAGTACTTGATTAAATATTTGGAATAATGTTACTTCGAATAAAAATTAAACTAATTTGATCGAATGACTTTTATATGCATTTTTAATTTTAAAGGAGTATGAAATTGCCTAAATTACGGTATATTTTCAGATATAAGCCGATCCTTACCCAAGTCGAGAATGGGTTTACTTTATCACAAACCCATTCAAATGCTGTGTATATAATCCGATATGGAAAGAAATTCCTGTAAGAAAAAGTCAAATTTCCAAAAGTCATGGAAACATTTCCTGTTGGAGAATCCATCTGTAGTGAAAGTTCGAAGGCTTTTAAAGAAAACTGCTTCAGGAATTGTATGGAAGGCAGCGAGGATGATTTCGTGACTGCATAAATTCCAGGATTTAAAGTGTTGAAAGGGATGACGATATGCATCCAGAGATTCTAATAAGGGAAGTTGAACTGGACGAATGATTTGGATCCTCGGATTCCTGCAGGGATTTTAAAATATATATATGACTTCTCTTATGCTTTTTGCATAGAGGTTGCTAAAGATAACTTTTCTGCGCGTATTATATACGATATTCAACTATTACTTTCATATGCACATTATCTACGGTTTTTATTATCACTTCTATTGTACGTTTTCTAACTTTTCAGTTACCCGGTGCACATTTTGACTTCACTGGATTTTTCGCTTTGGCATCATTAAGGTAACTTGTTACCATTGGGATGCCATTTGTTAAATGGAGCCGAAACAAATATGACTTTGATTCATAAGTTAGTTTTGATATGGTAATAATTTTCTGCTAAATCAAAATTTGATTGCTGCCGCGTCGAGTTATCGACGACATCATCTTCGGGAAGACCTAGTTTCATCATTACGAACCAGAAATCAAAACGTTGGGTTGCTTCCGGTGAATATTTTCCAAAATGGACGAAAATGATCACATCAACCGAATAAGTTATGACGAAGAATTTATGAGATGTGAAAGGAATCAAGAAAACGAGTAATTAAGATTTAGACAGCTGACGACAGCTAGTGAGTCATGACGTTTTTTAGAAACAAACCTTTTTCGATGCTCCGTCTGCTAAAATTTCTATTGACTTATTGAACGACCCTCGTAATGTCTATACATTCTCAGAAATAGTTATAAATGCAGTTAATTTTATGCAAGATGTATCTAAAAGTATCACAATGCTAAAATCTGAATTCGGTTTCTCTTAATTTTTTTTAAAAGTGATAACTACTTAAACTTGGCATAAAATAAGCTTTTTATTCCATGACAAAAACTTGTCTAGTATTCAAAATGGTAGCAAATGAATCAGCATATTTCGCTTCGTAAAAAAAAAATGTCTTTTTTTTCACAAAATTGTTAGAAATTTGTATTAAGTTGCTGTTAAGAAAGTTGTACATGAAAAATTCTCTCATATTCGAGGCTTGATTCAAACGTGATGCATCTATGGCCATAACGTTTTTATTTGTTATTCGATGTTCATACTACCATCAAAATACATGTGTTCATCTTTCAACTTAGTTTCCCAACCCTTTCTATGAACTTGCCCCCACGCAGGACTAGTCTACCCATCTGTCGGAGATGAATTCCAGTAGCTGTTGTCGACAATGGACTTTAATGACAGCCATCATCTCGTCATCGGAAGGAATGTATCATATCCTTCTCTTTCATCTTGTAAAGAAGCAAAAGTTGTAAGGCTAAAAGTCCATGTGGATTCCCATTTTTAGCATACCTAGGAATAAAAGAAACATATCTTTCAGGTACAACTATTTTGACAACTGGAGCTATAGATATAACACTTTTCAATGGAGCGAGCGTCGTATTCCAATTAATATTTTTCTTGATGGTTATTTCACTTTTCGGTGCATATTGATTTTCTCTAATCTCATGTTTTATTTTGAAAGAATAATCTCTCTTTAACGTCATTTCTTGTTCATTTTAATGTAAAGATTAATATTATGGTTAAAGTTATTTCGAAGGTAATATTTTGTGATCTTAAAAACATTCAACTCCATACTGTTCAGAAGGCGTACCAAAATTAAATATTTAATCCTCTTCAAAAAGTGAGGGGGGAAATAGCAATCAACTTTTATTCTACCTTCTCAAGAATAAGAGTAATTGGCTTACAGAGAATTCGTGAGGTTACATAAAACCATGGCAAAAATTGTACCAATATGTTATGCGATACTCCCATGTATTATTAAAGCTGAATCACTTTGTTTGGGGATGTTGAAAAGCCTCGACCACGTAATAGGTCTGTAAGGGTTTTGGGTAATGCTAAAGGATACTTGTATAAAATTTCGTCCACCTTTTTCGCAAAGTCAGAAGATGTTGCCAAACGGTGCGATATTCCGTCAATAATGAAAACATTGTTCACCAATTTTGGGTTTTTTTTTGTCGTCATAATGGTAGGACGTCAAACATATGATTTTATGTTACCTTATTCAACCATTATCTTAAATAAGAGTTCCAGCAGCTTTTATTAACAACTATTTCTTTCTTTTTTTTCGCTTCACATTTTGGAAAAAAATAACAAAAATGTGGGACACACTTATTATAGAAAATAATGTAGTAAAATATTTTCAAATATGACTTCAAAAAGTTGTTTTGACTAACACGATATGTCATATTACTTGAAAACTGATAAGCAGTGACGTTTCAAACTTACAAACTGCGTCAACCGAATGTTCATTGACAGAACTTCTGACAAAACGGTGACTAGCCGTTTCCAAGAAATAAAAGAAGAAGGATCCCTACTTTTTTTAGAATAATGGAAAACTTACGGTGCATAGACAAACGGAACAGTTTTCGAACCGCTCGTTGAAAAGACGCCGTTCCGATACAAACTTCGAATTTTATCATCGAGAAACCGACAGGAGATTAATATATATATATATATATATATATATATATATATAATATCTTCAATGAGTTTAACTTTTAATTCAATAATTACTCTAAATAATAACTTAACTTTCTATTCTATCTCATTCCCTAATATTAAAGTAAAGAGTTCATTCATATTTCTTGATCCCCTTCCAAAGTATCCTTTTATTTATTACATCACGCGCGCTTGAAAAGGATTAATTCTGCTTAAACCAATTATAAATCTGTCAAAAACAATCCCTTTTTAATTCCCTATCTATTATATTTCCCCGGAATCCCCTTATTCATACCACGTGCTTCTGACGTTTCATGGGAATTTTCCCTGGTATATAAACAAAAACCCAACAAATAAACGCTATTTTCTGCTCTTCTCACCTTTACTTGCTGTTTAATGATGTAACCAACTACGTAATGAAAATGTTCTCTCTCTCTCAGCTTAAAATAAAAGTGAAAATTCAATACGCCTCGACTGTTATTTGATATTATGTTACATTACAAAAGTCGACAGGAATATGTTACATTACAAAAGTCGACAGGAATATGTTACATTTAGTCGACAAAATATGTTACATTTATATATATATATATATATATATACAAGTTGAACTACTAGCAAGCATACGCACACCTTTGTGAAACTGAAGGATTAAGAGCTGTGAGATTCGAACATTTCTAAGTTTACATCTGTTATAACATCGTTGGTCTACTTCAAAAAAGTTGAAAGATGTGTGAAGTTTGGCCGAATGGTGTAATAAAAAAGGCTCCAGGGAGCCAAGGGAATTTATAATTCAGATGACTTTTTTAGTTACTATTTTTAACATAATTAGGGAAATTCGGCAGCCGAAATTATTGGTGTAAGTTCGGTTGTACATTACGCTAATTTTCATTGGTCGATTGGAATTATGCTAACTTTCACGCTCGATGTAAAGTTGTGTCAACATACATTAGTCAATGAATTTCTACCCAAGTACCCTCAGAATTTAACTAATATTTGTGTACATTAAGATCAAAGTATTTTATAATACGAACTGTAATTTTGGTCGTTTATATGGCTGTTTTAAGTGTATTGTATCTGTTTCTGGATGTGAGTTCCTAATGGATACTATTGTTTTTTGAAGGAAATTCGGATGGAGTCCAAGGTTGGCTTGAAATGAAATTTGGAAAATTCTTTTTCAGCGGAAATTTTGCGAATTGTTCCTTTTTCGTGCTCAGGTAACTAGCCATCCCTTTATTATTATTTTTTTTTTTTTTCAAATTGTTTGGAGAGAGTGCAGCTGAGTGTTCTATCTGTAATGTTCCCAACATCGCACATCACACAGTGAAAAGCGTTTAACACAAAACTGAGGAGAACTGAGACACTTCTTTCGCTTTAAGTGAATTCCGCGTTAAGCGATGCCTGCGATAAAATTCGATATTATTAAAATTCATCACTTCAAAATTTGCATTAGCATTCTCTCTGTATATATATACTGAAAATTTATGAAAAAATAACTTTAAAACATTTAAAAAGACAAAAGGTCAAAAAGAAATGTAAAAATAAAGGAAAAAATGGAACACCCAGCAATTCGGGCTGAGGACCAAATAAGCGGGGTTAAACTAGTTTCATGGTACCAACCCTTTGTGATTTGTTAGTTTGAATTGGGAAATCCAAAGTACAAAGGAGTTCAATGATAAGAAATGCAAAAGAGTTCAGTGATACAAATTACAAAATTAAAATTTACAATTCTAAAAATTATCTACGAACCTATATATAAAGATTACTTACGAGAATTGAAAGAAATGGAGATTTAAATATGTGAGTAGAAAGGTAGAATAATCTTTAAGCAAACGAAATGCTTCAAGATGGATATCAAGCCCTCGAAAAACTAAAAAAAAAAAAAAAAAACACGTCATTGCTATATAAATTCAAAAAAGATTCACGCTGTTGTTCGGTTGGTAATAAAGTGTAAAAGGATGCATACTATTGGTTGGTAAATAGTTGTTTGGTAAGGGAGTAAAATGGTCCGGATAATGTGTAAAAATAATAAATTGTGTTAAAAAAGTAAATAAATAAATTTTTCATCGCTAAACTAGTTAACAAACCAACTTTGTAGACCCAGTGCTGTGTGGTTCATTTGAAAATAAATCATGATTCACAAAGATGTTTAACATATTTGTGGTGTATATAAATATTTAAGTAATTTATGGGATAATCATAATCTAAACAATTGCTGAAGAATTTTTTAATATTATTAAGCTTTTCTATTTTATGTGGGATTAGTTTGTTATTACGTAATAAAAAGTTTAATAAAATATTCCTATAAATAGATATGTGCAAATTGCTTTTCCAAAAAGGAATTTTGATTACATGGAATTCGAATGTCTCTCTTTTATCATAAATATTACTAATTAGTCTATTGTCAACAATTTGTAAATCAAGATCTAGAAATTCTAAAGTATTAGAATTAAAATTAGTTTTTAATAATTTGAGATAATCAGGGTAAAATGAAACATTAGGTTTAAATTCTTTAGTTTTAACAAAAATAATTAAATCATTTATGTAACGATAAAGAAAGTAAGAATCATTATCAATGTGTTGTAATTCATAAAAATGTAAGTAAAAATTGGCCAGACAATTACTAGCTGGACATCCTTGAGGGAGACCCTTAATTTGCTTATAGAGACTCTGACCAAAAACTATAAAATTCTCTTGTAATACATGTTTAATAAGAGTATTGAATTTTTCTCGTTTTATTGTTTGATTAAAATGATATTTATCGTATAAAATTGCAAGAACCTTAATTAAATCTTGAATATCTATTGAGTCAAAAAGGTCTTCAAAATCATACCCAAGTATAAAGAATACCTCACGTTCCTTCATGATCTTAACAATCTCAAAGCTATTTTTAATAATATCAGTTTTTTCAATGCTATCAATAGACTATTAAAAAATTGATTGTAAAAGTTTGCCAGATCTAGTGATATAGGTGTTATAGCCATTCGAAATATTTCGATATTTGACCGGAGTGTTCTGAAATTTTGGGGTTAAAAAACATATAGAAATTTAATATTTGTAAAATGTAAACCCAATTTCTTATTAAATGCCAAAAGACGATTATTTATCTCTTTTTTTCTATATTTGGGTATCTGGAAAGCATTATTATTCAATACATGTTCATTCAACAATTTATAATAGTAAAATTTGTAAATAATTGCATAATTTGAAGGAACCTTATTTACATAAACAACAAAATCTTTCTTACAATAAAATCAACAAAGTCTTAGATCTTCAATAGTAATTTCCCTTTCTACTTTAAAATTCAAATGCAAAATTTCCTTCAAGATACAGAACCTAAATTCGATAAAGGTCTCATTAGACAAACCATATTTAATTGCAACTCAAAGAATACAAATCGTTCTTAGTCTTTAAAAATATGCGAATAGTTGAAGTAAACGAATTTATTGCAGTGCCTATATCAGATCACTGTTTACTGGTATTTAATCATTTGAACACACCTGCATTTGAGTTTCCAGTGAAATTCTTTTTCTATTCATGTTATTTTCTTCTTCTATGCCCATTGCAGAAACTAAAAATTGATTTACTTACTCGTATGACAATAAAATAAAATGTCGTCTTTATATATTTACTAGCTGATACCCGTCCGCTTCGCTGGACAGACGATAATATAATATTTTGGAACCTATACGTAGGATATCAAGAAAATTTTCAATTTTTAAAACTTTAATGATAATCTAAATTTAAAATTTTAAGAAATTGATTGTCTGTAATAATGGTTATCCTTGATATTCAAATATATGAGAAAAACAAAAAAAATTAGTAAAAAGTCACCCCATATATTTATAATATGGATAAAATTCATTCCACCATAAATATGTTACACCTAGTATTGCCAAAGATGCAACCTTTTGGCAGAAGATTCATCATGTGCTTAGCTTTCAAATGAAATTCCCTCGCAATGGAATTGCGTCTATCATAAGATTTTTGTCCTTGCCTCAAGACATTTTGATTTCTGACCATTTACGATTGCAAATTACTGCAATCCTAAAAAAAAGTCGTGGAAGTCGGGACGTCCAAAATATCTTACGTATGCCATAGCCTCTTCAGTTCGTTCATGCATGTAGCGAGGTCCTCCAGTAAACGAAGATTTTCTTGCATGTGTGCTACACCATAAAAAGTCTCAATTTTAGTATTTTTCAAAATCCCGCTAAGATTTGGAACTGAACTACATTCCAAATTCAGAAACTCAATTTATTCCAAACTCATTTATTTCTATCGCTAAATATGTACATTTACTATTTTCGACATGTACGAAATTTCTCTTAAAGAACCCCTTCGCCAAAATCTTGCCCATCCTCCATGAGCGCTTCAATATAAAACTATTTGGTATTTTTCCATTTCGCTCGCGCAAATCTCACCAAGTAAACTTAATTGGTGATAATACACAGTATACATATAAAAAAATATATTCCGTTTGGCGTCGGTCATATCATATTTGGCGATAATGTCGCCAAAAATAACATAACCGACGGATAAGAGTAGATTAATGGATGAAAATTACATTTTGGATGAGACTGCCGTAAAATCCGTTCTTAGCGAGCGTCTACATCACAAAATGAGTAACTGAGCTAAATTTTAAGTCAATCGGTTGTATAGTCTTTAGGATCTCGTGATGAGTCAGTCAGTGGTATTTCGCTTATATATATATAGATTGCTTGGGTGACTACACTTTCACCAACCGTGGGGTTCCAAACTCATTTATTTCAATCGCTAAATATGTTTGTTTCTCATTTTGGACACGTCGAATTTTCACATAAAGAACCACTTCGCTAAAATCTTGCCCATCCTCCATCAGCACTTCAATATAAAACTATTTGGTATTTTTCCATTTCGCTTGCGCAAATCTCACCAGGTAAACTTAATTGGTGATAATACACGGTATACGTATAAAAAAATATATTCCGTTTGGCGTCGGTCATATCATATTTGGCGATAATGTCGCCAAAAATAACATAACCGACGGATAAGAGTAGATTAATGGATGAAAATTACATTTTGGATGAGACTGCCGTAAAATCCGTTCTTAGTGAGAATCTACATCGCAAAATGAGTAACTATGCTAAATTTCAAGTCAATCGGTTGTAAAGTCTTTGAGATCTCGTGATGAGTCAGTCAGTGGTATTTCGTTTATATATATATATAGATACACACAATAACATATTAACCGATGATAAACAAACGTGCGTTTGCACTGTATTAATATAAAATGTGCCGCCAGATTGCGATCTCGCCCTCGTACCGCGTGAAACTGAAACACCTTTAAGTGGTGTCTTGTTGTAGTGTTATTTTCAAAAGTAAAAACGCATTTTAATCCTCTATTGATTCTGAAAATTGTTTGAAAGCCGAGAAGCTCATGTGTGCAAAAATTGTCAACTTTTATTTTGCAAATCGTCGTATTGGCAATTTTTATTAAGTAACGTAGACATAGTGTAGAGCGACAAATATAAAAAAAAAAACATGAAAATTTTTTACTAACTTATTTTTCCGAAAATAACACGATTATAGATCGTCATTACCTCCTGGGGGAATGCCTTGAATACATTATCATCCATGGAATGACGTGTATTTTTCTCCACATTTAGCCAGACATTCCTACGTGGATGGAATTATCCAATAGTCATGAACCATTCAATAAAGAGACGTTTTTAAAATCTTACTTGTACTTCAGTTAACTCTTTCAAATTCATGCCATAAACCATAATTGATACTTATACTTGGAAGAAAACATATAAATAATATGAATAGTAATATGGCATCTATAGGCGAATAAATGTTACAGAACATTTAACTAAGTGGTTAAAGATCCACGAGACGCAAGCACAAAGGATACCCCTCTGATTGGTATATTTTTTTCAAATAAAGTCACATTTCTATAAGCTCCAAATCGATGAAGAAAAAATGATGAGCTTAAAGGTGCAAAGGAGAAGGGGAAATTTTATGTTCTCCGTGTTGAACCATGTATGAAGGCCATATACACGCCATGTAAGGCCATGTTAAACCAGAAAAACACTTTGGGTGATATATCGGAAACAAATGCTTCCTTCGTTAAGGGTGTGGGCTAAACTGCAATGAAACCGTTTCCAACAATTTAATTAACTAATTTTCTTTTTTTCTCCATAGTGGGTTTTTAAACGGATATTCTTTTTCATCCGATTATCTCAGACGTAAAGGGAATATTGATTGGCTGTATTTCTACATCAAACGATACATAAGGTAAGTAAAAGATTTTTTCTTTTTATGTTTAGAAATTTTTAAAACAAGACTGAGACGAAATTTACATATTATTTAGAAAAACATTCAGGATTATCTCGACTTTGCTTATTTTTTAACTTTGGATTAATATACAGGGTCACCATAAGGGTTGTCGAACGGCGTGGGCGCACAAAAGTGCCGTGTTCCTGACTGATTTTTAAAATTCAAAATGATTTCACTTCTAGGGTAACAGAAATGCTAATTTCATTGAATTAATTTAATTATTCATAATTTTCATGTTTTCTTTACAGTATTATTTTGTACAACGTAATAAATGACAATTATTTTATTGTATGAAACTTATTTCATATTCCGACAAGTTAACTTTGCATTTCCACGTTTTAGTACGGGGGTCGGTCCCCTGATACGATTGCTTATAAAGTGGTATCTCGATTTACAATTTGTCATTGCAATGAAGTATCTCTTTCAACTAAGTCGTCACTCGAATTGAAGTTCCCATTTTCTGTGTCCCTCTGCCCCACTCCGTGCCGCTCTGAAAAGATAGTTATGCAAGCTAACCAAAAAATTCATTTTACGAGTTTATTTACCAGTCTATTTAGATTTGAAGTTTGCAGTTTTAGTCCTATTGGTGCATCTGAGAGTGCAATAATTCCTTTTCGTTTTCATGGATAAATAACACCACTCACTTGTTCAATCATCGATCACTTAGGGCTACATTTGTGGAAATTTTACTACGAAAAGACTACGCCGTAAATTAAGAACAAAAGGTTGAAACAAGCTTATTATTCTCATTTTGGACGTCACTTAAACGATAAAGAAAAAAAAACATAGAACCCCTGTATATCATGCATAACTTGTTATTCTGGTTTGCTTCACTGGATGAAGGTGACAAAGATAGGTGCATAACATTCGCAGTTCGTATGATCTGTCAAAAGCTGACGAGTCATGTATCCTTATGGCCAGTCACTCCTTTATTCATAGATGGGTTAGGCAAATGATTGTAATTAATTCAGGCAGCAGTTAATTGCAGAATTGTTAGGCAGATGGTTGTGCTTAAATCAATGGAATTTTCCGTAACCCAAAACCTGATATACAATATTTTAATGTTCCAAGACACCTTGTACTTCACGAATCAGGAGAGCTAATGCCTTTTCCCCAAGAATAATTACACCTTACAGAAGATACACGAGAAGGATCCGAAATACCATCTTCATTTGATCCATCTTTCAGTATTAACATAAGACAACAAACCATTTAATTCAGCAAAGAGAATTAAGAGGCATAATCAGAGACTTGAATCTTATCAAATATTCAAGTGGACACTTCAGGGTATAGATTACCAAAGTGGTATTTACAGGCTCGAATCACTAGAATTTTATTAAACCGAAAGATGTTTGAGTAGTTTTCAGGATATTTCTCAATGCAAAATCCTCATGTGTGTTCATAAATATTAATGGTTTAATAGCAGAACTTGGTTTCAAACATATCCCTCAGGAATGTGGAGGCTGTTCATGGATTCTTCCATGACAAGACTGAAGATAATGTTGCTACACAATAACTATACTTAAACGATTAATACCGGTGGCTCATTTAACGGAAAAGAAAAAAAAAACACATTTTCTTGCTTTAGTTAAGGAAATACAGTACGTCAAGTTCGTTACTGATGCTAAATATGGGGAAATTGAAAATCTTGACTTGATACTCGGGTTTCAGAGTGTATTTACCAAATATTGTTGTTTCCTGTGTCATTGGAATAGAAGTGGAATTGAGAAACACTATAGTGTTAAAGACTAGCCTTCTAAAGGAAATTACGTTTCGGGATATCTATTGTTTAATACGCCCCTCTGATGGACTGAAAGCTGGTATTTCTCTTCCTCTTTTACGTATAACGTGAATTTATTTAAAAAGTTCCTGAAATCAATGGACAAAAATGAGAAAAAAGAGTGTTGCATATATCAAGAGTCATTTCCCAATTGTGAGAGATGCTAAGTTAAAACAGGAATTATTCATTGGATGACAGATTAGGAAACTTTTGAGGGATGGAAATTTCAAGAAAATGTTAAATACTCTAGAGATAACTAACTGGAAAGCATCTTGATTCAGTGGTTCATGGTTTTATGGGCAGTACAAAAATTGAAAACAGTAATAAACGGACACAGTTACAAAATTATAGGATGTCGAAAGATACGAAAATGCGCTTTCTGGCTTCCCTTTGGGACTTTCCCCTCGAAAACTTAAGACTGTAAGTGATGAACAAGTTGAAATAGTCTCTCATGATATTCATGCAATGGAACAAAAATACCATGATTCTAATATGATGGGTGATTTTTGTTCGTTTATTCTAAGAAGCGTAAGAGGAAAATATTAAGGTACTGTTGGTAGAAATGTGTTCAAACATTCCTTTCATGAAATGAAATTCGAAATACAAATAATATTTGTTCTGAGTTTGTATATATTGTGTATTTCTCACTTTTGTGTAAATCTCGCAGTATTTTGTGACAGAATTTCGCAAATACACCCATTTCACGCACGTCTCATAATTCATTTCTAAGTGCCTCTTTTTAGGAAAAATTGATATAGCTGACTCATGTTTGATCATTGTCAGAAAACAGTTAATACATTTGTAATGACTATTTTCGTATTCTGTGCAGTTGAATTAGCAAGAAACGGTTGAAATAATCTTTGTGCTAGAAAAAAAGTGAAATTGCATTTCTTGTTGTAATATCTAATGCAATGAATCACAAATAACTGCATTACGTATTTTTGATGCGACCAATAATTTTAACAATATTTCTTTAACAATGAATGCTTTTATAGGTGTATTTTTTAATGCAATGGCTATACACATTCATTATTGTACACACTGAAGTATGTTTTCTTATTTAGCAGTAAATTTTCTCCAACTTGTTGAGTAGTCATGAGTGCAAAATCTATACTAAAATTTTCTTATGAGTTCCATCTCCAACAGCCCTTGTGTAACTTCTTAATTCAACGTTATTAAACATTAGTTTATCGTTAGTAATATTAGTCGTGTAGGAGGACTGATGGACGTCAAATCTGCCAGTTTTCTAAGTCTCTTTATAGGCATGGTGTGGATATGGATTTGTGCTTACGCAGTCTCGTCATCTGAACGTAGTTCAAAATTACGACGAATAGATAGCGCCAAGATCCTTTCGAAACTGCTTCATTACACCTTATTTCACATGCAAAGAGGGTAACGGTACTTTGATTGGCATAACTAAGGTGTTTTGAACCTCATTCTTCGTGTCTGGTTTAAGATTTTGTGATTTCGGCAATTTTGTCTCGGCCCAATTTTGAATATTATCATGGTTGTCCCATTCACAAATTGAATATGGGGAATTTGTATACCTGCCTTGTTGACCAAACAGCACGGAGATAACTCAAATTCTTGCAAATGGTTGATCCGTGGTCTGCATATTTTATTTTGTTGAGGACGAGAGACGTTTTTCATAGTGTTCTTTTGAATGCACCAAGTGTCCAACTGGTACAAATGTATATTAGTTTCCTTCATGAAGGACAGCTTTAAAGTTCTTCTTCGATGAATCTATATACCGCCTCCATTTATCTTTAAATTTGCTCATCAATCCAGAAACATCTGAACTATACACCAGGTTCTCGTCTTCCTCCAAGTACTTAGCAAATTCTTTTATCGATACCGGTACCAATAAAAAGAGGTTCCTTTAGCCAATAAGTTTTCTTCCTTCAATCTGGAGCCCAATTATTCAGCTGCCTCTTTCTTAAGGTCCAGATTTGTAGTCAAATCATTGAGTTCAACCTGAAAGAAGGGCTGAGGTGAATCTGCCCCAGAGGGCTTATATTCGGTATCGGAGCCTAAATTTATTATGGATGATCCAAGTCTGATGACTCTGAAGGGATAACTGACAATTCATTAGGAGGCAAAGGCAACTGCACATTAGGTCCATGAGGAACGGGGCATACGGCCCATGGAATGTTATCAGGATAAGAGATTAGCTTTTGATTTTTGACTTGACCCATGGACATGCAGGAACAAAATTAACAGTTATCATTTTCGTTCCATTCATGTTATCGGAATTCGAAATTGTAAAGCAATCTTCTTTTCTTTGAGCCAGAAGCGTACATAACTAAGACACTGCACACAAACTTTTTGAGGACCCCACGATTTGTCCTGATCTCCGTATTTCATGCAAGAATATGCAAGATAAAGTTGTCTTACATAGTCTGCAATGATCAACATGTGGTTTTTAATTACACTTTATTCGATGCATATGTAACAAAATTCATCTGGCAATGTCTCGAACTCGAAGTCATGTTTCACGAAACTCACAAAGAAAAACAACTGTTAAGTCTTCACGGTACCTCCTTTTCAAAAAAAATTTTGGAGACAGTATTATTAAATTAATTTATGTATTATTTTTAGACTATATTATTAAATTGATTCTAAAAATAAAAAGTTAATTTAACAAGCCCTTATTTTAAAATTTATAATTTTTGAAGTTTTTTAAATTCTCATAAAATACACAATTTTTGAAATTTTTTAATTATTTTGAGTGATTTATATTTCTTAGATTATTGCAAACAAAAGTTGGAATGGATTTGAAAATCTGTTTCCTTGTTGATTTTTAATAATTATTTTTCTAGCTAAACCTAGAAAAAACACGAAATTTTTTAAAATATTAACTTTAACATTTTTTAAAAAAATAATTAGGGATCCCAGACCTAAATTCATACTATCTTTTATAGAACACATATATTTAAGTATCTGTAAAAAATTTCAAGACTCTATCTTGAACAGGAAAAAAGCCTTAGGGATTAGAAAACACTTACATCTTCAAAAATAAAAATCTGACTAAAATGCATTTAAAGTTTTTAAAGGCATAAAACAAAAACTAATAGTGCTTGCAAAGCTCTAAATTTTTAATATATTATTTAACTACTTATATAATATATGAAAACACTACTTTAATTAAATATGATAGGAAATATTTTTACTTATTCAAAATATGTTATTACAAAATATCGATATAGCATTTGTTACGACAGATTATTCATCTTAAAGTTAACATAATAATTTCACAAAAGTCTTAAAACACAATACACTTATAAAAAAATAATAATGATATAAATAAAAGTTTAAAAAAAGTTAAAAATTACCAGATTTGTACATAGCACCTAATTTTTTCTTAACTTTAAGTCGACCCAATTTAACAAGTTTTATTTTTTTCTGCACGACATTAAAATTTGAAGATTTTTTTTTCTTTCTGAAATAGGTTCTCCTATAATCAGTAAAGTACATTAAATGTTCTGGTGACAAACTTGTTACAAATTCAATTAGCATCCTGAAATGTTCTTAGAGATTTTAATGTTCCAACATTAAATTCAGATATTGCACTCGATATGGTAATCAACACACGACTCCTTGAAGCTGTATTTTCTTTGGAATACTGTTCCATATCATCGAATGTAATGCTTCATTAGAATTTTGTGTCAAACCTCTGACACACGTGCTTAATAATTCAGTTGATGCTAATTGCTGATAAATCGGCAAGATTTTGGGCAAATATTCTTCATTGATTGGTGTTTTTACCCAATCTTTGCGAAAACCTGGTTTCTTTCCACGTGCTAATGATGACTGGTAAAAACACCAAGAGTCAAAGAGCAAGATTGTGTACCGGAAGCTAATACTCTCAGGTCTTTCCCATAATTTCACAGCTGCATTTACTTCCATTGCACCAGATGATCCGACATGTGTTGCACTACAAACATCTTGATGTCCTTCGTACCAAATACGAAATTCTGCACTGTCTTCTCCAAGCTCAAATTTAGTCTGTTCACATTCTCCACACCACTTTGACATTACTTCGTAGTCTATCACAAAGCCAGTCAGCAAGTCGATAACATATCCTATTCCGATGTTTGACGTATGTCCTCTTGTCAACCAGCTTACCATCACACGACACTCCAATATCGACGATATCTTTATCATTTCTTGAGCCACACGCCTCTATGACATCTTTACGAATATCAAGTAACAGCTGATTTGACCCAACGAGATGTCCTTTCAGAACTTTTGCCTTGTAGGAATTAAAAGTTTTACTAGACATTATATTTCAATTCATATGCATGAAGAATTTTTTCTAACGCCGAGTAGCCAAGTCACAAACATACCTTGCACTAATCTCATATTTACATCAAATGGAACATTAAGAAATTGATGCTTGCTAACATTTGATATTTGATGTAATATAACATCAACCAACTGTTATAAACATGTTTCACTTTAGGTTTGGTCACAATTAACACATACAATATTCATTTTATATGCAAATCCATTTCTTTAACCAAAGCAAAATTTTAAAGATGCACTATGATAAATATTGCTTAAATTATCAGTAAACAAAGATTCAGTATCCACTATAATGTAATTTGAAACATACTTTTATCTGTAGCACTCATATTCAAAACATTTAAAGTCTTGTAGTTATATCAGCTAAAGGCAGGTTTTTAGAATTGCCATTTTCAGCAGTACTCCATCTCTTAGAAATATAGCTTCTCTTTGCACGCTGCGAAAGTTTTGTCCGTGGCAATTTCTCAACAGAAAAAACTTAACTTAAATAAAGTAAAAAAGCTTTTAAGTTATATAAATTATATGCAGAATAAATATTGGTCTTGAGAAAGACCTTTTCTTATCAGTTTTAGCTAAGTAACTACAAGGACATCAAAAACTCAAAATATAAACAAACATAAACGATTTTAGTAGTGAAAGTTGGAGTTAATAACCACTTCTCTACAAGTATCGATTTTATTAAGAAAATATTAGTAATTAATTAAATTTAAGAATAGAAAAATGCTTTAAAATGAAACCGAAACTAACCACGCCCCACTCAGCTGTCAAATATAGTGACTGACAATACTCAGAAAACTTCAAATATCTTAAAAACTAATTGGTTATTAGATCTAAAAGTTGGGGCCGAGATTCCCAATTGTGTGAGCGGGTGGTTGGTCTCTCGAAATATGTATGGGCTACAAGAAAATGCAAAAAAAAAAAAAAAAAAAAATCGATACATTTGTCATTGTTAAGGTACTGTGTAGCCTTAAAATTATTTCAGTGATGGAGTTTTCACTTTACACTGAATCATCGCACGCACGACGTACACATGAAAGATAAATTGAGCCGAAGTTCAAAATTTCAACATCTTTTTATTTAACTACGAACACGGAAATACACGATCTTCTAAGTTAAAGAGATATAAATTAAGTCCCTCACGAGGACATATGTTTTATATCTTTTTTGAGGACTTCAGAAAAGTTGAGAGAATTCAGTATCGGGAATGGCAACAAATTTAGAATCAATCCAGACGAAATTCGAAAAGTGAATGTCGATAAAGTTCGCTTAGCAAGAGTTCCTGCGAGGTTTACGAATCAATTAGCGCGAAGCTATTGGAAGAGAGAGATTGCGACAGTGAGGGAGGGACGGTGAAGAGGAGGTGTCACTGAGTTGTATTCTGTTTGTTTCACCACAGTAAAATGAAGGTAAGCCACGGAGGGAAGAAATTCAACACCGAAAACATTTTCTGGGTAAATGTTTTTAAAAATCCAAGTAAAACTGAATTTTTCCAAAAAACGTGACGTAATTTAAATTTTTCAATGTAGTTTTTGAAAACAGCACCAAAAAGTGCATAAAGTTCAACTATCAATTTCCATATTTTTTATCCATCGCGAGCAGGATAATGAGCGCATTTTGTGATCTTCTAGAAGAGTTGATTTGTGGTACTTTTTGCTTGTCTTATTTTAAAATACTTGTGTTTATATATTGTGTTATACAAGGTTAGCAATATTTCTAAGTTTCATGCCCTCAGGGGCTTACCTTCTTTAGGTAAGTACGAGTATCGAGGTATTCTCGTGTTTTTTTTCTTTACCATGGTTTTTACTGTCATGTGTTCTGGTTAAATAAAAGAACAAATACTTTGATCTGCCCGGATATGCATTGAAAACTCATTTGCCAAATTATATGTTCACTTATATAGCTGTTATGATATGCGGTCTGTGACCATAAATTATTAATTATTGGGTGGAAAAAAGTTAGCCGATAATTATTAATTATTAGACATCAAATATTAATCTACCGATAAACCAGTTTTCCGAAGAAGCATAAGAGGCTCCAAGTAAAAATTTTAAAAAATTTGAGACCAATTAATTAGCAAGTGTTCTAGGAAAAACCTTTTTTGGAACACGTAATACATATGTTATTAATCACGTGGAATCTATAATCACGAAGGTCAGAAGTAATTCTAAGAAACACGAAACTAAATTATTAAATGAAGCTACGTTGTTATTGATAAATAATCAAACTATAGAATACAGTTCTCCAGACAAAAACGGCTCTGATCTTAATGACTGATGATATTTTTTTAGGTAGGCTCACATGTTAACTGACAGCATAACGACTGTATTAAAACGTATTCATGTGTTTCATTAACCATTTATCAGTTATTTTGCCCAGCTACATTTATTGAATAAATCACTTAGCGACGTACATTTGGATGTGTTTAGTGGTCCCACGTTACTAAAATAGCACTCAAGTTGTTTCTAAGCGTGCGAAGTTTATAAAATTAATCAATAAGCTTTACTACAGGGTTACTGAGGCCCCAATTGTTTCCAGTTGTTGTTGAAATTATTGAGTTTCCTAAGATGTGAATAAGATTGGCGAAATATTTTATTTATGGAGCTATGATCATTTTTTAAAACTCTCTGTTTTAAATATTTAAAAGCAATAAACTAATTAAGAGTGTGACAAATTGAAAAACAGCCTAGAATAACTATCTGCACATTATTTTATTTCGCAAACAACTTTTTTTGTTTTCTTAAATAGGCTTACCCCTGCGTACATGATAGTGTTGGGAACCTATACAACTCTCTTTTCCTACATGGGATCCGGTCGTCTGTGGCCTATCTATGACACAAATCCAGTGTGCAGCGAAAATTGGTGGTGGAATCTGCTTTTCATAAATAACTTTCAGCCAACTTTGAAACAGGTAAAAATAAGTTGATATCTTGCATCTTTCTCTTAACTATGTATTTTTTTATTCTCTTAAATTAAAAAACGGTAGTAATCATGAGTTGATGTATAAAGTTTCCCTATAAACGTTGTTAACTTTGTAACTCACTGTACAAAAATATGATGTACCTAGAACTTAAGACATGTGCAATAATAATGTATCGAATATTACCCATTTTAGTAATTGTGTAAAATTCCTTCGACCACTTTTGCCAAATCAGGAAAATGTATCCAAATGATACGATGTTCCGCCTAAAAGTAAAGACAAACAATGCAATATATCGTCATTATTGGAAAGTGTAGCTAAAAGGTGCGATATTCCGCCTGTAACAGGAGTAAAATCAAATACGCTTATTCGTATTTTGTTATTCATCCTAACGCTACGTTGCCTTTCGCTATTTTTCACTCGGTTTTTTGCAACCTCATGCATTCTGTAATTTTAGGAAGAGTTCTATCAGCTACAATTTCTCTATTTTTTTCTCCTCACACTTTGCAAGAAATGCGAAAAACGTAGAACCAGTGTCTACTACAGAACAGAATGCAGCAGAGTATTTTTAGAGGTATGGAAACGTACCATAAAAGTGTTTAACGGATATGTACCTGAAATGATACGAATTTGTCCTTTTCAAGTAATGGTACTTGAAAAAGGACAATATGAGAACAATCATCTAAGAGATGAATGTGTTCAGAGCTTTTTATCCAGACCAAAGAAAAAATATAGGACAGTCTAACCATATCGATGAAAATACATTTACACAGCGAAACATCGATTGCTCGATGTTTGGAAGAATTTACAGAGATAACGAATGTTTCATTGTGAGAGCTTCTGAGAGAACGTTCATTTTTCCAAGTTATAAAGGCATATTTAAAGGATGAATTAAGAACAGCGAAACTCACACAATATTTAATCACATTTATAATTTTGTGGACTGGAGTGCATACACTAACATTTGAAAGATTACAGGGCTCTGCTAAATGGCATAAAATATAATAAAACGCATAAAAGAACCATGAATTGTATGCATTTATAAATAAATTTATATGGATTCGTATTAAAAAGAGGGTCTTTTCGCTGATATTATGAATGGAATTAGGGTCGCTGAAATAACTGGCGTTAAGTTTTTGTAAAATTTAGCCAATTTTTATGATCGACGGAATTTTACACAAGTATCTTATCTCAAATAAGTTCCGTTTATTAGTTATATAGTACTTTTTACAATCGTACTTTGAGTGATTTTTTTTTGCAGTGCATGGGATGGTGCTGGTACCTGGCGAATGATATGCAGTTCTACGTAATTAGTCCTATCTTTTTGATTTCTTTACTCAGGTAAATAAGTAGCAGCTCAAAATATCGTAATTTCTGCAAAACAAACAAATTTTAAATAAAACTATTGCTTGAAAAGTAATGCGCCCATGGTCATAACATTTTTGTTACTTAATTATGTAACTAAAAGCTACATGATGTACCCTCTCGAGCTTTCATGGCAGATTTCAACTCGTCATCAGAACAAAAAATCTTACGGTGTTTTCAGATAATTTATATGCTTTCATTTAAAAAAAAATTTCATTTTGAAAAAAGAAACATGTTATTTTTTTGGTATTTTCAATAGAATTTACATTTATCATGAAGTACGTGCAAACGCAAAGGAATTATGAACTTAACTGAAGTATTGAAAATAATTCAGTGGCGATAGTACATCAGTCGCTACCATCTTAACAGATAGAGGATAAACGGAAATGAGTTACCTCTATTCTAAGATAACAAATTATAGTGACCAAAGCCAACAACGTCTGCGTAGTGTAGTCAGTGTTACACGACCAGCATCACTGAGTTAAATAACAGCACAATCAAATGGGACGTACGACAGACAAGTTAGTGAGGGCAGTACAAAGAAGTTGGCGTTAATGAGATATGGCAGCAGAAGATCGATTAGAGTGCCTTTACAAGCCATATGAGGTAGCGTTACGCTGGACTCGTAAACATATTGATTGAACCCTAGATTATTGCAAAATCATTGCTTGGTCAGAAAATCCAAGGATCCAGTTGGTAAGAGATGATTGATGAGTGTGGCACAAATTCTCGAGGCTATGGATCCAAATTGTCAACAAAGCACGGTACAAACTGGTGATCAAGCAAAGTTGAAATTTTTCAGGATGACAATTCACCATGTTACAGGGGCAAATTCGTTAGTGATTGGTTTGAGGAATATTCTGAACTATTCCAGGGAATTATTTAGCCACTTAATCGCCATGCATGAATCTTATGGAATATGTATGGGAAAACATAGATAATGTCGAATATATATACACCATCAAAAAGTTCTTTTCTTGCACAAAATCTTGCACCGGCAACACTTTCACAATTATAGACGGATGTAAAGCAGCATGGCTGAATATTTCTTCAGAGGACTTCAGATGAGTTGTCGATTTAATGCTGAATTAAACTGCCTTATTAAATCCTTAAATCTTAGCTAGAGCCGGAACGAGTCAGTGACTTCTTTTATTAAGGGAGAAACTTCTGTCAAATAGAGCAAGTTTATTTTCGAAGTATATACGTGTCCTTAGTTGTAGGTACCTAAATATGAAATCTGAGAGAGATTATTACATTTGATCGAAGAAGTATTTATAAATATAGGAAGTGTTTGTTGGAGTAGTTGCTGGATTCATACAGAAGTTATTGTAGTTGTGATAACAATATTTCGTTTCTAATATTGCGTGAATAAATTTTGAGTAAACGATTATTGATGCTTATTCTTGTTTATTTTTTTGGTATTTTAGAAGTTTTTGTATAACTTGATGGGAACAATGTATACTTCTACAAAGATTTTAGTTAGTCACCAGGTCAGAAAGAGAAGTGTTAAATCTATAACTGGAAGAGGGTGAAAGGAAGTACATTAAAAGTGCGCATTCCACATTCTAGTGGAGGCCGTGGTAGCCTAGAGGTTATGGTCGCGGTCTCGCGACCGGTAGTTTTTGTCGAGCCGGGAGTTCGAGCCTTCGTGCCACTAAAACCCCGCCGTATAGCTAAGGGTGATTCACGTTAAATATGTGGATGTGGGTCCAAAGTCCTCCTATTGGCGTGGAGTGGAAGTTAGGAGAAGGTGTGGCAGCTCAGGGGTCGTCATTGTCATTTGACCGAGGCTCGAAATTGCCAATAGCCCTCGTGTTGCTTCTAGTGTGATGTTAATAAAACCAAACAAAAGCGCATTCCAGTATAGTTTGGAGCTTTAATTTAATTTTGTACAAGATCCCAGCGTTCGTAAAGTTATTGAAATCTACATTCTTTTCCTGATTAGACTTAAAAGTGCTCGCAAACCATCCGTTGAAATTATTTTGATTACTTCCAGAGATCAATGGTAAAAGGAACAACGATTCCTCAAGGTTACAAAATAAAATAGACAACTCAGCCCAGAGGTTTGCGAGAGGAAGAAAAACAACGTCGGCGTTCAACCTAACTACGCACCCTCTTTATGTTTATCGAATACAATACATAATTTGAACATTACTATACAAGAGCAATTCATTTGTCTCGTACAGGGATGTTCAAATCATGCATTGTATTCAATAAAGATCAAGATAATTAGTAGCTTGATTGGAATGTCGTCGTTGTCAAATTAATCTGAACACAGTTGAAATTTGGGCATTTTTATTTAAACACTGAAAATTACTAAAATATGTTGCACTTAGTATCAAATGTGACCACCTCTGTCTAGTATGACTTATTAATTATATCTGACATAAATCATTACCTTTACTTCATCGTCGTGAAACAGTAGTTTGAATAAAAAAGAAATAATCGTTTCTATGCAATTACTGTTCTAAAACAAACCTTAGAATTCAAAAGTTAAATCAAATAGGCTGCATCTACCCGATGCTTGGGTACCTGGATGTTAATAAATCCAAAGAGATTTCATCACACATACACTTTATTCATAAAGGACGGCACAACACAGAGACACACACAAATAAACGTTCAGCAATCGCCGAGTGCACAAGTCGTTCTGTTCTACATTCTTGAGTGAGAGTCAACTAGCAGGCTGACGTCACAGCACAGCCGCACAGAGGCAGTTATTTCATTTCGTTTCGCAACATCCCCCCTTGAGACTCGGATAGAGTCTCAAAACAAACATTATTCAAAAGATTGAGTCTTGTAGGGGCTTTCACAGGCCTTCCAGAGGATGTAAAATTTCTCACTATCACAGCATCAGCAGATGTTACATTGTTTTCATTATCAGTCACATCATTAGAATTAGATTCCTCTCCACCCAGTTCCCCATCAACAGATTCCTTTGAATAAATTTTTAATGGGTAGATACGCTGTATAGGGCATAAAACTGTCCCATGTTGCGTTTTTAAGTTTAACTGTGCGAATTTTTTCTATCGCGCCCTGGAATCAATAATTTTTTCCAAGGGCCAAAACTGTCGTTTCTTATTATCATCTCCTATTAAAACTATTTCTCCAATTTGAGGATTACGCGATTGCTTTTCATTATGTTTTTGCAAGAGTTGTCCAGGATATTCTTTCCTAAAATGCTGGCGTAAGTCCTTTAGTAGTTTACTACGATATTTTATTCTTTTGTTCAGACTCCTGGAATTCAACTCTTCCATATCATCCGTATAAGAACTCGATAAGAAACATACTGGGGGTAAGAGGAATCAATTCTTCAGGATTTTCTGATACATATGTCAAAGGTCTACAGTTAATAATTGATTCACAATCACAAATTAAGGTATACAGTTCATGAGATAACACATATTTACCTAAAGTACGCCTTAATAAATCCTTTATGGTGCGGACCAACCTCTCCCATCAGCCACCCCACCAAGCCGCAGTTGAAGGAATAAATTTCCAAAATATTTTATGAGTTCTGGTCTCCTTTTGAACTTTACTCCAATTTAATTTTGATAGATCATTAGAAGCATCCCGAAAATTAGTCCCATCATCACAATAAATCGTTTGTGGTCGCCCACGTCTAGCGATAAATCGTCTAAGGGCCAAAAAAAAGGCATCCGAAGAAAGGAAATTAACTAGTTCAAGGTGAATGGCCCGGTATACAGCGCAAGTAAACAGAACCATCCACACTTTGCATTCAATTTTCAGAAACTGTGACCCTGCTAAATCAATTCCCACAATTTCGAATGGTGCACAATCAGTTACACAGTCTGGCGGCAGAAGCGTTGGTTCGCTTGACATAGATTTAGCCTTATAGCGGTTATATGCAATACAATTATTAAGAACATTTTTGATAGCTCTTCTACCTCTGATTATCCAAAAATTCTCCCGCAACAGGCATTGCATCATTTGGATTCCAGCATGACAGTTTTTCCTATGTACAATACATTTTTAATTAACAATTTAGTGAACTCACATTTATCAGGTAACAATATTGGGTACAAAAAGATCTTTCATCATCTCTGTTACTTATTTTTGTTTTTACTCTAAGAATACCTTCATTATCAACAAAAGTTACAACAGAATTTAAAAATTTTGCATTTGAAAGATAAGGGTTTTGAACTAAACAAATTAACTTCTTTCCAGAAATTTCAAACTCAGATTGTGAGAGTTCATTATTTTTACATTTTCCATTGACTTATTTACAATTATTTATAAATCTCAATACCCAAGCAAAAACTCGTATCATTTTATCATAATCAGAGGCTCTTTCTGCATACAAAGGGGGGGGGGTTCTGTTGGATTCATATTTACAATTTTGCACTTTCTCCTTTCGATATCTACTTTATTGGGTTGAGAACTAACCTCACTAATAGGCCAGGATTCTGGATTTTCTTTCAACCAAATTGGACCCTCCCTCCATTTAGAATTTAGCATTTGTTTGGGAGTACATCCGCGTGATAAAAGGTCGGCAATGTTCATATTTCCTGGTACATGTCGCCATGAAAAGCACCCTGTTAGCTCTCTAATCTCTTTAACGCGATTTGCAACAAAAACCGACCATTCTCCACATTCTTTAATCCATCACAAAGCTACAGTGGAATCCGACCAAAGTGTGACTTTAATGCTTGCCACACCTAGCGCCCTTATAACGGAATTAACAAGTCTTGCTCCGATACAACAAGCCATCAATTCCAATCTGGGAATGCTCAAAGGCTTTACAGGAGCCACTCTATTTTTAGCGCGAATAAGTGTCACTTTACTTTCACTTCCTACCTGAGATCTAACGAAGACACACGCAGCATATGCCCCCTTACATGCATCTACAAATACATGCAATTCAGATGTTTCATTAAAATTCATAAATCGTGACAAAATTACATCTTTCAATAAATACATTTAATTTAACCATTTAGAGAACCGATTAACAACAGAAGGAGCCAATTCCTCATCCCAAGAAAAGTGAGATTTCCATAAATCTTGTATAATGAGCTTAGGGAGCAATGCAGTAGAAGACAACACACCAATAGGATCATACAATTTTTGTACAGTAGACAAAATTAGTCTCTTATTTATCTTAGTTCCACATGATAAAATTTTAAAATCTATTTTACACTTCAATGTATCCTCATCTAAATTCCAAATTATTCCCAAAACTGAAGTATCTACAGAATTCCTACAAGTATGGTTACACTCTACATTGCTCTCCCAACCCCTCAAATTAAAACAACCCTTAGACATTATAAGTTGTGCTTTGTCAACAAAATTATCAGCTTCTGCAACATTATATACTATTGTTAAACAATTATCGACATAAAAAGAACATATAAGTTTCTGAACAACATCGGAAAATTCAGTACAATTGTCCAAAAGATACGTAATTGTTGCATTCAATAAAAAAGGACTCGAAAAAACACCAAATACAACTCGACAATGTCTATAAATTAATTCAACATTGCAGGGAAGAAAAATCGAAGAAAGTCTCTGTCTTTAGGAGCAACAGACAACATCAGGAAAGCCTTTTCTATATCCGCACTTAATCCAATGGGATACATTCTAAATCGATCGATAATATCAGGTATTAATTCTATTAAATTGGTTCCCTTAAATAAACATTAATTCAATGAAGGACTCCCTTTCTCAGAGGTAGAAGCATCAAATACAGGCCAAATTTTTGTAGTTCGGCTATCAAATTTAATTACAGGGCTATGTGATAAATAATGGTATGCTGTATTCAGTCAGAATCTGGAACACGTTCAATAATATTCAACCTTTCCCACTCCCGAAAAACCTTTTGATAATCCGAAAGGAATTCCCCGTTTCCGTTTCTGTTAATCATTTATTCGTGTCTTTTTCGTGCTAAACATTTATTACTAGGTAAATTCGAAGAATCAAGTTTTCACGGGAGTTCTACCTCATATCTTCCACCAGGAAGAATTTTAATTTTATCATTAAAATCCTTTAAATTAAAATCATCTTTCTCTTTTTCGTTTTCGGATGATATTCCTAAAACCTCAAGTTCCCAAAGTTTATTCGCTGGCAATGACATGGAATGCATTGATAACGATGGTAAAATGTTATCAATTCTGCACGATCCCTCTCCAAACACCGTCCATACGATTTTCGTTTCTACGGCTTTTAAGCCACATTCTAATACAACAGTATTTCCTGTCAATAAGTTTCCAATAACATCAGCACCTATCAAAAGATTAATTTCTGTTTCTTCTCGAAAGAAATCGGCAAAAACTATTTTCTTTCTTTTTAATTCATTCAAAATCTCATCATTTTCAATCCTCGGAATGAAACCGTAAATCTTTTTTTCAAAGAAAGCTTCAAAACTACAAGAAAAACCTCTTTTTAAACTACTGACCTCGATTGCAAATACTTTATGACTTTTTGGTTCGGTTTCATCCCCTCCGAACAACGCATGAATCACAGTCTCTGTTAGAAGAGGAAAGGCTTTATTAAGCTGTCATAATTTTCTCGCTTGCATAACTACTTTGAGAGCCAGAGACAATAACTGCGAGGATGATTTTTTCCTGACCTTGGCATCGAATTAAAATGCACAGCGTTTGCAAAAAAAAAAAAAAAGTTTCGCTTCTGCTACAATTAAAAATGGAATTCTCAGATTTAGGAACAAAACTTTTGGGTTCATTATTTTTTCTTGGTTCAGGACACATTAATTCAAAATGGTGATTATTACATTTAGGGCATTTTAATTGATTTTTTTACATATCAAAATTTACTTATATGACCAGCTACTTTTAAACAAGAAAAACATGCACCTTTTTCTAACAATAATTTTTGTTTTGTAGTTAAAGTCATTTTCTTAGCCAAAAAACATTTTTCACTAGGATGCGATTTATCACAAAAAATACAATCTTTCTTACCTGGTTTTTGAAGACTTACTAAAGCAGATGCTGTCGAGGACTCCCCGGATTGTTTTAACTGTTCATTTTGAAACTCCATTCTTCGCGGATTCTGGTGGGAGACAAAACCAGTTTGTGCAAGGTTTACCATTTCTTCACCCTTTACTTCCTGACGAAGAAAATTCATCAAATGTTCCAAATTTCGCAACTCCTTGTTCTCTGTTAATCCATGGTTTCTGCTTCTTTCCCAGGTCACTAATACTTCTTCCGGTAGGCAAGACTCCACCAATGGGGCTTAGAAAATCCCCGAATTTTTCTTGCGTGCGTCCTAAGCTCTTCAAAGCTCGGATCTTGAAAAGTTCTCTTCCAACTCATCGTATAATGCAGGAAGGTCAGTCTTTGAGTGACGGGTGGCTGCGTTTTTCATAACCATGGACAGCAAGTCTCGCACATAAATCTGTACGAGTAAATTCTCTCGCCCGAATCTCTCCTGCAGTTGGGCAATCGCCTTCGGGTAATTATCCGCAGTCGCTGGGATACTATCCAATACTCGGGCTGCTTTCGATTTCTGAACAACAGCCCGTAGTAGATAATGAAATTTGGCTTCATTGGAGATACTGGAATCCTCATGATTTTTTCTAAATTGACTCCAGAAAGTCAAGTAGTCTCTAGCATCTCCACTAAATTTTTTCAGCTCTATTTTTGGGAGCTTGAAATTATGCTTTTCACAGATTTCTCTTGTAGCTGATTCTTTCAAACTTATTTTCTCGATTTGAGAACAAAGTTCCGAATATTTGTCTCTGTAAGATTCAGCAGACAAAAATTCTTTTTCAAAGGCCTCCTCAGCATCTTTTTCCCTCAAAAGCACGTCGGTAATTTTAGACTGACACGTATCCAATCGTGTAAATTTATCGGTAATTTTCAGCTTCAATATCGAAAGGTTATCCATGTTAGGGGATTCCTTAGAGAGTTCAACATCTATCTTCTTAGCACATGCCGAAAACGAAATACGGCATGATTTTCTCTGTGTTCTCAGTTGTGCCAAATCCATAATTCTTTATCAGATTTCAAGTCAAAATTAAAAACCAAATCAAAGGTTCAATCACAAAAAAGTTCAGTTTCAACAAGATTCAAAATACAAAAGTTCAAATCCAAAGTACCCGTGTCCCGTCTAGGGTACCACTATGTTCTAAAACGAACCTTAGAATTCAAAAGTTAAATCAAATGGGCTGCATCTACCCGATGTTTAGGTACCTGGATGTAAATAAATCCAAAGAGATTTCATCAAACATACACTTTATTCATAAAGGACGGCACAACACAGAAACACACACAAGTAAACGCTCAGCAATCGTCGAGTGCACAAGTCGTTCTGTTCTACATTCGTGAGTGAGAGTCAGCTAGCAGGCTGACGTCACAGCACTACGTTTCGCAACAACTACAGTTTGTTTTCAGGATTTTCCCACAAAAGTTTTCCACCATTTTTCAATCTCTTTCTGACTGAGATCAGGTGAATTTCCTATCTAACCCTAAAGTTTTCCTGGCTAATTTGACATCATTTCGTCAATACATTTTGTCACTTTCTTTGTCTCGTGGCACGGAGCAAGACCTTGTGGGAAAATGCAGCGCTTCTTCAAGGGTAGGAATTCCTATTCTCCTTTAATCATTTCAATACATTTCTCGAAATTCATCATTCCATCAATTGCCAAAGGCGATACTGGCCCACAAACAGAAAAGCAAACTACCGAAACCTCTTAACCGGGTATTTCATACACTGGTCGATGTGTAGGAGACAATTTCTTCTAATTGATTTTCTTAGAAAGCGATATCTTTCTCAATGAAATGCGTTTTATCGGAAACAATGATGTCAAATGTTCACTCTATTTTTCCTATTTTCTTCGACATGATAGTCTCTTAATTATTGGTATAATTAGAGTTATTTATTCGAAAGGCGTGTCTGCCATACGACTAGCTTCTAATATCCTACTAGGCACAATGAAGTTGTGAATCAACTGACTCTGCTAAATTCATTTAGGAGGTCAAAACTCGTCAACCCAAGATTTCCTTTGAATTTTCATTGTGAAATAGAACTATCAATTGGACTAGTTTTGCTTTTCCTCCCACATTTCTCGCTAGGACGATAAACTACCTATCTGTTAAGCCATCTAATAAATTTTATTACAGTACCCAAACTCATAACTCAAACTCATGAATGTTTATACAATGCCAGTGTCTATTGTTTTAAGTGAGATTCACTATTTCAGACTAGTAAAAAATACGTAAGGTTCTGCTCAGAGCGAGGGATTCATTCCAGTAAATTCCAGTGAAAAGTGAGATCATTTTAACATTAAAATAATGGGGATAAGTGAAGCATAACTAGTAGATGGAAAACTTATCATTTTTTTTTATTTTGCAACATTTATTATTTATTACTTTTTACTCCTTCCTTATAAATTCAGATGAAGTTTTTTTTTTCTATTTACTCAAACACATTGCTGCTGGCACGGATAATTTTTGTTGCTATACGGAGTGTAGTTGTTGTTGCTAATAACTATTCCGATTTGTTCTTTATTTTTTAGAATTGAGTGTATCGTTGAAATAGACAAATTTAATGCATTGCAGATATTAAATTGCCTTCTTCGTTTCCTTACTTTCCCTTTTTTTTAAATCGCTAATTGTAAAAACTAAAAATTCCAAGATTTATTATAATTTTAAATAAAATATTATGTTTACATCTTTATACACACAATAAAAAAAACGTTGATGACTGATCATGAATCAATTGTGACGTAGCAAATATCCATTCGTACTGTAAATATATTGAAGTGTATTTGGAAATAATCCATCTGTCTCATTGCTCTGGTTCTAGAAAATACTTATGTT
>BMAW01096587.1:383994-432402 GCA_019974015.1 Nephila pilipes | reverse complement strand
TATTCAGGTCTATTGTATATCAAGTTCAATATTGTATATTCAGGTCTGCTAAACGAGGAAATCAAATTATGCGCATCTGATTCACAATAACTTGCGCGTTACTGTCTACGCCTCTTGACATACACCAAAATCTAATTTTTCATGAAATCGAGAATTCGAAAGAAGGTTCTAAAATTTAATAACTAACCTAGCTTTTGTGTCAAATACTTCATGAGCTTCTCTCATTTCAGGTGGCCCAGGATGGGATACACTCTAAGTGCCGCCTTCATTTCAGCTTCTTGCATCATCACTTTTGAAATATCAAAGAAATTTAGAATCGTTGATGGTTTGTCAAGTCTCGAATATTATTTTGTTAATATGGAAGCGTTTTTAGACCAGTAAGATATTAGATTCAAGGTTTTTTTTCTTTATTTCAGAAGGAAAAATTATGAAATGTTATTCTTTAAATCTTAGAGATATTGCTTAACAGCATAATTTAATTAATCACTCAGTGCATAGTTTTAATGTTTCTTATTTAATCTAATGTTTTTATCATATCATTTGTTTCTTTATGGACAATTTTTCCGGCTACTTATTCCTGCTTGACACAGAATCCGCTAACGCATACACCTAGTCATTTTGCACCACGATCAAATGACGTAGTCAACATCTGAGATTGCATTCCAATTGTGCCACATCAGCGCATCAATGAGGGGAATATGATTCCCAAAGATTTTAACATGGATTATCCTAAAGGGTCTTTAATGGAAAAAGGACTCAATCACGTAGCTGGCTTCACCTGCCCTACTTCGAACCCAAAACCACTCGGTCACCGTGATCATTTTATGTAATATATGTTTGCTTGCTAAACGTTTCGTATTTATTGAACGTTGCATATATTGGGGCCATAATAGCTGAGTGTTCATGGGCTTCCTTGATTTAGGTCAAATCATGTGTTCGAGCCTAGTTTTCCGCTAAACACCTGTTATTTAGTGGGATGGAAGCTCGCGCTAAATTTGTCGGAACACGAAGCGGGCAATGCCCATTTGGAACAAATTGCATTTTATTAGGATGCTTATTTATACAATTCATAAAGTATCACATGAATTCCAAAGAAAAAACTTCTGTGCAACTTTAGGATTTCCCAAAAGGTGAACGGAGTTTATAATATTATGAAATTTTTTCAATAATTTATATGTGACCTTACAAAGTAACAATGCTGTCTTTGAAATAGAAGACAAGTTGGAGGTTGCTGCAAAAAAAAAAAAACCAATTTGTGTCATATCGAATGGAAGTTGATAATTTTAAACTGCTTATAAATCTAACCGAATAACAGGTCGAAAAGGAAGTGCAAGGTACAAACAAGAATTATATTGCTGGTTCAGATATTTGAGAATTTTTGGCAAGTGTCTTAAAAGTTGGAGTTAACTTTTCATTTTTTTTTTTGTCCTTTGCCTACAAAAACTGAAGTATTAAGATTATTTTTATTATCATACAAGTATTACGGTAAGATTACCCAAGAAAAGAAACAAAAAGTTCTTTTATTTAATGGATAGATTCAAGCTGAGTTACTCGTAGTTTGTGGAGGCGGAAAATACAAAGTAATTTAAAGTATCGATGAGCTATAAGGCACTTGCATTTCGAGAAAAATGAAGGAAAATAATTCAGAGAAATATTTTTTGAAGCATAATCAAAAGGATTCTTATATTCTAAAATCTAATCCACAAACACTATACATTGAAATAAAAAGAAAATTCCAATATATATGACAGTATCCTAAACACCTCCGGGAAAGGGAAAGTAAGATTTTGTACTGCAGACATTGTATGTGCAACACAGATATTATCTATAGAAAATTTATTGAATGTTCCATTTAGAGGTAGTATCACATGGAAGGGAATTACTTTTCCATTCTTCCTCTTTGAAATTCCAACTTTTGTGCCTCTGGAACAGAAATTTCACCAATTTTGATAATATCAAGAGAATGACTTTGCCAAAAATATTATAAACTTTGGTTCATAAATAACGAAGTTCAACTTTTAATACATAAAGTAAATAATGTTTTAGTTTTCTACACCAATCTCGATTTTGTCAACAACTTGCAACTGGTGTAAAATGTAACACATCCCATTTGGGAGAAAGAACAGCTAATAAGAGTTACATTACTTTAAATGAAATTATTATTAATCTAATTCTCTATAATGTCTTATATACACTAAAGAGAAAAAATATTGAAATTAAAGAGCAGACAATACTTGATTGATTGGTTTTATTAATGTCGCACAAGAAACAACACGCGAGCTATTGGCGACGTAATTTGAAACTCGGTCAAAAGTGACGACACCTGAGCTGGCAATTTCATGTCCTAAGTCATGTCAAGGGAAGGACTTGAGTATCAACATATTTAACGCGCCCTGACTTAACTGCGGATCAAGAGTGACATCAAGACCTGCGACTCGATGAAAACCAGAGACTTTGATCCTTAGGCTACCGCGAGAACACTAGACGTTACCAAAGCGGGATAACAATACTTATACTAAGAACCACAGTATTAACAACTCAGGATAATAATATACAAGAAATATCGGAACAAACATTTGAAAGAAAAAATGTTTCATTCTTTTGAAACTATATTGGAAAAGCATCATAATAAAAGTTTTTCAAAAGTCATTAAAGACAATAGTCACGTTTTTATACAATATTTTGAATTTAGAGCTGCATTCCCATCCAGAGAGAAGTAGGCACTTACATTGATAAAAAGTAACCAAATTCCTTGCATGTCCTTTGGATAAGATGCATCTAATAACATAGAAAAGCATGAAAATGGACGAAATAACGTTGAGAGTTTTAAAGAGGCCTTTGTTGCTCCGCATTCTATAAAAAGCAATCAATGAACGGGATTGTAGAATGATTATAATTGAGTGAGTTCATTGCCTGATGAAATTTCAGCTGCTAGTGGTGAACATTCACAAGGCCTGGAGACTTATCTTTAGGAATGTTTCCTTCATTCAACAGCGACATAAAAAATTCGTTTACATTAAACGTAGAATCTAAAACATATCTGATGGATTCAGACGTTTAATATGTTTGGACTTCCGTGTGACACATCATTCAATGTAAAGAATACCAAGGATAAGGTTTTGGTTGTCCCGCCGTCAAGAATACTTCATTTTAGCAGAAAAAGTTGTAAAATTTCTGATGCATTTTAAGACGGTATAAGTGTGAATTTTGATTTTTAACATAATTTTTCGTAAAAATAAATAAATATAGAAACATATTGGAAATCAAACCGAATCTGAGAATTACGTTACCGTGTTTTCCTTCAAACGAAAAGTTTTTACCAAGAAACAGCTTCACACTTGTTAATAATTTGTTCGTATCAAAAAACCCTGTTTACAATTACTTTTGTTATAATTTCAAGTAAGCAATTATGATTTCACGAGAATTACATGACTTCTAAACGTTTTATTTTATATTTAAATCACAAAATTAGCATTAAGATTATGACTGGTTACGAAAAAGTATCTTAAAAATAGCCGAGTCACAAGGAAAAAGGTTTGGGAAACCCTTGTATATACTAATTCAAAATATATGTCTATTGGTTTATTGTTAAATGTTTTATTTTGCATAATGTCCTTTTTTTAGCTTAAGAAAAGCCTGATGCAATAAATATTATCCTGAAATAGCTGCTTTTCTTTTTGGGAAGAAATAGATATTGAATGCTGAGTAGTAATTACATAAAAGCCTAGTATCAAGAAAAAAAATAAGCCAAAATGTACCAATATGTTATTGAAAATTACTTGCTGTGGTTATAATGGTACCTGATGCTTCTGTTTTACACAGATTTACAAATTTTTGTACATTTTACAAAACTGAATTTAGTTGAAAAGAAAATAGAAAAATTGGTTCTGAATTTTATTAAGACCATGCAGTCCTTATGCCTATAAAGGTTTTTCACATTTTTCAGGTACTGGGAATACTTTGATAAAATACACGATAAGCCTTATTCCAGGCTGGGAGTATATTTGATTGGCCTTCTGCTGGGACATTACGTGTACCAGAGACGACTGAGGAAGATGCGCTCTATCCAACCTGTAACTGAATTTTTGTTTTATGTCTTTTCCATTAATTAAATATCTTTCATTTTCCTTTATAAAATAGCCTTAAAAAATGCGCTGTCATTTACCTCGAGCGCAAAAGAAAAATTCTGAGAAATGTAAACTTGATTTAAAAAAAAACAAAATACCGGAATCCACTTATAATAACTTACAGAAAAATAGAGCTTAAATAAAGAAATTTTATTTAAATGAGGAATATGTTTCGTGTAAACTATGCATATATTATTTCCCTTCAATGTGCATACATTTTCCTATCCAACGCTCCAGAGAGATCATATGCATTCAGATTGAATTTTATAAAGTTAAATCATTACCGTATGTGCATAATGATAAAATAATATGAGCGTAAACTTGAATTAAATGATGAAACGAAGATGAAAGAATTTGAATCTCTTATGACTGAATCAATTTTTATTATATTTTGTGTCATGACATTTGTCAAATAAGTCCTCTAAGCGTGGAAGCGAACGTGTTGAACGATAGAGTTGATGCTTCTTTGCGTCCTCCAATAATTCGCTTCAAGATATCTGATTAAGTTGAAAATTCGAATTAGGGAGAAATTAGGGAAAATATCCATCTTTTATGTATCTAATAAAATATATAACATATGAAATTTATCTTTCTGCTGCTACCATCCATTTGTAAGTATGATACATAGAATTGAAGTTATGAGCGTTTATCAAATGATTTCAAAACCATATAGTGATGTCCTTATAAAGTTTTATTTTTCTTATTTTTAAGAATATTTACTGCTTCTTAAAAAAAAATTTAATATATTAAAATAATTTTTGAGAAATCTGGCTTCACATTTAGTTCTGAAATATCAGAATTAAAGTAATTTTAAATTAATGATATTCGTAATTTCGTCGGAGTCGTTGAAAAATGCTGAAAATGAAATCTCTTGAAAGAAACAATGTTTTGCAGAGTACTTTAATAGATACGAACCCTTCTCTCAGGAATGAAACACGTTAGATAGAGCGACATGCATCTATTGCGGTGATGGCATAATTGCGTGATAAGAAACCGTATGTTTTTTCTTTTAATTTCATTGAGAAATTCCAGTTAAGACATTACTTTATTTTCGATGGAAAAATATTTTTCTTTTACGTTGCCCTTATCTAGAATTCAATCAGCTTTGCATTCAATCGGAGAGAGTTTTCAATTCTACTGTCCTGAGATAGGTATCTGTTTAAAAACAGATAATAGATGAGGACTATAGAATTAATCAGCCACGAATAGAAAAGAAATCTATTCCAATATTCTAGCACAATTACCCCGAATCATGCGGATACCCATTTTTAATCCATTTTTGGATGCTGTAATTTTACATCTTAAATAATGATTACAAAACACAAAGCAGTTATGAGTTCATTAAATAATTTAATGAATCCTCAAATGAACAGTTTTAAACAGAAGAAATAAGATTTATATCGTGTATTTTTTAGTTTTTGAACTACTGTACAAGCCTTACATGAGTGCAATCTAAATATTTTCCCGAATATCCATAAACAAAAATTTCTTAGTCACTTTGCCTGTTGAAACATATACAGCTGAAAAATCGTTTTCAACTATAAAATAGTTTAAAACAATTTTAAAGAGACAGTGCTTTTGAATTGCGTTTAAATAGTCTCCGATCTTTATACATACATAAAAATATATCTATAAGAAAAAAATAAGTCTTAAATATTTTGCCAAACGTGAGAAGAAATATAACTTTGTAAAAGTAAATATGTATAGAATTTTTAATTTCATTAAGCTCATATCTTTTTCACCAGATCTTAAATACTGACTGTTTTTTCAATTATTAAATGATTTTTATCAATTTTTAGTGATTCCATCGATTCTGGTAATTGGGAATTTTATTCATGATATTTTTATTATTTTTCTCAAATGAATATTTTTGTAATTTGATAAAAATTATATTAATCCTTGAACAGTATTAAATAGGCTAAATAAGATTGTGTAGCGAATTCTTTAGTTTTTGCCAAATGGTGATTCTCAATTAAAGAAATTGATATGCACCTCCCAAAATTAATTTCTGAGTATGCCACTGTACGATTCACTTGAAAAACATTCAAAACTTTTAAAATTAATCGAGCATTATCTCTTGAAAAAATGAAAAAGACGTTCATGTCATATTTCTAGCTTTAAGTTTTTTACTTGTCTCTGTAAACTTTTTATACACTCTTCAAGTTCATTTTTTACTAATTATTTTTCTTTGAAAATAAATTTTCTGGAATTCTTCCTTTATGCTACCAGAAAAAAAGCTACGTAAAAGACGCTATTAAAAGTGTAAGTACGTTCGTAAAAATTTATTTCCATGATTACAGGCAAATGTATGTATAGATTATTATAAAATATATGTATAGATTTTAAATTTTTTAACATTCTTTTGTTGTATATAATACATCTTAAAAAAACTTATTTAGAAAATTTGTACATTTGTATTTAGATTCGTTACGCGTTTTAAAATCACCATTTCTGAAAATTATCATTATCCTCGAACTCGAAAGAAATCATGTTTTAAAAATCGAGAGTTCATTGAAAATTCCAAAAACTTTATATTTTTAAGGAAGTTTTTTTTCCCTACGTATTTATTTTTAATTATTGATTTCTTTCAGTTTTCAATGAAACCGACATTTTGAAAACAGGGCTCGGTGGATTGAGTCTTAGATTTGTGATTATTTTTAAAAATGGAGTATTGGTGCGATTTCGGAAATTCGTCAAACATGTTACACACCACTAATGCATCTGTTCTATCATCTATTTTGATAAAATTTAGTAGGAATGTTTTCCGTATTATTCTTGAGAGCCTGAACTAAGATTTGTGTAATGTATAATTTATAAGTGGATTTATTCAAATTTTAATGCAAAAGAATGGAGAAATATTGTTTTAAAAAACACATGTTGCTATTTCAGCTGACATTAAATCTGTAATTTATTAAAAATTCCTAGTGCAGGTTCCAGACAGTAGACATACATATACATACCCTAAATAATAATGTTATAGAAGGAATTTCATCATAAAGTAGAATATTTTGAGAAAATATGTTATTTTTTCTTCCTTTTTTATGATAAAAAAGCATTTAAAAAACACCGTATTAACATTTTTAAGTGATAATCAGAATTTCGAATGCAATCGGATATCTCAACCTGAACATTCTCGACTATTTCTTTTATCTCGAGAACGTAAAATGCATAGAGTTCTTTTAAATAACTTCTCCTTTGCAAACGCTGACTTTGTGGTTTCCTTTTCATTCGAAAATCTCCTCTTCAGTGGATAACCAATCACTTTGCAAATTTTAAATGATTTAAGGATGTTTTTTTTAATATGTTTCTCTTTGTACTCAGAATATTAACATTCAGAGCACAACTCTTCAAAAAGACGTTTGGAGTTAATCATTGGCGCTGAAAATTTACTTTAGTGCCTATTCTGCACTACAAAAATAATTCATTTATGTAACATATATGAAATCCATATCTCAGTAGCGAATCCTTTGGAACATTAATTTAGATTTCTCGAGGAGATGGAAAATTACGTTTATCAAACAGCTAATTCCTCTCAGTGTTATATTTACTGTCTCTTTGGATGTGCTATTTTTTTTTTATGAGATCATTATGTGTTTCAGTGTTTAACGCGTAGATAAATGTTTCTAGTGAGGACATATTTCTTTTCAGGGCCTTTATGCACTCGAGACTTTTTTTTTGTTACCTTTGTACTTAGCATTTTGAAACGTAGGTAAGGTTTTCTCACTATGATCACCGGAGTTAACCGACTACACTTCGGTAACAAAATCAGAAATACAACATGGGTAAAATAATAAAAACTGCGTAAAAATTAGCTTTCTTTTCAATTTTAAATCAATATAATTTTTAAGTTTTATAATATGATATATTTATTTATAGATATGATTTTAAATTTATAGATTGTTTGGAAATTCTTTTGGACATAGGTTTGGAAATCAATATCTCTTAGACGAGATATTGAACAGTATCTTTTATCTGTCCAGTTAATTAATACGGGCTCTTTTCAAATCATTTTTTATGTATTTGTAGAAGAATATTGATCTTAAGCTATGTAAATGTTTTAGACTTGTTGAAAACACGATCTTCTTTAAGTCACCCCCCTCCCCTCGAGTAACAAATCTGGTTCAGAAAGGTCAGGAATGATAGATTGTTGAATTTATTAACATCGCTCTGGAAGCAACACCAAGGATATTGACGACATACCTCGTAATTTTGAGCCTCGGTTAAGTGACAAGGATGACACCTGAGCAAGCACCTCCTTCTCCTAACTTCCACACTCCTCTAACGGGAGGACTTCAAGGAAGATATGGAAACGTAGTGGTCAAGGAGAGTTAAAAATAATTACTTCTCCAAAAGCTGTCCTTTGCATTCTCAAGGATTCTGTGGCGCAATGTGATGCTGCCCAGGTTATTCTCTACAGTTGGAGTCACACAATGCATTGATATTTCATGATATCTCTCACCCAAAACAGTTGCTGAATTTTTGTTGTTTTCCTGAAGAAGTGAGGGACTATAATTTTGTGAGATTAAAATGTTGTTGTCATACCAAAACTGTAATAGGGTGCAGCTCAAGTCTATGAATTATTCGTGAATTGTCCCTTCTCCAATTTTCGTTTTCTGCTCGTTAACAAAACCTTCAAAGTTTTCACCAAAGTAAAAATAGATTTCATCTCCTAATAAATGAAGTTTACATCTTCTGTGTCCTTCTATTAAAAACGGGTACAATAAAGTAGCCATTCCTAATGATTCTATTTTAATTCCCTTTTCAAGTTGGAGTTAGCATGGAAAATCTATTTTCATAATTGTCTCAAGACGTATAAGTAATTCCAAGTGTATTTTTACACACAGTAGGACTCCGTTAACACGCAGCAGTCATCCATACATTTGTCAAGATTGGTTGTCCCTTTCCCGATCATTTCTTTGTCATTATCAACTTTATCAATAAACTGACGGAGTTTGTTGTTATTTCTTAGCGATCCATGCAGAAACTCAAGTAGAATAAGCTTTCCGCCAATTTCTGCATGTCTTTTTCTTTTAGACTGATTTCATCAACAATGAGATTTTCCTCGATCGTGAAAAACTTTTGTTGATGTTTATGCTCTTCCAAAATTATTTAAAGTTATTACGGAAAGCAGTTATATATGAAAAACTTGAAAAACTCTTAAAATTTAATCAATACAAAATGGTTGAACGTACAGTTAAGTTCAACGACCACGAGATTCTGAAAATAAACCCTCACAAAATAAATCCTAACTAGAGCCCTTTTTTCTCCAAGAAAAGGTGATTCATATACGATGGATGTTCCGAAAGTAGGTTTCGTTATTTTTTCACACGCGCGCGGAAACTGTATTGTCAAAACAATTAAACCATGTCATCATGAACTAGATACTTCGCACTATTTTTCGATGTAGTCGCAATCGACACTGAGACATTTGTCGTAGCGTACAATGAGTTTGAAGAAACCACTCTGTTAAAACTCGGTTCCCCGAGATGCAAGGAATTTATGCACAGCCAACCAAGTGTAAAATAAAGTCGCTTGTTACTGAGCCATGTATTAGCAGAATTCGCCCGTAATTAAAATCCTTTTTACCGATATTCACTAATAATTTAATTTTTGCAAAATTTTTCAGATTTTAAATTGGAAAGTGACTGTTGATTCACCTTGTTTTATATTATAACGCTAGGCCTTCATCATTAAATTTTTCATGGACTTCTAGATGACGCTGTGCTGCGGATGGCTTCTCTCCGCCTCCATGATGCTGATCAGCCTCTTTTCCTTGTCGGTCCGAGAGAAATCCGTCTTCATCTCCGCCGTCTTCAACGTGGTGAAGAACGTCCTCTTCTCTTGCGGCCTCTCCTGGATCATTTTCGTCTGCACCACAGGAAACGGAAGTGCGTTCTATTTTGTTGCTTTCTTTTTTTAATAAAAATTATATAATAGAATAGGCATATCAAAATCAGAATAATCAACAACGATATCTCTGAGATCAAAATCAGCAACGGATATCTCTGAGATCCAACAATCATAATAGCATATAACAAAAATGTCAGTGCAAACATCATAGTTTTATTTTTAAATTTTATTTTTATTTTGTAATTGTGTATCCCTCCAATGTTGTAATTATTTTAGAACAAAATATTGAACAGCCGGGATGGTTTCAGGAACAAATATTATTTAATACTCTACACGTTTCACAACACAAGACAGGATACAAAACATATATAAAACACAGATTTACGAACATCACTCCATCGTTCTGCTAACGAAGTCTCTCACCTTCGATCGAGCTTGCGCTAGCCGACTTTCTAACCAAAAGAACATGTGGCGCCATCTGGCTACCGTTTAATAGTACAAGGAAGGTAGTGGTAAATTACAGTGTTACGTCCTCCCCCTACACTTCCGAAGGCCGTCTCAGCGAGGAGGAGTAATATCAGACATGGCATTCTCTCCAGTCAATGGTTGATTTCGAGGTCTTCCTCTTCTCCTGAGAGGCACTACAGGAGATTGTGTTAGTGTTACTAAAAAAGAGGAGTTAAAGCCGATGCATGGTAAACACCTAAAGGTTCATCAGGTTTGTCACAACTGGTTACCACAAAGGTAGTAGGAGATCTCTGGGATAGCACCATGTAAGACCCGTCTTTCCTAGGCATCAATTTTGCACTTCTATATTGACTTGCTTTACTCAATGGGTGAAGCTTTACCCAAACTAGATCATTAGTTTTATAGACAGGACTTGGCTTACGAGATTTGTCTGCAAATGTTTTCGACATTCGAAATGTTTTTCGAAGACAGATTGTAAGATCGTACTTGGAGTGACCATCGGGCTAGTCTTCCAGTGGGTGATGTTAAACTCATTAGCCATTTTAATGGTTGGTGGTCTGATGCCACTGTAATTTCTGCGCCTTCAATATAGCCTCTAAATTTGCTTAAGGCCCAGGCTACAGCCAAGGCTTTTCCCTCAGTTGTTGAATAATTTTTCTCAGCAGAGCTTAAGAGTCTACTGACATATTCTATTGGCTGTTCAATGCCTGGACTTTCTCCTTGTAGAAGAACTTCACCTAACTCATAACTGCTAGCATCTGTTCGGATGGTAAAATGTTTTGTATCATCAACTTTTCTCGGTACTGGAGGGGTTATTAAACATTGCTTCAGAGTCTGGAAGGCTTGTTGTTCATTTTCACTCCATGTCCTAGCAGTACTCTTCTTTGTCAAGTTGCTAAGAGGTCTAACAATATATGAAAAATTCGGGATGAATTTTCTATACCAAGAACAGGTTTGTAAAAATGATTGTAACAGTTTAACATTTTTGGGAGAAGGTTTTTTTTATTGCTGCAGTTTTATCTTGATCCACTTCTATTCCTTTGGGAGTTATCATTAATTCAAGATATTTCAGACGGGAGCAGACAAACTTACATTTTCCTCTGTTAGCACATTATTTAACTTTTTTAAGTCTTTCAAAGACCATTCTTAAGTCTTCAATGTTTAAAGCTCAAAGGTTTTGGACAGTACAACAATATCAACTAAATATACCAGAATGTTTACTTTGGGTAATCCATTACGAATCTGGTCCATAAGTCTCTGGAAGGTTGCTGGGGCATTGCGGAGTCCAAATGGCATTCTTTTGTACCTAAATGTACCAAAAGGGCATACGAATGCAGTCTTGTCTTGATCAGATGGGTTGACCTCTACTTGATGATAACCAGATTTTAAGTCAAGAGTAGACATAAAAGCAATAGATTTTGCATCATGTAACAGGGCATCCATGAGAGGTAATGGATATTTGTATGGAATAGCAATCGCATTTAGCTTACGATAATCTATACACAACCTAACAGTTCCATTTGACTTTGGAATCAGGACAACTGGAGCTGCATATGGTGATTCGCATTCCTATATAATATTATTACCCAAAAGGTTATCAATTTCTTTCTTTAAAAGTTCTTTCCTGTTTGGAGATAGTCTGTAAGAGGCAGTTGAAACTGGTGGATGGTCACCTATGTTAATAAAATGTTTTGCAAATGGAGTTGGTTCTTCTCCCTAGTCTGAAAACATCTTTATTTTCACTAAGCAGGACTATTAAGTCATTTCTTTCTTCTGCATCAAGGTTCTGTCATTCTTCTTCACGCAAATGAAGATCACTGGTTTCAGTTTCATCCACAGGGTTGCACTGTGCTGGAACATCACTAGAAATTGAGCTTGTGGGACAAGAACTATTATTCATTTCGACAGGACTGTCGTTTGTAGGCAAGGGAACATCTTTTGCAAAAGGTATTCTGCAGTTTGGTTTGTCACCAAAATACCAAAAGTTCTTACGCATGTTCATTACAATTCCTGATGTCTTTAAGAATTCAACACCTAGTAGAGTCCGGTTCCCCTTTGCTTGTGGCAGAAAAATTAGATCAGTTTCAAAATTTCGTCCACATACAGTGATTGGCACTATAGCCTTTTGAACAAGTGGTATGGATTGTCGACCATCAGACAGACGCATATAAAGATAAAGTTCTGTGAATTTTTGACCACGATTCTTTAAAAATTTAAACATCAATTCTCCACCAACTAACTGGTTGGCTCCAGTGTCAACAGAAATTGTGCCTGTAGCTTCATAAACATCAATGTCGAGTAGAGGTACTGGAGAAGTAACACATGTGAACATCTGTATGGCATTAACAGAAGCACGCTCTTTCTTTAATGAACATTTTGGATATTTCGCCTTGATAAACCCTGGATTGCCACAGCAATAACAAGAAATAGGTGGGCGGCAAACAGTACTGTTGACATTTTGTAATTGCATGCAGCTAGAGTTAGCAAAAGTACTGTTGTTGTTACCCGAAATATTCTTTTCTATTTTGGTGGAATGGCTTTTCCTAAATTCTTCATTATTTGTATTTCTAGAAAACCGAGGTTTGTACAGCTCTTGTGTTTTAGGAAAATTTGCTATTTTTTGTGAAAAAGGTTTTATATTTTCATATGTGCAGCTTTTCTACTAACACAACAGAATCATTAAGTTTTACATTAAGGTTGAAACTTTTTTTTAATTTGATCTGCAATGATGAGATCTGTTAAACTATGAAATGAATTAATTTCTAACTCTTTTAGCCAACCTTCAAAGTATGTTCTAAGCTCAAAAAAGAAATCTTTCCAAGTGGAATGATCCCGTTTCTGATGCCGACTAAAGAAAACTCTAAATCGTTCTACTGTCAGCTTAAATCTTTGCAATTATATATTGCAAATATGGGCATAATTTCTGAGCATCTTTTCTGGTTCTCTCGCTATCAAACAGGCAATATCATTTGGAAGGATTCCAGTTAAATGTGATACCCAAAACTCTGCAGGTATGTTACATTCAGAAGCTTCATCTGCCTTTCAAACATTGTTAAGAACAATGACATGTCATCTGCATCAGGACTAAATGTGGGTAACACTGTTTTCAAATCAAGCCTCATGGGGTTAGAATTGATTTGAGTAGGGTTATCTATGGACGTTAGAGGATTTTGTATCTGTAATTTAAGCTTTTCAAGCTCAAATGCTATCTGTTCAGCTAGTTGCTTCTCCACCCTTTTTATTTTCTTATTGCCTATCCCATATTTTATGTTCTTCGATTATGTTATCTAACATTTCTTTGACAAACTGCTCATTATCCTTAAAGAATATGCACGTAGTGATTTTGTCGCTAAATTGATGATTTTATCTTCAAAAGTAACAGAAACTTTTAATTCTAATGCTAAGTTATAAAGGTCAATCTCCTTGCCTCTTGAGAGAAATGCCATTTATCTGATACAATTATATAAATACAAGTTTTTTATGTAAACTTAAAATTATAAATTAAATTAGTTTTCCCAATTAACTAACTAAAAATTAAATTCTCATTAAAAAACTACCTTCCCTGTAGCAGAAATATAACTAATAGAAAATTTCAAATGGATGTGCACATAAACAAAATTATTCGACATATATAGATTTTGAGAAAACATAAATAAAATTGTCATAAAATTCAAGGGGACATTAAAGTGTAAAATAAAGCATGAAAAACAATTACATGTTGTTACAGTTATAATGAAGTATCATGTGATGCTAAGAATATATAATTGCCGAAGAATATATTATACACAAAACATTTAATTAATACACAAAACAAATCAAAGTTAAATGCAGCCAATTATGAGCTTTTGATAAAAGAAATATAATGTTCTGAAAACACTTAATTTCTACTTATCATATAATTAAAATGTAAATAATCAGTTGCCAGAATGCTTAATAATCATTCATTTATAAGTAACAGTGACAAAAAGGAAATAGTGACATTCTTATCATCCTAACCAAATTATACTATAATACCTTCTAATATTTAAAATATGCTTGTTTAAATATTTATTGTAATTGATCGCGCCAATATAGTTCGAATAACTCTAAAGAAAACACAAAATAAAATATTAAGAAAACCGGTGCAGAAATAAATCAATGAACTACTAATATATATACTCAAGTAACGAGATTTTCAAAATCACAAAAAATAGAATTTTCGAAAATTAGAATAGAAGACTATAAATATATCAGGTATGGAAATAATAAAATAACTAGATTTGAAACATTATATAAATCAAAGTATGATTATTGCAAGCAAGGATTTTTACTCACGCACAGAAATATCGGATGTTATTTCTTGCAACACAAATCGAGCACTTCACACAAAAGACGATGAATTCTTACTTTAAAATATCTTGGGTGATAATTCTGCTATTTCACTTTAAATATTGGATGATATTCCTTCAAATATAAATCACGCAATCTTTAGCATTTCACATAGCACTTTCAAAATAAGTGTCGGGGCGACACACGCTGAAACCTGCACACATGTAGTGAGCTGATCAAAGGGGAAAAAATGTCCGAAGGGTCATGCCACACGTTCGGGCACCAATGTTACATAATTATTGGTAATGAATGACGTACCCTTTCCAATTCAAAAGTTGCGAACAACGCCATTAGTTTTCTACTGCTTGTTGTGCATTTAACTTTCAATATTCCTCTCTCGGAAAACAAGCAAAATAAATTCATTTACGCTACTCTTATTCATCAGTGTACCTGTTCAATGTTTGGCAATTTGCCGGGATAAATATTGACTTTGTTAGACATTTTAAGTCCTTGCATCTATTGCCATTATCGAAACTGAGTGGTGGTAAAACTGCTGACGAACATTATCATTTCCAAAAATTGTGGAGTATTTTTGTCTTGACAAAAATATACAATAAACTGCTTTATGTAAATTAATGCATCATATAACGCAAAACGACATTATAAGCAACTTAATAAGATGCAAATAACAAGGAGCAAAAACCTGCTAAATCCCTAAAGGTAAATTAGTAAAAGAAAAACTACCATTATGGTTACACATAGAGTGCGGTTGAAGTAACTTTTACTTGTTGGATTTTGATTCTTGGTCGGAAGCGAGTTGCACATCTTCCATGTTGTATATTGATTGATTGTTTTATCAATGACGCACTTATAAACAATACGAAGGTTGTGATCCATGAACCTCTTAACTTTAAACTGAGTCCCAGTTAAATGATCCCTTACTGTAAAAACGGATTTATAGCAAGGGACATACATCCTTGCCGATCTCCCGGTAGGTGGTTGTGTGCCGTCGGTCTCAATCCAGTCGAATGTCGTAATGAAAACATATTCAGCTGCTTTTGTGATTGTTTGTTCATTGAACTCGAGCTATTTTTCGAAAAGCTCATTTGTGTGATATTTTCATTATAAAATCATCGGTTTCTAATACAATAATTTTGAAAATTCATTAGCGCAGGATTAGGTCTATTTTCTTTTATGGAAATTTTTTGTTCCAAAACAAAAAATCCACTATTGGTGCTCTCAGCTAAGGGAAAAGTACCAAAACGTACACTAGCAAGATGTTGCACAAATGATGATAAATGATGTACAAATAAAAAATAACGAGGGAAGAGAAATCTTACTTTAATTTTCTGACTTACATTTTGAGTATTTTGATTACAATCTTCATGCAAAAAGAAAAAGAATTGTCATTTGAAAATTTTTAAAGTACGTGTCAGAATCCGAAGAGCGAAATCATCCATCAAACTCACTTTTACTCATTGTAATGTGTGGATGCATATCGTTATAACTTTAAATGCTTTTCATTTACTAAAATTAAGGTCTTCTTCATATACAAAATCATTCTCGGCTTATACAGAGGGTGTGAAATTTGGATAGGTTTTTGAACCAAAAACATATTCTTAGCTTTTACAAGGATCAGCATATTTTCGGATAAATACAGTGTTTTAAAAGGAGGGATCGCTTAGGTTCGAATATGGGTTCTATAAAAGTTTATATGGAATCAATGTGAATCGATTCCTTTTTTAAGTTTCATTATTTCTTGATTACTTGTTAAATACAAAGCTTAATGGAAGAAGCATTACGCATGTTTTGTATCATCGCTCATGTACTTGTTAAACATATGTCTTAGCTTCATCTGCTTTTATAGAACTAATTCACAACATTAATCTTAAATTTGCATATAGCTCGTTTGAGTAGTGTTTTAGTATAGCTGGACCAAGAAGAGGTTAAAAATATATTCATGGTTTGTTTTATGTTTAAAAATAAATAATTTCACCAGAAAAAATTATATTTTTAAAATTCTGCATGCTATGTAATAATTTAGGTATTTTGTTACAGTTCGATTATCAATCAAATTGTATTAATTTAGATAGACTTTTCGATCCTTGTGTGTTCTTGTCATATTTTGCTGATCTTTGACTATTGTGTTGTATATTGAAACTTTTGGTTTTATTTTATTCTGAAGATTTATTCTGGTTATTCTAGAACAACTTTTTTTTTTTTTTTTTTTTTTTTTGAAAAATGTTGTAAAAATTACAGATTTTGTCACTTAAATTTTTTTACATCACTTAATTCTACTTGTCAATATACGAATGGGGATCAAATATGAAGGAGATTTTTTTGAAAGATCTTTTCTGAAATACAATTTATACCAATAATTACAATGTTACACCAATCCTATTTTTCTGCATAACATCCTTTAAAAAATTTTACCATGTATCGGGAATTTTTTTTTCTTTCCTGTAGTGTACAAACAGATTAGACATAAATACTACCAAATGCGCTCAAATTCTTCTACTTCTTACAATAAACACCGTTCTTCTCCTAACGCTTCTTTGAGTGGGAGAACAAATGATAGCCTCCGGACTGAAGGAATAATACTCGATTGTTGTCCAGTGAAGTTTCTCTAATTTCTCTTCCAATACATAAAATGCATGGAGTCTAGTACTGACCTGATAAAGGAAGACATTGCAAAACAAAATGGAAGGAAATAAACGTCATTTAAACCGATATGTGTTAAAACTTTCTCTAAAGGTTTATAGTAGTATTTTGTATTAATCGTCCATCGGTCACGAAGAAAATCGATGTACGAAGGGTAAAGTTTTAGTTATTATTACAAATAACCAAGATACCAATATAAAATTAATTCTGAATATTAATTGCTCTTATGTATATTATGTGATAATTTACAGCTATTCATGTTGATTTGGTCCTCGTTCCAAAGGATTCCAAAGGAAAGAACGTTAAGCATCATTTTGTTCATTTGCTTAAAAAGAAAATAATAAAAACATTTCAAATACTCCTCCATCCCTTAAAGATCTCATTTATGTTGACGACCTGTAAAGTTCTTGCGTGGGAAAAACAATGAATTCTATTGAACGACAACTTCAACAGGCTATTAACAATATAACAAAATGGACAAATGAAAACGGTCTCTGCTGTTCTCTGGCAAAAACAGCATGTGATCAATTTTGTAGACAAAGGCAACTTCATCTAGATAACATTTGCAATAACATTTTAATTAACGAAGTAGACGAAATAAAAGTTTTGGGACTAATTTATGTTTTACTCACGGTTTCGCTTTAATATTTTACAGCTTCGAAAACGTTGTGAAAAATCATTAATATATTTTAAAAAATTTATCGCATACTTCGTGGGGTTCGGACTGCACATGCTTGTTGCGTATACATCAAGCTCTCATCTGTTCGGAATTGGATTATAGTTGTGTGGTGTATGGGTCAGCAAGAAAATTAGTTTTATGCAAACTCAACACTATATACTATACCACATTAAGACTTTGTTCTGGAGTATTCAGAACATCCCTTATCAAAAGGTTATATGTGGACTGTTACAAACATTAATTAGAAGTAAGGAGACAACCTTTGTCCCTTCAAAACAATTTTCGAATTTTATCATCTAATGTCTTATCATTTTCAAATAAAAGTTTATTTTTAGATAGGCTATATGGTGCCAAAAAGTTTTCTATATCTCCATTTCATAGAAGAGTACACATTTTAATTGAGGGCTATCTATTATCCAATATTTCTGTCATGAGAGCAGACGAGGCTTTTTCCCCCTACTATGAACAAAGCTTTAATTTTAAAATTCCCTTTACAATTTTTTTAAAAATATGACTCGGCACAAAATATATACATCCAAATTTGTCATGACTTAGCACAACAATATCCTGATTTTATCCACACATATACTGACTGTTCAAAGTCATCGAATCCTGTCAGTGCCACTTTTTCAACAGACAATCCAATATGCACTTATCAACTTCATCCGTCATATTCAGTATTTACTGCAGAAATTTATGCCGTACTTAAAACATTGGATAACGTGGCAAGTCGACACGGGAAAATTTTTGTTTTATTCACGGATTATTTTATTAATGTTTTGCATTCATTCCGTCACCCAACTTATTCATCTAATGCTTTGATCATTCAAACATTAAAAATAATTTATAATCTAAACTCTTCAAATACAGAGTTAGTTTTTTGTTGCATACTTCTTGTGTAGGTATCAAGGCAACGAAGAAGTTGATAACGCTACTAAATTTGCATCCGGTACACATTCTCTTCCACCATTCCATACTACGATACAATAAAATACATTAAAACGGCTATTTATAACCATTGGCAGGATCAACGGAACCTAAAAATTGGTAATAAGTTGCATCATATAAGACCAATCATCTCTCAACTGAATCCATTTCTATGACATGTCTACTTATAACTAGGACACACAAGATTGACATGTAAAAACCTTTTATAGGGAGAAAGTCTCCCAAAGTATAATCTTTGTGTTTGTCCTCTTACAGAGAAACACATTTTAATTGAATGATCTGCATTTGTCTCTGTTCGTTTTAAACCTTTTAAATCGTGTAAGCTTCCTTTCTTTGACATGGGGAAAATCCCCAACCAAATATATTTGACTTCTTAACTAACATTAGTTTTACTCCATTCATATAATTTTATAACATTTTATCTTACTTTTCATCATGCAGGTCAATTTTAAATCATTAAATTTTTTTAAAAAAAAAATATCTTAATCTTGCGTTTGGCACAATATATCCCTAAAAGATTCAGGGCCATAAATTTAACCAACGAACCAATCATGTTGATTTGTTTGGATTCAGGAAGCCGTAGATTGAATTAACGCACAGTGTGGAGAAGATTGAGATCAATCTGGTGAGTTTTACAATGATGGCCTTCAAAAGGTAAGAAAGACTGGGAGAAATGTATAATTCTGGATGATGATTATCTAAAGAAATCTTAAGAATTATAAATAAAAATAAAATTTCGATTATTTTTAGCAATTATAAAAATTTTACGACACCCAGGATAATAGTTAAAATTTTATGATTCTGCGGATTACTTCATCTATGGCTTCTTGATATCAATCGAATCAACATAAATGGCTGTAATTTACTACATTATGCACATAAGAGTAAACTAATATGCAGAATAAATTTCAACTAGATATCTCGGTTAGTTTTCGGTAACATTTAAAATTTTATGGTACCCCCTCTTACACAAAAAATGGTGAATACTGAAAAATAATAACGATAACTTTTCCAGCAAATAACCAAGTTTGTAGTCATAGTGGACCAGTTTCATTTTTTGTGAACTATTCCATACCAGACCACTTTGTTTCAGGATTTCGATACAATAAATAAATATATCAATAATAAAGCGATGTCAAACGATTATTTAAACTTTAAACATCTCATCGAAATTACTGTGGAAAAATGTACAAAAATCGTCTGCTATTATTAAAAATCGATTATATTTGTAGAATTGTTTTTAATTGTAAAATTTTCAAAAGAGTCAGCAATCGCTTGTAGATTGTAATTAGAGTGCTTATAATCTGTTGTATTTTCAGGTATCATCAATAAGTGCCTTTCAAGCAGAATTTTCCTGCCTCTCTCTCGCATTTCATACTGTGCATATTTAACACACATGATCGTTCTGATGGCTCATTTCCAAGTTACGGGAGCCCCTGAACACTTCAATTTTATTTCTTGGGTCTGTATTTGATTCTTTACCACGAAATTTATTGTCTACAACCGCTTTCAATGCGTAAACAATGTGAACCTTCTCCCCCCCAAAAAGGCGACACGTTTATCGAAAATAACAATTTTACACTTCCCTAAATGTATAAAATAAAAACAATAAAGCTCAAAGTATCAATATAACCTTATCAAATATATATATAAATAATGAATACATATTTACACACGTATATATATACACTCATTGCCATAATAGTTTGCGCACCAAGGAGTAAGAGCGGGATTGTCACAAAACGTGGCATGAAGGTACGAATCAGGTAGATATGTAAATGATTAGAAATGCAACGTGATTGCGCATTGTGTAATGCCACCAGAGAGCGATGAATTTCTTTCTCCCTGGATTATAAAACAGGTAAGCAAAGTTATCTTACGTGAATTTAATCTGTTGCAGAGGGACGAATTTTAACAAGACATATCATTACGTCGTGATTGGTGACAATATGAGTTGCTGTCAAAGTTCGAGAGGGGAAGAATCACAGCGATGATGGAAAATGGATGGTCAGTTCAGCGAGTTGCTCACCAGCTAGACCATTATGACTTTACTGTGAGAAGGTGTTCGGACCAGAGGACAAGCGAGAGGTCTCTTACACGGCGACAAGGTTCACGACGCCTTCGATAGACCAATAGTCGAGAAGGTCGTCATATGAAACGATAAGCACACAAAGCGCCAACTGTCTCATTTTCCACCATCCAACAATTTGCTGCAACTTTACTACGGGCCTCTGTGTCAATACGTTCCAAAGATTGTGAAAAGGTGTTGGCAAAGCAAAGCGCCTGACTGAAAGCAGTTGCGATCGCAGCGCCCATTACGAGTACTGTCATCGACACCCACTCACCGTCGTCTCTGGAGTGGCGTCGCCCTCGAAGGGATTGAACTGCAACCGAATGGAATCAAGTAGTATTTAGCTACGAATCCAAATTGAATTTGGATAGTAATGACAATCTTGTGCGTGTATGAAGGCCCGTTACGAACACATTAATCCTGCCTTTGTAGTACAGCAGCACACTCCTCCCATAACTGGTGCGATGTTATAGGGTGTCATCGCATATGACACACGGTCACACTTAATATTTAACCACGCACCATGACAGCCCAGAGGTATGTTCGTGACGTTCTTAAGTCACATGTGTTGCCACCCATGGCAGGGCTCCCAGGAGCCCTTTTTCAACAGGACAATGCTCGCACACACAGCAAGAGTTCCCCACCATCTGGGATCACTTGGGATATCAAGTTGGACAGACCACGAGTTTGGTCAATTAAAGGCGAGTTTATAGCAACTGTGGGACGAGATGTCACAGGACATCATACGGAACTTGTATGCCTCGATACCCGACCGTATCACATCATGCATTCATGCTAGAAGTATCCAAACAGGGAAATTTGTTCAAGTCAGGTTTATTTATTGAAGGACTTAACTATAGAATGAAAATACTTCTCTTTTCCCTTGGAATCAGAGAAAGAATTATAACTGCATATTTTTTCCGACGCAAGTCCTAGCGCGTTTGGAGTAGTGTCATATTTTCTCCACAAGTCAATCGATAGTTGTATTAAAACAAGTTTCATAATAGCAAAATAAAGAATCAACCCATCTCAAACGATTAGCGTTACCGAGACTTGAATTATCGAGTATGATTGCTTCAAAAATTTATAAATATCTTAAGCAACTTTACAATTCCTATTCATTAAAGTATTCTTGTGGAGTGATTCTTTAATCACTCTGCAATGGATATGTGGGACAACTTCGAAATGGAAACAATTCATTTCAAATAGAGTTTCTGAAATTCAGTCTATCATAGATCCTGCTAATAAATATCATTGTCCTGGAAAGGATAATCCTGCAGATTACATATCGCGTGGATTTACTGCAGAAAAGTTTGTGTCCGATTCAGTTTGGCTACAAGGTCTGAAATAGCTCAGACTGACAAAGGAAGAGTGGCCAGATAGTTCTAATAATGAGTTTTCTTCTCAGCAGTATCCGGTGAGAAAGAAGTGGTGAACTATAGAAAATTTCATCCTTTGTTTGCCAAGTTCTGTATAGAGTGGAATCATTGATGGGCAAATATAGTAATTTGAAAAAATTATGTCGTGTCACCAGTTGGGTACTCCGATTAATTTACAACACTAGAAATAGAATTAAAAGAACCTAAAAACTGAGTGTTGATGAACTTGATGGTGGCGTAAATATTTGTGGATAATATCTGTCCAGAAAGAAGTTTTGACAGAAGAGCTATCATGATTAATGCACGTCAAATCTATTCCAAAAACTTCAACGATTTTGAAATTTTTTTAAAAAAAGGAATGAAGTAATCTTTCTTATAACTGTTCACATGGGTGGAAGACTCCGAAAATCAAAATTTATTTACCTTCAGAAACATCCTACAATTATACCTACAAGGCATCCGTCTAAAAGATTATTGTTTTTGTAAACACACAACAAAGTGTCCCACGGTGGAATGTCCGAAACTTTGTTGTAAATTCGAGAAAGGTTTTTGCTTATAACAGAAAGACAAACTGTCAAAAACATACTAAAAGATGTACTTCGTGCAAACGATTCCATGTATCGCCGGTGTACAAGTTACTGCTCCTATACCGGTTGTTCGTATGAAAGAATTACCTCTATTTTCTGTAGTTGGTATACATATTGGTGGACTACTTTATGCAAAGGACAGTTATAAGAAAGATTACTTCTCGGTTTTCACCTGTGGTTCCTCAGAGAATGAGCAAGGTAGATTGTAAAGAAATTTAAATTGTGAAAATTTTATATTATAACATTTGTCGTTTGTTAAGCGACATCGTAGAAATAAAATAACTTAAGAATGTCATAAAGTATTTCCATGAGTCAGATGCCAACCGTATTTAATCAAGAACCGATGATTCAAAAAGCCGCCTGCCAAGTAAAAGCCAAACGTGTAAGAAAAATTTATCTAATTATGAATGCATGAATGTTGCAACCGCTTTAAATGTGGGCTCGAAAACGTTGAAGATAAACTAAAGATGGGCGTCTTTCAACTTCGAAGAATCAAGAAAATGTGTAAAAAATGAAACTGATTCAGAAACAGAATAAAGTGAGTTAGCAAAAAGCTTTTTGAATCTGAACAATGGTTTCATTTTGGACAATAATGCTAGGCCTCATTCAGCATCGTGTGTGCAACATCTTGCTAAGCATTCAATTGTAATAGTAAATCACTCAACGTATTCTCCCGACTTTATCTCCAGCTAATTTTTCCTTTTTCTGAATCTTAAGAGGACCATTAAGGAACACAGAATTGAAAACGTCACGTATATTAAATCAAATGTTACACGTATTTTGCGAACAGTTAGTTCTCATTCCTATATCTAGAATTTCGGTGATCCGAAGGGACGTTGGAAACATTGTACAGACTCCATTAGCAAAACCTCTGAAGAAGTTAAATTCATTTGAAGATTAATAATGTTTTCCTTAATTATAAGGAATTATCAGATTACTTTATGAGCGCACCTTGTATAAAATCTATATTACTAAGTGGAATCTCATAAATAATCTATTTAGATATTTATTATAGGATAAAATAAAATTTATATTACTAAGAGGAATCTCATAACCGCGAAATGAATAGTAAAGTATAGGCAAAATTGGGTTTTTTTTTTTGTGTGTGTAAAAAAATCTAGGAAAAATCAAATTGGACATCACAGTTGTTGTTTCCGGCTTAGAACTGTAAATGCGAGGTTAACTAATTTACTGGATCTCCCCCTACGCAGCTGAAATATTGTAAGACAACCTGGGCATATTAACAAAAGAAAACATCTATGCTTACACCTATAAAAATTATGAATTGGTATTAAAACTTATAGTATCATCGCACATAAACTTAAAAAAATATAGAAAGAAAATTTTTTACTAATCACAGTCGACATATTATTAATTTATTTAAAGGTTTCTTTAGAAAATTATAAGAAAAACAATGCAGCAGCATCTATTTACAAAAAAATAAGGGTATCACAGTGATTGTTTTCAGATGTTGGATTGAAAATTGCTTTAGTACTAATTCAAGTGCGTCCTCGTCACTTAACTGTATTCAAAACTACGAGGTCCTCGTCTTGCTTCTAAATGATAATCAACCAACATCATATTGAGAGAAAAAAATTAGAGAGCGATCTTTGAAAAACAAAACCTGATATAAATAGATAAAGCGCGATTCTTGTATGTATATATATTGTTTCAAAATAAAATTATATTATTTATAACGAAAAAGCAATAAGCAAATTAACGTTATACGTTAAGAAGTAATAATCTATCTAATATTTATTTAAAATTCTTGGAACATAAATTTATGGACAGTAAATTTTCAAGTTATTTAGGTACATTGATGATTTCCTAGTTTTTCAAATATATTTCGACCCAGACGTTAAACCAGATTTATTCTTTTAATTATCATATTTAAAACTAATCGAAACTAATGTAATTTCTTTTGAAACATATTTGTTTAGATGCAAATTTAAAAATAGTTAATAATAGGATTGTTAATAATGTATTTGTCAAGAATGATAATTACAGTTTCTATACTAATAAAGTATCATTTTTTTTTATAGTAATTCAAGTTAAACTATATTTAGAAACGTATTATATGACTATTTATGAACTATGAAATTAGTTAGCATCCCGATAAATTTTCAAAATAACTGTCTATGAATTTTTTAATAACTTTCTTGTTAATTATTAAAAGAAAATCTTAAATATAAAAATTATAAATTTGACTATAATTTTTTTCCAACTATTATTTATTTGTTTTACTTTATTTAAAAAAATTATTACATAGCATATACGTATATATATATATATATATATATATATATATATATATATATATATATATATATATATGTATATATATATATATCTATGTATATATATATATCTATGTATATATATAATATATATCTATGTATATACAATATATATGTGTGTGTGTGTGTGCTTTCAAAAAAATTGTTTAAATAATTTTATCTTATTGATTGTTCATTTCATTTCTTAAAATTTTTTTTATTTCATTTTCTTTCTGAATTTATTTACGTTATACAAATCTTTTTCTTTACTTTTTGCCTTTATCTATTTTGTAATACATTGGTAATTTTGGCAGGAGTTTATATAATTATTTTAGGCTTTTATTTTAGTTTATTTTGAAGGCTATTATTTACAATTTCTTTTTATATGGATTTTGTCAAAAAATTGTTTTTATTTGTTTAATTTTTCGATCTGTGGTGACGCATTTTTAACGCCTTTTCTTTATTTTTATTCTTGATTCGATTTCTATCGTAAGGGGTCTTGTGTTTAAGAAATAAGAATCAATGCTACATGAAACTGTCGTTTATTTCATTTTTTTCAACAAAACGTCTCATTACAATAAATACAAAATACATGGATACACTGAATGATGGTTTCACAATTATTTTACATCGTGTTCAAAGAAATCGAAGCGATTATCTACGTATCGAGTCCCGTCTCGTTTTGTCTAAATTCATTCGAGTTTCTCTAGAATTCGAGCCTATCAATTTTGGCTTTGTATCGCCCTTATCGGGGAGTTAACTCTTGACTTCACTGCAGTATGATTTTTTTAAAATATTGTTTAATTTCATTATTGAGTTATTTTTAATTCTCTATTTTTACGATGAGTAAACTAAATAAATTAGTTTTCTTTTTTACATCTTTGTACCAATCAATGAATAGTCTCGATTTGGAGGTTATTTGTTCTTGATAGTAGCATAATGACTGTGTTGAAGAGAAGTTATGAGAAAATCTCTATGCTTGGATTTTTTGAAATTGTTTGTTTACGTTTCAGATATTATTGATGAAAGTATTATCTTTCTGGATTCACTCTACTTGACTTTATGATTATGTTGTTCTTGATTTGTTAGAATTATGGTGATATGTTAAAGGCTAGTCATACTTATATTAATCTGCTTGAGTTTGCTAAACTTAAGTGGTGTGATAATTATAACTCTTTTTTAAGTTAAAATTATTAATAGGTGTAAAAATATTTCAGATTATTTTTTTGATTACATTAATATATTTAGATCTAAATGCACATATTTCCATTGTTCACTTTCTTTTTTCGATTGGTTGAATTTTCGACTTCTTTTTGCATTTCTTAATTTTTGGTTTAATATCATCTGATCATAATGTAATTGTTTAAAATAGATGTTTGGATCCCTAATATTGGCATTAACTCACATTATTCCATTCCGAAGCATGGAATAGTATTACTTACATTATCTCCTATCTATTAACTTACATGTTTCTTTAATTCTTACTTTGCTATTATGGAGGTTAGCTTAGCCATGTTGTAAAGAATAAGCTCCTTTTAAGAAAAATAGTTTATTAAATAATGAAAAAATTAAAGTAAGAGATGGACACGCATTTCCACGTGCTTACACCTCGCCCTTTTACATTCTAATCTTTATGGAAGGCAGGACAATTCCCACAATCGGTCATTCGGCAATATCGCTCGACTTCAAATGAGTCAGTAAAGGTACAATAAAAAAAATAATTTATGTATACATTTTAAGAAATACATCAAGAAAATAAGAACATACTCACTTAAAGGATGATTTAATAAATGGTTGAGTATTAATTATTAGGAAAATTCAAAATTTAAGCTACTTTACAATATCTGAAAAATTGAAATGAAAAATTATTACACTACAAACACAAGTAATACAAAAAAAAATGAGATTCACTCTAAATAATAAAAATAATTTTGGGGGAAAAGTGTCTCTGAAGAGTTCCCACATATAAATGGAAATATCATTGAATTAGTTCTTCTCGTAATAACATCATAAGTCTACAGTTTGAGATATTCAGTACAATTACTAGTTTTCGCTGGTCCTTCAAAAAAAAAAAAAAAACATTTTTGAGCATCGTATATGTCACTTGGCTTGATTTTCGTTACCTTGAATGGACTTAAGTATTTTGTTTTCAATTTGAGTCCTGGTCTCAGTCGAGTACGTTTGATGACGAAAACATCATGAAGCTTGAAAGTAGTTGCTGGTTTTCGCCAGAGGTTGTAATGTATTCTGTTTCCATCTTGAATTTTCAGGATTCGTTGATTACCTTGTTTCGTATCTATGACTACTTGGCTAGAGAAATCAGAAGAGCATGGCTCAACAATACCATCAACCAACCATTTCATCACTCGGTTTTCTATAATTGTTCTTTCAGCAAAAGGTGATCGTCGTGGTCTATTATTACGTCGTCGTGGTTATTGGTGTTTCATTCTTTAAATTAATAGGCATCTGGATATCAGTAGTTTTAGTCTTAATTGGCTTATAGTTTGAAATCGAATGAGAAAGAATATTTCGTTGAGTTTTAGTAACATCTGATCAGATTTCAAGTTTCAATTTCCTCGACTGAAATCAGAGGAAACACAACAATTACTTTGTGAAAAGGGATTTTAATTTCTATCACTGGCTATTTTTTTTATAAATACAAAGTTTATCGTTAAATTCTGAAATATATTTAGTTTCGTATAAAATATTTTTATTTGATGGGAATCCTGTATAACATTTATACAATATTCAAATAATGAAAATTCATCAATAACTAATAGGAAGTTGTTTGGCCCTCGATAGCTCCTTATTAGAAACTGATTTCATTAAAGCAACACACACTAAGTGGACTGTATCAATTTTCTCATATTTTATTTCAACCGCATACTCTGCGCGCTCAGTCGCGTCTGCTCTTTCTTTTTCATTTCAAGGCGACAGCAGCGCCGTTTCACAAAAGCGGTCAGGGGGCACAACATACCGCCAGCCTTGACAAATTTGAAAAATTTTCAACATAATACAAAGTATACATTATTAATTCATAATAGATAAAATATTCAAACAATTAAATACAATAATAATGAATAATAACACATATACATATACAATTCAATTTGATAATCAATCATAAAAAGGTAATTTAATAATCTTGTTTACTGGACGTTGATATATACCTTTGTTTGATTTCAATGTTACAACTCTTATTATATTATCCTCTCCTGCGTGGAACTTAATTATTTTTGCTAGGTTCCAATTAAGAGTTTTAAAGTTATCCTCATTTTTTACCAGTACAATTTCATTTTCTTTAAACATTTTCTCACCTTTGTGCCATTTGACATGTGATTGTAAACGATTTAAATACTCTGATGACCATTTTCTCCAAAATATTTGAGTAAGCTTTTGTACCAATTGCCATCTATTTAACTTATTCATTGGTACCTCAGTTAAATCTGGATCTGGTAATGCTGTTAACGAAGATCCAACTAAAAATGGGCTGGGGTGAGAATAAAATCATCATTAGGATCACTAGAAATACTACTAAGAGGTCTAGAATTTAAAATTGCCTCTACTTGGGTAACAAGGGTGCTCAATTCTTCATAAGTAAGAACGGCATTTCCTACAACTCTTTTTAGGTGCGATTTTAATGATTTAATGCCTGCTTCCCACAAACCTCCGAAATGAGGGGTAGCAGGTGGATTAAAATGCCAATTGATGCCTTCTGAGGCACTGAATGTTTCAATTTTCCCTGTATTTTTCTTATTGAACAAATCTTTTAATATTTTCTTTAACTCATTATTTGCTCCAACGAAATTTCTACCATTATCACTATAGATATCACTGGGTTTTCCTCTACGGGAAATAAATCGTTTTAAAGCACCCATAAAAGCATCTGAGCTACAACTATTTACAATTTCAAGGTGAACTGCTTTAACAACAAAACATATAAATATACATACATAACATTTATACAATTTTTTAAATCGACCAGAAAACAACTTAATACTAAATGGTCCACAAAAATCAATACCGACTTTAGAAAATACTCTAGAAATGTTTACTCTGGCACTGGGCAAATCTGCCATCATTTGGTTTTTAGCCTTAGCACTTACCTTAAGGCATTTTAAACATTTATGCAATACTCTTTTAACTGTGGATCTACCATTTGTGATCCAGAATTGTGTACGTAAGTTAGCCAGTGTGGCCTCAACACCTGTATGGAGATAATACACATGATAATGATCAATAATCAAATCACAAATATTACAGTTATTAGGAATTAACATAGGATCTTTATGATTTAAAGGTAGTTCAGAATGTTGCAGTCTTCCGCCAACACGGAGTGCATTCTTCTCGTCAAGAAATGGAGACAAATTTAATAATTTACTGGAATTGGATAATTTCCCCCCTTTCATAATACATTGAATATCCTTTGAAAAATACACATATTGCACACTTCTCACTAAACAAATTAAAGCTGCAGATAATTCAGGTACAGTTAAGTTGCCAGTAGTTCTCTGTAAGGGATTTCTTGCATTTTCCTTAAATCGCATGCACCATGCAATTATTCTTTGTAGTTTCGTAAATGAAGAACACTTATTAATAATGGGAAGAATCTCACTGTTGTGCACTAAAAGACAAACTGGTTCTCCTTGATGATCGACTACTATTATTGTAAGTACTGTACTTTGTTTTATCATTCTTAGTACATTCATTTGCTTTCGTATCATTAGAATGGTTGCTTGAAATTTTATTAAAAGAGAGGTTAGTTTATTATTATACTTTTTGTTCCAAAAAACGCGTGTTTTATATTGACTGTCATTGTAGAAACCATTGCCAATTTCATTGTTCAGCACTTTCTTAGTACCTCCATTGAAAATATCCAAGATTTGATCACCTAAGTAATCAAAAACATTAATAATTATTATCAACGTATTTTTATTTTTATGTTAATTTTTTAAAAGCATTACATTCTATTATCAGTCAATAGATGCCAAGATGAATAATCAAGATCATATTCCTATATTACGAATTACATTACGATTCTTGTGTTACGATCATATTCTTATATTATGTTTCGTAGATTTAAATTTAATTATTAGAACGTGCATTATTAAGTAGAATAAAAAAAAATTTAATATATATTTTTATAATTATGTATTTTGGTAAAATGAGTTTCTTTAGTGTAGTTAAAATTTATAGTAGTTAGTTTTTAAACCTTATTTCATTAAATAAATCAACCAATCAAGCTGGAGATGTATTTTATGTAACACGTGCCATTATAGACTTTAAACATTTGTTTAGTGATTTTCGAAAAGTTGAAAAATGTTTTTATTTTATTTCAATAGATTATTTGAATTCGATTGAAATAAATTTCGATTATTTTGTTTTTTCCTTCTTTTATTTCTTTGGTGTACATGCTTTTTTGAATGAGGACTTTTGTGTGTGGGCTAATATTTAATATCTTACCATTTTTTAATAAAATAATTAAGTTGAGTGTGCAGGGTTGGATCCATAATAATAGTATAAACATGCATTTTGAATCCCAAGCCTTAGACATCATTTTGAATTATTTCATTTCTCCTTTTGATTATATTGTCTTCTTCTTCTTCTTCTTCTTTTTTTTTTTTTTTTTTTTTTGTTAATTTATGTTTTGTACTGTATGATGAGTTTTTTGTCTATTATGAGCATTGTAATAACTGAATATTTTTAAATTATTGATCTTAATATTACATATTAATTATAGCAAAGTTTATATTGCTATATATAAATATATACAATAGTTTCTAATATTGTGGTAATTTATTATTAGATTATACTATATATTCTTGAATATTTTTGTTTACTATTATATTTACAGTAATTTAAATACTTTTTTGCATTAGACATGTATATACGATAAGTTTACTTATTAATTTTCTAATAATATAATTCACACACTAATTTTAATTTTACATTTTAAATTTTGATAGTTTTGTTATTTATTATTAGTTCCTATGAGTATACATATTTGTTTCGTTTTAGTATTGAATTTAATAATTAGATATATATGGAGGGGAAGTATGTGTCTCTGCAATAAAACGCAATAATCAATAAATTTTTAACATGCTAATTCAGCTTGCTTGAAATACTAGTGATATAAGATGAATAATAATATTTTATTGTATTATAGTTATTTCTCTGCCTTCGAGTGGTTCTGTGGACATACGGGGTATCTTTTGTGGTGTCTCTGATTTTTGAGACTCCAGTGCTGAGATTATTCGCTTTATGTAGAATCAACTGGAACAAAAAAAGAGTGTAAATTCTGCAAGAATGGGCTTAAAGATAGCAGAAAATGTTTCTACAACTAAAAAAAACTTTGATTCTGAATAGAAAATTTTAATGAAGTGTGTAAGTGTATTTGCCGTGATACTAGAGATACTGATAACGTTGTGTAAACTGTGGCATATGTGTTTAGAAAATTTTGTTAGAGTTGCTCGTATGGAATCCGGTGTAAAGAAATATTTCATATATGTACATTTTTAAAAGAAATTCTTATTTTATTTATGTACGTTGGGTAATTTTTTCTCACTCCCTTTAAATGTTGTTTTACAATTATAGTGAGTAAATATTTTTTTGGAATAATAAGACGCATTTCTTAATAAACCTACTCCTTTGTTACTTAACCAATAGTATATTAATTTACATTTCGTTATAAGTTTCTGTGCTTTTGTGCATACTATTGTCTTTTTATGTTCCTGTACTAGATTTTTTTTTATATTTAGAAGTCAGGCATTTTAAATACGTAGAAAACATTAATTTATTCATTCAATTATCAAATAAATAAATCTGTATCTAACAAAGGATCAACAACCTCTGTATGTTTTGTGAAGTTTCTTTTACTCGCATTTGTAGTATCTAAATAAAGCTTTTTTTTTCCTTAAAAAAATAACAGACTTTTATTTTTCTTTGTAATTTAGACACATGCTACATTTTACAATTGTACTTTTTTTGCGTTTAACTCAGAGTTTCTTCACTTAGTTTTCATTAAGTTACGCAAATAATAATTAAAATAATTTTTTTTTTCGTTTTTGAATCTAAATTAATTTAAAATCATAAAGGATGCGAATGAGTCTTTGTTTTCCATATTTCACATGAAGTAGTTCCATTAAGTCCGAATTATCCTGATTAGAAGCCCACGGCCGGAGTTATTTCAGGAGAGTCGTTGATTCCACGCCACATAAGATCTGTCGTATGAAGGAGCTCATTTAAAAACTACATTCATGTGGTGTGAAAGTTAGAAAAATGAGGACCCAACCCGGCTGTTGTCCTTGCCACTTGTCCATGGATCAAAATGACGAGGTCCGTTCCCAAAAGCTCTCGTGTTGCTTTTAACTTCGACGATTATAAGTCTAACCAATAAATATTATCTTTTTTGGATTATTTTGATTGTCTATTTAAAATATATATATATATATATATATATATATATATATATGCGCTGAATACGAAATTTGTCATTAAAAATGCGCAACACCCACCACTTTTTTTGTGAGAGTGATCAATCATGAGTCAGCAATATCAACTTTTTTCCAAAAAATTGATACTAAAGAAATTAAATGTGTATGAAAAATTATTTTATGTGAAATTCTGCCGTAAAATGCTGTGAGATTTAAACAAAATTGAAACTAAAATACACATTGTAATTCCATAGAATGAATTTTATCTGTATTTCGAATTTCATGACAGGAAAAAATATTTACAACAATATTTTGAAAATTCATTTTAAAATCTGAGTACTTAGCTCATGAGTCTCAAATTCCACACATGCTAAATGTCTGTACTTGACGTACTGTATTTCCTTAACTAAAGTAAGAAAAAATGCCTTTTTTTTATTCCATTAAATGGATCACCGGTATTAATCCTTTAAGTATCGCTATTGTGTAGCAACAATCTCTTTAATCTTGTTATGGAAGAATCCATGAACAACCTCCCACATTCCTGAGGGATTTGCACGAAACCAAGTTCTGCTACTAAACCATTAATATTTATGAACACACATGAGGATTTTAATTTTTCATTGAGAAATATCCTGATAACCACTGATACCTCTTCCGACTTAATAAAATTCTAGTGCTTGGAGCAAATAAATTTTTTTTCCACTGCTGCAATCTAAATCCCTAAGATTTTCACTTTGTTTCACTTCAGATGTTGGATAAGATTCAGGTCTTTGGTTTAGTCATTTAATTCTCTTTGCTAAATTAAGTGCTTTGGTGCTTTATATTAGGACTGAATGATCAAAGATGTTGATGGTTCGGATTCTCTTTTCGTGTATGTTCTGTAAAGGGTAATTATTCTACTAGGAACGGCACTAGTCCTGATTCGTGTGGTATAGGACGTCTTGAATTACAATACTAACTCTTCTATTAGTGCATGAGTGACAGTTATGTTTTATGGACATGACTTGTTTGCTTTGGTCCGACTATAAGAACTTCAACTGGTCACCGATCTTGTTATCTTTCATCCAATGAAGCAAATCAGAATAATGCACTATATGTGGAAGTTATGCACTATATGTGGAAGCTCATGTTTTACCTTCGCACCCCTATGGGCCTGCAATAAACTGGTTTTAAACTTTGTTTTTAGTTTCCAACGTTGTTTTTTCATAGTAAAAAGTCTCCAGATGTAGCAAAAACTGCCCGGTGATTGATCAAATGAATGGCCATGAACACGAAAAGAAATTAATGCTCTCGCAGATGCACCAATTCAATTAAAACTGTTCGTTTCAAATAACAGAATAGAAAAAGGTTATCATGTAACAAAGCTCTCAATCACCAGTCGCTCTGAGTTACACCATTAAGAAAGCGATATGACTTATCCCCGTTCTGTGCGTGCGCTCTACTTGAAAGAAGGACTCATTATTGCTTTAAAGCTTACCATAGCTATGATGATAAATTAGAACGCAAAGAGATGCTCTTAAAACGGAGGTTTCAAAAATACCTATTCAAGAAGATCCAGTTTTTGCTTTTTTAATTAACGGTTTCTTACATATTTTATAATTTTAATGAGAAATAGGAGTTTGATGGTGCATTTTTAGATTCAAATTCGATATTGGAGCATGAAAATGTAAAAGTGAAGTGTGTTTTCATTCGTGAGCCCATGTTGCATAAGGTAAGTTTTTTTATATGGCATTTACAGAGCTTTGTCTAGGTAGCAAATTTCCGTTTCTTTGTTATTTAACAAGTGTTTGAGAGCAGCTAAGCCAAATAGAGTCCGTATGCCAGTAAAACCAAATAACTAATTTGTTCGTTGTTCTACAAATCCAGCCATTGTGAACCGTTTCAACATCAAGGAAGGATTATCTCACAAAATAATTTTGCTGGAAGGGGTTAAAGCTTTTGTTGCTCCACATCTCTCATAACTCAATTGTTCTAGCGTACAGTTAGAAAAACCTGACGAGTTTGAAATCTAAAATTCAATAACTTGTGGACATTTAAGAGAGAGGTCGTATGAGAAAGTAGGTCTTAACTTGTTGCCTCATGGCAAAGGGCAGTTGTCGCTAGAGATCCACCTCAATGTATTAAGGCCTGTTCTAAAGCTCTTTTTTTATTCACACAGCAAATAATTCAACTCAAATGAATTACCTTTCTATTAGATAATACATTTACAGAATATACAAGCCCTTTCAAAATACAATCAATCATTACTGTATTATTTTCTTGCGATCTCTAGCAAGGGTTGGCAGACATTGAAGAAATTTAAGAGAGCATAATTATCCCAAGGTAAAGTTAGTGAACTACCAACTGCTACCCCCTGATCAATACATGCAAGATCCCGCTGAAATGCTTGATTAATACGAAAATTCGACGAACATACATTTTAAAAATAGCTCTAAAATCCTTTTAAGCAAGCTATTAAAAATAGGTATTGATACATTATAGATTATTTCCCGATGTTTTTTTTTCATTGGAACATAAACTAGTTGGATCTTACGCATGCACCATTCTAAGAACTATAGTGGTTGAATGTTCTGACTCGATCTGCAAAGATTATACCTACAAATGTGGAAAGTCCTGATAAGATAAAGTTTAAATGCATCATGCCCCTATTTTCTTTTGGAATGTACGGTCCTCACGAACACGAGTCCCCCTAGTGATCTTTTTCTTTTCCATGAAGTTTACTATCTCTGGTAAATCTGATGATGCCCATCCGGGATACCCGAGTGATCTATTTCTACTTTCAACCTTCTTTCTCGTCACAATTGGCATCTTTTTTCCGTTTTTCTACTCAGGGACTTATCTTCAGGTGAGTAAACAGAACCACGTCCTCGAGATACCGAAGTGAATTATAAGGAAAAAAATATCTGTTTGGTTCCAATTTATGTTACAGTTTTCCAGTGCAGTTGTTCTAATTTGTATTTGTGGTTCATTTATTGGTTATTTTCACTTTTTTCTTTACTTTTTTTTATATTTATTTTGGATATATTTCTTTAGAGATTTAAAAATAAAAAAATTTAAGTTCGTACCTTTAATGTCAGTTCACGTTTATTGACCTGATCCGTAAGTTTTTCGTGTACGTTGACCCTTGCAGGAAGAAAATGGAGTCTGGGGATCCTGTTAGTTAGCCTTTTGGATAATGTGCTCCTGTAGACAGGTAGCAGGAGTGAGTTTGCTCCTGTCATTCGGTTAGTAATTGATTTGAAAGGGTTCTTCTCGAATCCTAAAGATGTTACTTCAGGTTTAGAACGCAGTTAGGGGTTTTTCGGTTTAACCGACGAATAATCATCCGGATGCTGTATCACTATACTTCAATGCCACTTCAGAGATAAGTGCTGAGCCTGACATGTGTCAGATGATCGACGGGCTGCCTCCTTTTATTTTGGTGGGTAGAGGCGCATTGAAATGAACTTTCACACACACACACCCAACTATGGATCCAAATACTTCTTTGAGCAACTGAAGTCCCGCAACCTATTTTCCATCTGTGGAGTTGGAGCACCGATCTAAAAGTCAAATTGATACGCTATCTCAGGAGTTGCAACCTGATGATTATCAACGAATATGAATAACTATAGCGTTTTTTGTGATATGGAAAACTGACAGAACGCTTAAAAATTTTTCGGCAATTCTCATGTAGAAAACATTATTGGGAATAATAGAAGAAGTTAAAAAAAGTGGAAAAAAAATTACGGACAATATTTTAGTAGGAAACTAAACAAGCTGAAAAAATACAAACTTAAAAAAAAAAAAATAGACCCTCGCATCATTACAGTTATCCCTCATTACTCTTTAAATTCATCGCATGGTGTTATTTCGGAACATGTGTATGATACAGAAAATGATATATTAAAATTTTTAAATGTTTGTACCGAACGAAATGAATAATTATGCATCGCGAATATCAATAGCCTCAACTTTGCCTAAATCTGTTAAAATAGACTTTGTGAATGATCCATCAACCATACATACTCAACTCTTTGAGCTGTTTTAAATGCCAAAGATTTGGGAATTCTATACCAGCCTTTCGGGGTCAATAAACCTGAGCTCGATGTTCTGTCACTGTGCACGAGAATAGGGATTGCAATTTAGAGCCCATTTGTCCGAATCGCAAAAAGGCAACTTTCCTGCCTATTCTCGTAAATGCCATTACTCGTTCACAAAGAAGAAAATTTAAACGATAAAAATAATTCAAAATGTTTTATTCCCTGAAGCCCGAAAAATAGTAAGTGATCGCTCCCCTACAGTTGTTGTATCATATGCAGCTGCACTAAAAAACAATACATTCCCACACGTTTCTAGCACTTTAAAAATAAAAACAAAAGTTACTGGTACCCAAATAATAGCAATAGAAACAGAAGCCACCTGTCATGCTGTTTCACAGACATTGATTTCTGTATCGAAACCCTCTACAACCCTCAATTCAATCTACAATTACAACCGAACCTTCCACTGTGACAGGTATTCACTCAAATCTAACCCAAACATTAAAATCAAAACCATTAATTAATACCAGAATTCCATCTGTTAATCCTCCTCTAAAAAACTGCCAGAAATAATTCTCCAGCTATAATAAATACAAACTCTTTACAAAAAGAAAAGAAAAATGTCAACGATGAATCCAAATTAGATGACGATTCAATTATCGGATGAAAAAGAGTTGTTGATAGATGATTCTTCTGAATCATCTATCAGTATCTCTATCATTAGCAAATCTGACAAATAAGTCGAAAAGAAATACCTGGGAAACACAAATAGTACCATAATTACCTGTAAATAATTGCTGGACAGAGTTAGACGTTCTCTTGAGTTTTTACTAACAAACAGGTTCCAAATTTCAGGGTATAGCAAACAGAAAATTTCATCTCAGATGGACATAGCCAATATGTGATCCCTCACTCTATCAAATGCTTCCAGTCTAGAGAATTACTCTGAATGTCTTAAAAAATGAAAACAACATCATGATTAATTTTCATTGATGAAAATGATTCGATATATACATCTGTATGTGTGTGTCGTTCCAAAGCAACATATATAATTTTTTGCAAATTTCTTAACTCTGGATAATTTTCATATGGTTGGTTGGTTGGTATTATTAACGTCGTACTAAAAGCAACGCGAGGGGTATCGGAGATGGACTTCGTAATTTTGAACCTTGATCTAGTGACCAGGATGACACCTGAGCTAGCACCCACTGTCCTAAATTCCACAGCATGCTAACGGAAAGTCGTAGAGCCTGGGCAGATTTAATGTGCATCAGTCCCGGATAACGGCGGGTCTTTAGAGGCGTCACTGGCTCGATCCCAAGATTCAACGATAACTGCCTGCCGCGACCATGACCATTAAGCTACCGAGGGTACAATATTCATATAGCAATAAACGTCAGAAATTAATTACGTCAGAAGTATTTTGATCTGGAAAAAGCTCAACAAATTTTATTTTTAAGAATTAATTTATTTTTAAATCAATCAATTCCGTTTATATGTTACTAGCCTCTACATTAAGTTTTGCTCGCTTAAGGAAAATGGTTTTTTAAGGAGGCCGATGCAGTTTTCTGAATCAAAATCACAAAAACGACTTGTAAATATAACGTGTATTATCTTCACTTTTTTTTCAATATATTTGATCAAATTGCCGTTATTCGACACCACGATGGCTCACTTAAAACTAAAGCGCAACTTGTAATCATCAACTGCGCTATGGTTCGGCTATAAACAAATGAAAAGAGCTTCCACTTTTCTATGGCAAAAATTGCTTGTGCTGTTGACAAAAAAAAATTTCATCCGGATCCGGAAATTTATTACAACAACATTTTAATTAACATAGCAAATAAAATTTTTACGACATATTTTTGACCAAAAAAAAAAAAAAAAACTAACGTTTCGCTCTCACATTTTACTTCCAAACATTTTACTCCACAAACTTCCAAACGACATGAAAATTCACTGAATATCTTAAAAGTTTCTGAAATTCTGATTGCACTTGTCTTTTAAGGGGTCTTCAAAAAATTTTTTTTGTAAAAAATATATGTTAGAGCCTCATTTGTTCTGAACATTTTGGTACCAAAATTATAATGATACTTTGAAAACTTCCAGAGTTATCGAGAAAGAACTAAACCATCCCGGTGAAAAGTAAAACAAAACAAGCCACTGCCACGCCCACTTTCGACAGCTGTCAGAATTTTCTAAGCATTATTCTTTTTTGCTGAATAGTTTTAGAAGAGCCACATTTAATATCAAAATAAACTTGAGAACAAGTAGGATTGTAGCAACTTTTAACTTTGCTTTTTCTGAGTTTGTTTATTTAATTTCGCTGTCAAATTTCTTCGTGATTAGATCTCTCTCTCAATAAGTGTTTTGATATGGATAATCTTGTGAAAAAACGATTGTCTGGACAGAGACAAAAAAAAAGAAACGATTTCAAGGTAATAAGTATATGAAGAAATCGAAGTCTGCTTAGTCATCGAAGTCTGCGTATCTTTTTACTTAGTGCACATATTGTTTTGCAATCATTAGAAAAAGATGTTTGTCACAGATTTCTGGGATATAGATTAATTGATATCAATTTAATGTTCTCAGAATTAGAAAAATATATGCATTGCACAGTGTGCCTAGGGGAAGTAAAAATGAGTGAAAAATCCACTATAGGATTATCTTCAACATTCCTAATAAGTAGTAAAAAATGTGGAGTTCAACAGAAACTCAATTCCTGTGAAATGATTGGTGACAAAAAAATGTACCTGAAATTAATAGACCGTCTGTATTAGCGATGAGATATATAGGCCAAGGATTATTCTCCCTCGAGACATTTTGCTCCATTAAGTGTTTGCCAAAGCCAGTGTCGCAGAAGGCATATGATGTAGTAAATAAAAAGATAGCAGATGCGAGAGAGGCTCTTGCAAATGTATCAATGATAAAAGCTGCGAAAGAAGAAAAAATTATTGATGGCACTGCAAATTCTATTGCAGTTAGTAGTGATGGGACGTGGAAGACACGAGGTCATACGTCTGTTATCGGGGTGTGAAACTGATTGGAGTTGATTGTGGGAAAGTCCTCGATATTGAATTCATGTCTTCGCATTGCAAAGGGTGCAACTCATACAAGAGGCCAAAGTTCGCGCCCAAATATAGTGCTTATTTGGCTAAACACCAGTTTTTTGTAAAAAAAAAAACCCACTACGGATCCGCTGGACAAATGGAGGTCAGTGGAATGCAAATTTTTTTTCTCAGATCTGAACGCAAACATGGCTTAATATATCAACAATACTTAGGTGATGGGGATTCAAAAACATTTTTATCTATTGTTGAAAAAAGGCCTTACGGTGACAGCGTCACAGTTGATAAAATTGAGTGCGTTGGACATGTTCAAAAGCGAATGGGCTGCCACTTGAGTAAATTGAAAGTCTCGTTGGGGAAAAAGAAGCTGTCTGATGGGAAAACAATTGGTGGAATGGGTCGCCTAACGGATGCTGTCATAAATAAATTGACAATCTATCATGGTAATGCTATCCGTGCCAATACTCAAAATGTCAGCGAGATGAGGCAAGCTCTCTGGGCTGTATGGGCTCATACAGCTAGTACAGATGATGAGACGAAGCATTGGTTCTGCCTTAAAGGCAGTGACAGTTGGTGTAAATATAATGTTTCGCAGTTTAACAACAAAGCTCAAGAATATAAACATAAGAACACCATACCAAAAGCAGTTTCGGAATCAATTAAACCTGTTTTAAGGATTTATCGCATTTGAAGCTGTTGCGAAGATGTTTAGGTGGTAAAACCCAAAACGCAAATGAGTCACTGAACTCATTGATTTGGAAATATAGCCCAAAAGTAATTGGGTCAGGCTTAACAGTTGCTAAAATACCCACGTTCATATCCGTATGTGAATACAATGATGGACGTAAAAGTCAAGCTGATTTGATGCTTGCTTTAGGCTTGAAAATCCACACGAAATATATTAATAAATGTGTAAGTGTCGACAAAGTGCGCGTTTCAACTGCTAAGAAAAGAGCTACCGAAGCTTCCTTTGAAGTTCGTAAGGTTAAAAAAATTAAAAACGCTAGAGAAATGGAAAATTATAAGATTACTGATTGAAGTACTTATGACCCTGGGGCTTTTTAATGTATGTTACTTTATTTGAATTCTTTTTTTGTTACTTTTCAACTTTAACTTCATTTTTCTCAAAACAAAAATTTTTAACTAGCGCGCAGGATTTCTCAGAAACTATTTAAGATATCAGAGAGAAATTTTATATACATGTTCAAAAAGGTCTCTTTATGACTTGTAGATCAACTTTTATACAAATTATTTACAGAAAATCTTTTATATGAATTTTAATTAGATTTTTTTTTTAAAAAATTTCATATTTTTTTTTAATAATTGTATTAAAAAATTTTTTTCTCTAAGTTTCTCTAAAAGTGTGTATAACTTTAAAATTGAACTGTTTTTACTAGATAACACATTTTTTGTAAATTTTAATCAATAATATTCTTCAGAATCCTGTGCGCAGCAAAATATAGATTTCCTTAATTTTGAAAAAATGTCTAATTTATTTTTCATTATAACATTTTAAATATTTCTTCAAATCTCATGAAAATATGAGAAAAAATGGAAATAAATATGAATATTATTTGGTAAAAGTTTCAATTGTCTGCTTTTTTTCATTGGTAAATTATATTGTTTTGAAAAATGATATTTTTTTCAATACACGGACAAGTGTTAAGGGTCCTGAGACCCCTTAATATTACATCAAGATCTTATGCGATGAAAATTAAACAACGGTGCATAGAGTATGATTCCGCTAAAAACTCATATTTAAAGAAATTAAGCACTGTTCACCATGCTAAACTTAGATTTAATTCTGGAATATGACTTCGCCTAAAATTCATATTTAAAGAAATTAAATACTGTTCACTATACTGCACTTAGATTTTTTTCTGACCTTTCTTAGACTTAAGGAGACATTTGTCCTTTCAATACTATTTTAGATCATCGCCATTTTCATTTTTTCAAATAGAAGTGATTTTAGACCGACTTTAACAGGGAGAGAATTCGTAACCTTATTTCATAGAAGAGTACATATTTTAATCGAGGAATATGGATTGTTTAATGTCTCTATCTTGAAAGTAAACGAGGGTTTTTCATCCTGGTACGAATAGAATTTTAATTTTAAAAATTCTTTTCAAAATTTTTAAAAATTAGACTTTGCACAAAATATTTTCATTAGAGTTTTTCATGACTTTGAAGAGCAATATCCTAATTTTAAATAATCACACTAATGGTTCCAAGTCAGATTATCATGTAGGTGCCTCATTTTTAGTAGACGTTTACTTCGTTTTTTGCGTACTAATTTTCATGATCTGTCTTCAAAGCAGAGATTTCTGCTATTGGCAAGATTTTAGACAGTTTTTCAACTCGGCATGTTCATTATTTTATTTTACTTACTGATATTTTGAGCATTTTGTAACCGATAAATCAGCCATATCATTCATCACATCCATTGATCATTCATATATTAAAAAACAATTCATAAGCTGCAGTTTCCAAACATTCAAACGTTATTTTGTAGGATACTTTCCCATGTCGGCATAAAGGGCTACGTAGTAGTCGATATTGCTGCTAAATCTGCATCTTGTGAAATCTCCGCTATCATTCCATATTGCAAAAATAATAATAATAATAATAAGTTCTCTGCAAAGTTTCATCCAAAGTGCGCTTTTTTTATAATTATTATTAAAATACTCAATTAAACATATGAATTAAAGTAAACGATAAAATATCGAAAAATAGCAAACTATTTCCTTATTAAAATTAAATGAAACGATAAATTATTAAATTGAATATATTTAAGCTAAGTGTAATTAAAATTAAAGCAAACGATAAATTATTAAATTGAATATTATATCAGCTGCATGAAATTAAAAATAAAGCGAGCGATAAATTATTAAATTGAACACATTTAAATGTGCTCAATTTAATAATTTATCGTTTGCTTTATATATTTATATATATTATTATATATTTATCGTTTGCTTTATATATTTATATATATTATTATATATTTATCGTTTGCTTTATATATTTATATATATTATTATATATTTATCGTTTGCTAAATATAATTAAAATTGAAGCAAAAATTGAAAATTGAACAAAACGCCAAAACATTGAAAGGTGCTCTATTACGCCAAAAGTTATCCAACTAAAATAATAGCCCCTTGGGTGGCTAATACATTAAATCAGCAATTCTTGGCCACTGGCAGATTATCTGGAAGCAGAAAATAAACTGTATCACAAGAAAACAATCATCTTTCATTGGAATTCATTCTCATGTAGAAGACAGGACGTAGTTTTGAAATGTCTCCCTATACGGACACAAGAAGTTGACGCACAGGCACCTATTTCTGGGAGAAAAAAGTACCTGTGTGTAGCACAATGTGTAGCTATTGTGTTTATCCCTTGACTATGAACGGAATGCTCTATTCGTGAATGGAATGTTTATTTTAACGGAATGCTATGTTTATTTAACGGAATGCTCTGTTCGCTTTTCAAACCTTTTAAATACTATTCATTTTCTTTAATTGACGTGGCAGGGAGGAAAAACTCAACCAAATTTATTTCATTTTTTAAATGACATTGATTTTAACGCTAACATATAAATTTTATTTTGATATATTTATTCTATTCTGTAACTTGAGTTTCAATTTTAAATTGTTTTTATCTTGGAAAACATTGTATAAAAGTTTGACATTGTATTTGGCACAATATATTCCAAAAGAGGATTTAGTACCAGAAATTAAAACCAACCAACCCAATTCATATAATTTGATTATTAATTATCTACATTTTATTCTCTACCCTGTGTTAGAATTTTAAGTTTTCTAAATTATTAAAAAGACTGAATCTTCACCTTGAGTTTTGCATATGTTCCAGTGTCAGAAATTTCATACAACCAGTCAATATAAGTTGGAATGGCTAGAAAAGTGATATGCGTGTGAAAAACGGTTGAAAAAGGAAATAATGCTAACTTTTATTATCTGAATAAACAGTTTGAAAGAAAACTGGGCTTATGAGGAGTTCATATCTTAGTGAAAAACCAAAGAATTAAAAAAAACGATGCTACGGTTTAATACGATGTGTGGTCACCTCTAAAAGCCAGGCATGTTGCATACATTTTTCCCATACTTGCATTGTGGATGAGTTGTGGACTGAAAGAGTTTCAAACGTCACGAAGAGCTATGTTCAGTTCTGGAATGGAGCTTGGTGGACGTAGAAAGGCTGCTAGCTGTTTCCTGAAAATACCTTTCTCCTGCTCGATAGGATTCAAATCAGATGAGGGAGGAAGCCACGATATGAGTTGCATGTTTTCCGTTCAATGAAAGTAGACAACTAGATAATTTCAACTCTGTATCTTTCAGCAATCACAGACAGTCGAATTTGAAACATAATTTTTTTCAAACTGAAAATATATTTTTAAAGATGAGTAAATTGAAAAAACTTATAAAACCAAAAAATTTTTAAGAAAAAACAGAAAATTGGAAAGTAGTATATTTAAAATTGTTACAGGACTGTTAAGGCGGTTTAATCTAGATTTATTAACTGGAACTATACGTATCAACAAAATATATTATTAAAAATGGTGATAAAGAAACTGAAAAAATATGAAAGCTAAAACTTAAAAATTAAATTTTATACCAAAAACACACAATACATAGCAAAATAAATTTTTGAAAACCAGAAATAACTAAAGCAAAAAAAAGATGAACAAAAACTCAAAAGAAAAACAAAAAAGTGAAATTTTTGTGCTTACAACTCACCACGTGTGTGAAAATTATAAATATGACATCCAAAAAATGAAATTACATTTCAAAATTTACATTTCAATAGCTATTAAAATTTGTAATAAAGTTTTAATCACTTGTAAAAAACCCATGAATCATTTCAGATCATACAAAGACTTGAAAAGAAATAAAAAATGCATCAAAACAGCCTTGAAACACATAGAACCTTTCCAGAATTTCAGGTAACTATCATATCTTACGTTCTAACACCATGGACACGGTCTTGCATCTCACTTTTAAGGGGTGGATCTCGTGGTTGAGGCTACAAAATAGTGATCTGGTTCATGACGCTCTCTAGTACAGGAAGGTGTTACAAATATAAATTTCTACTATCACAATATTTATATATATATATATATATATATATATATATACATATATATATATATGTGTGTGAGTGTATGTGTGTTATATGTTTTAATACCTAGCTATTTTTAAGATATTAATAACATTTATTTTTAATGTGTTTCCATATCTCCAAAAATTATGTTAGTACTTTTACAATTTTTAATTTTTAGTAATATTTTTAATGTAATTTTCTATATGTTTTAACTTAAGGTGGGATTTTAATTAGTATTAATAAGGTGGGATTTTAATTAGTATTAATAAGGTGGGAGAGGCCATTTGCAATTTTTCTAAGAATAAAAATGTTGATGGTATAGTTTTAAATAATTTTAAATTTTGTACTCCTCTCTACACATAATTATATTAATATAATATTTAGAAACAATTTTTTTAAATTTTTAATACTTTCTGAGTCTGGACAGAGAGAGAGAGAGAGAGATTTCCCGAGCATCAACCTCTCTACACTATAGGTTTTTAATATAAACAGAATTCGACTGATGCAACGCCGGCCATAAGCCACTCGTCAATCGAGGATAGTGATGTGAGGTAGAAAATGGCTATCATGGAACCTTTCGAAAACGAAACATTTTCCTGTTTTGAATAAATATTGCTATTACAACAGATTTGATTGCTTGAAGACGATGAAAACTACATACATACATTACTTTTGTTTGACGAGAAGTTAAATATTGCACCCGAAAGAGAAATTCTATTTTTTTCTCTCTCTTTTTCTCGTAATTTAAAATGAACTGTTTTATTGACGTTGAAAGATGTTTTATATTTAAATGACCTTGACTTCGGCAATTAACCTCCGAAGCGAAGAAAACTCTCACGCATTTGTTAAAAAATTCTTTCACGCATCCGTATCCTAACCGGTAGTTTCGTTATCAGCAGGCGGAACTATAATGATTTCAAAGCAACAAACGTTGGAGAGACTTTGTTGACTTGTCTTATTAGTTTTGCCCATTGAAACTAGTTCCCAAAGGAAACAATGTATGCTGAGAGAATTTATTGAAGTTTTACTCCTGTGTGAAATACTTAATTTTTCTTACATAAAAATAATTTTATATTTTGGAATATTTATTTTGAAATTCACTGCACCGATTTTGTTTTAGATATAAAAAAAAATAAGCGAAAAATTGACACAATATCTTCTCGTTAGTAAAAAAAAATTTTTTTAGGGAATATATTAATTTATTAGGAACATTTGTGATGCGAAAAGTACGAAAAATCTTTCGGAGATTCCACTTACTTCACGTTTTGACATTTCATCCATTTTTAAGACACGATTGATTTTATTTTTAAGCTCCTTATTTGCTATTATAGTATTTTCAAATAAAATACCTATTTACTTTTCCCAATTGTTTTTGCATTTTTATAAGTTCTAGTAACACTTTATGGCGAACGCTATTACAGAGTTCGTTATCATGTTTCAAAAAATAACGTTAGTTTTTTGACATGCAAGGGTCAAAAGCTTTCAAACCATTCTGAAACTTTTGTAAATGATCCATCATTAGTAAATTAATCGCGGGCTTGTAGCTGGCTTTGCTCTCTTTATACTAAACACTCGTCTGTAGATAGAAAATATTAGACAGGTGGAGCCCTCCGATGTAATTCCGATGGATGCCAGCTCTAATCATGGTTATCTTGAAGAAGGGATATGTAAGAAGAGGATTTGTCAAAATGAAAATCATTATCTATTTTCTTATAGATTAAAATAAGTTAAAAATGATTTTTTTCAATTAATCTATTTTACTATATAAGAGGTAAAGAAACACTTGTAATCTTTTTATTCTTAATATTAATTTATTTTTCCGGAAATAGGATTGAGTGTTATTATATGTGATTATTGTTAAATAGAATTATTATATATTTCTCTTCATTAGTAATTATAAAAATAAAAAAAAACGAATGTGGAATTCAAAATCTTTATCAATTTTCTGGTTATGGCATTATATAATTAATATAATTTGAATTATTGAATATTAAAAATAATTATATTGTAAGTTCTTATTATATTTTACACAAAGTTATCTATATTTGAATATATATTACTTAATTTAAAACAAACATTTTCTCACTACTAAGGTATTGAAGCAATTTTTCTGAGTTTTCCTTGCAAGACTGTTGGATTGTATGTTATTTAATACATTTCTTTTTCGTTTTAATTAATTCCATTAATATAATCTGAATAAATTAGATTGAATTGCTTAACATAAAAAATGTAATTTTTTTGTGGAACATTGATTATAGGTAATCTATAGAAAAACTTATTTATATCATTAATATTTGAAATCAAGTTAGAATTTCTACAACTTTTCTTTTCTGACAAATTTTATATGAACAGATAATGAATTCAACAGTTTTTTTTCAACCAATGAGCCTGACTACATATTTTCAGACTATTAATATCTTGTACTGGACGTAGTTCATGAGATGCATTACTTTTACATATTATTTAACATATTTTTTCTAATGAATAGAAAAAAAATCAATTAAACTTTCTCCACATCAATTGCTTACGTTCTGATTTACGTATTGCTTATATTATTTAAAGTTTTAAATTCTGAAATACACAATAACGATGTTTGCATAAGATGATTAAGGCTCCGTCTACCCCGCCATTTTGATTTCATCAGCTTAATGTTAATCTGTAGAATTTCGACTTGAATTCTCCATCTTTATAATTTGATCTATTTGAACATAGTACATTTGAAAGAGCAAAAAATATAAACTGTGATTACTTTTCCTAAGATTTTTAAAATATTTGAAAATATTCTTTAAGGTCAGAAAACTAAAAACAGATAATTAAAATAGAATAAAATATTTTGAAAATCTTAATAATCCACAGAAGCTTGATTATTTCTCTTCATTACACTTTATTGCTTCAAATGATCAAATAATAGATGTAGTCAAAATCAATCATATTAACAACTGAAAATCAAAAATGGAACAAACTCAACAGCCATTTTGATTTCAAATGGACAATGTTAATCCTATGAGTTTTGACATTATTCTCATCTTTTATTATTTGTTCTATTGAATGCAATGGTGCATCTGAAAGAAAAATAATCTATGTTTCTAGGAATTATTTTTCTCGATTTTAAATATTTTTATTCTTATTTGTTTCTGTTTTGGAGTTTTCATGGTCGTTTAAAAATTTCAAATATTTTAAAAATCGGAGGATATTCCAATATCAATATTTTCTCTTTCATGCACTATTCATTCAAGTCAAATAAAGAATAATGAATCAGAATCAAAATTACCCATAAATGCTGACCTACAGAAACCATTCAGAAACTATTTTATAGAATTTCATTTCAGTAGTAAAAATGATAATCTTTTTGTAAGATATTAGCATGAAAAGTTTTGAAAAATAAGCTAATATTGATCATTGTTGAT
>BMAW01096587.1:333468-374892 GCA_019974015.1 Nephila pilipes | reverse complement strand
TAAAGCTAGAGTTTTGAAATTTTGGGAATCGTTCGTACTCGCCTAACTATGCAATATTTAGACGTTTGCGACAAATTTTAACTAATATGTCAATAATATTAATAAGTCAAAATATTCTTTCCTCTCGGCGCTTTTAGGATTGAGGAAAAATTTTCTTTCCTCCTCTGGGAACACCGAGCACTCCCCACGCCGCATGAGGTATCGTAAAACTTTTGTACTCACAAAGGGGAGATACTATCTCCCCTTTACTATCTCCGAGATAGTAAGGGTTGCTGACTTTTAGTCAGTAATCATTCGTAAGAAAGAAAGTTTCAAATATTTGGCGCCACACACAATGATTTTTTCTGAATTCTTGTTCCCATTGTTTTTTAATAGAATGACTTACAAACTTCCAAATGCATGGTTTGATTTATGAGTATTATGAATTTTTTAATACGCTCACAAATGTCTCTTTTTAAGTAAATTTTAAAGTTAAAAATAACTAACAGTTTTAACTAATATTTCAATAATTTTCTCTAATAAACTTTGCCACCATATAAAAACGTTGGTTTTTATATCGAATTTTTATAATTTTAGTTTAATCAACGTATAAGATGAATAACTCTAAATGAAATAAATGATCATGCTTTTGATGAAAATGAGTAACTCTCAAGGCAGTTCATTACGGGTTTATTAAGTTGTCTTCAAAACCAAAAATCTGATGTTTCCAAACAGAGTGCATGGCTAACGGAAAAGTACCAAAATATATATTAGAATACCCCGGATAATGAGAACATGAAAATGATAGAGGAAAAGCATTATTACTTTAAACTTCTAGCATCTCACTAACTTATTTTAATTATATGTTAATAATGTGCAAGTTTCTGATAGGGTTATCAGATATATATATCTCTTGCCGTCTAGAATTTTATTTTACAATGAATTGATTAGAATACTCTCCTCCCGTATTTCCAGCTCTACAACATTTCCCCCTCGTATTGTTTCGAAGTGTGTGACATTAATAAAAGAATCAATTAAGCAAACTTGGCTGCATTTTCGAAAGCTACAGCAATACTTTTTCATTTAGGGACGGAATTTGAATTTTGGATAGAGTTTTGGAAGAAGAAAAAAAACACTCTCAGAGCTACATGGATCGCTTATTACCCGAAATATACAGTATGTACTTATTTTTATTGTATTTGTCGTGAAGAGGACACAATACGTACTCTATTGTAGGCACTGTAAATTTAAATACAACTTAAAATTACATAATATAAAAATGCTTCATTTGCTATTTTTATTTTTGCGGTCACAAGCGCGACAATTCGATCGTGGTTTAAAGGCTCTTCCACATTTGCGAGTTGCAAGTGTTAGTAAAATATACTTTTTTCTTTTAAAGTCAGAAAATATTATTAATGATGGAGAAATCTTCTATCTGAAAAAGTGTTCCTATTTTAAAATACCTTTCTTTGACATTACACGAAGGAAGCCTTGAATATTTTTCACGATATGAACAATGTCTATGCATTTTAATATATCTAAATTTGCTTCATTTCAATAGAGTTTCACAATATTACATAGCATATTTCAGAATGCAATCAGTTGATAAAATTCCATTTGCTTTACACGTCCACGAATTCATGTATAATATAACGTTTCATTCTTTAGAGTTTCTAGTATCATATAATAGAAATACACAATTGAGTATTAAGGCCACAATACAGAGGAATCTTTTAAAAAAAAAGGGTTCAGAATCAACATGTGAAGTCAACCAAAAGTGACTTTGCCTCCACGTGTCACGTAAACTCAGCGTTCCAGCTATACTTGCTGATCGGTCTATTTATGCTAAAAGTATGTAGATAACGAGGCAACATTTCTCTAATATTTGTCTAAGAATTTAACTCCCTAAGATCCTGGCTCCTTTTTCTTCTAGATGTTATCGTTGTGCCTTTCCGCTCGCTGAGTCGGATAATGTCCGGTGACGTCAAATTCGATACACGTGGGTCAAACACTGGATAGAACACTTTCCTGGGACTCTGTTCGGGGATATCCGATTGTCTCAGGGCCGCCTCGATGACGTCTTTCGCGTTCAATGATCTTTCTGAAGGTATCGACTCTTCATGATCTTCAGGTTTGTCTCTGGAGGTCTGGAATCTCTTCTCTCGTACCACAACATCTCGGGACGCTGGAGAAGCATCGAAATGGTCCCTAATCGCTGATTTGGGTGGAGGTTCATCGTCCCTAAGTCGTCTTTCATCGTCTGGATACCTATCTATCGTAGACGCATGCCTGGATGACGATTCTTCATCATACCTTCGATTAATTTCTGGATAATTCTCGACAGGTGGCAAAGGCAATCTCTCGTCTGAACGAGATCGAAAGGGCCTGTCATCCTTTATCAAATCCCTTCTCACCTCAACATCTACACTATCTCGTCTTCTCGATGTTTCATAATCCCTTCTGGGTGGACGTCTGTCTTCGTCATCGATGTATCGATCCTCGTGTCTGTCCCGAGATTTGATGGGGTGGTAATCGCCTTCGGGTCTGCTTCTTCGATATTCGTCCTCATCTCGTCTTCTGTCTCGGTCGTCGTAAAGTATCGGTCTGGAAATTGATCTTCGATATTCATCCTCTTCCTCCGACGCATACGACCGACGGTCCAGGACCACATCATCTGCTCTTTCGATATACTTGGCCTCAAATCTTCTGTCATCCTGTAGCCTCGAGCGATAACCGTCTCGATCTCTGTCTATCCCTCTATCTGATGTGAGGGATATCGATCGAGAATCTCCCTTGCGTCGGTCATCGTCCTCGCCATAATAGCGAGATCTGCTTTGGTCATCGGAATATCGTGAGTCGTCTCTTTTATAGCCATCGATCAAGGTTGTTCGAGAAAAGTACAAACCCTCCCTGACTCTGGGTTCATCCACGGTAGGATTCGCAACGTAGGGTTCATCTCTCACTCTTGTAGGTGATATCCTGTCTCGGTCATCGTAGCGAGATGGCCTTCGATATTCTTCGTCTCTGTCCATATATCGATCTGTCGAGAGACTTCTGGATGGCAACTCGTCTCTAAGAAAAGATCTAGGTCTGTCTCTTGTTGATGTATCGTAATTCGGAATTCGACGAGTATCTTCTCTAACATCTGATCTCGTATTTTTCCTCTCTGGTACTAACACTGGTCGGCTACTTTCAATAGGATTTATGTAATCTCTATCTCTGATTCGAGAATATCGATCCTCATCGTCACCTCTAGGGCTATACTTATCCACTGTGCTGATACTATCTCTAAATCGGTCATTATCACTGTATCGATCATCTTTTCGATATCTTTCTTCGCCTTTGTACCGATCTTCATCTCTGTATCGGTCATCTTTTCGGTGCCTGTCGTCGTCTCTATATCGTTCGTCATCTCTGTATCTATCATCTGATCTGTACCGGTCATCATCCCCATACCTTCTAGCATCTTTGAACCGATCTTCGTCTTTATATCGATATCTGTCATCACGGTCATTGTAGCGATCCTCTCGATCTTTATATCTATCGTCTCGGTCTCTGTCGTCTCCTTTTCGGTTTTCATCTCTCCTCAGATATCTGTCGTCAAATCTAGGTCTCTCATCCGGGTACACTCTAGTATCTCCTTTGGAATATCTGTTATCAGTTTCCCTTACCCTATCTCGTCTGTCGTATCTACTGGGAGACCTCCTGTCATCGTAATCATCATCGTATCTATCTCTCAATCTGTCAGGTCTTTTCGGGATCTGGTCTGGTTCGAATTCTGGGTCTCGATAGATGGGTCTCGAGCTTTGGATCTGATCTTGGTCTCTAGTAGGAGACTCGTCTGTAAAGGAAAGAAAAACTTCTGTAGACAGGTATGTATTATGAGTATGTTTTTCAACACCAAAATTTTTTGTCAAATTTCACACGTAGTTCTAAGAGTCACGCGATATGAATTGGCTAATTGCCAGTTTCCAGACACATCCTTTTGAAAAGTAGGTGATATGAAGATGTTTGTTTATAGAAAGTTTCCCTACCCCTAATCCTGCAGGACACAAAGGTCCTTTAACCATAACCATTACTGATTTTGAGCTATGATTACGTGATGATGTCATCACCTGAGATGGATCAATTTCTTCCCATCCACACCTCGTCAAGTGAAATACCTCCCAAAGTATCAGTAAAAGGAGATTTTTTTTGTAGTGGTAGTACGCTTCCTCATTGGATTGATTGCTTGATTCTTAACATTAAGCCACGAGGGTTATTGACAAAAATTCTCGCAATCTTGATGCATGATTAAATGAAATGAATGATACGTGAGATATCACCACACTGTCTTTAAAGCCCATAACGCTAGAGTAAACACTTATACCTTTCACAGATTAAACGGGCATTAGCCCTTGTATACGTCATTTACCAAATGCATAAACATTTAACAAATGCATGACCCATTTTTGCCAAATTTGGCTTTTGTGCTACAAACCCTAATTCACACCCACTCACCAAACCGTTTAGACGATAGGTACGAATTTGTCACTCTCGCCTTTACCCACTCTTTGGAAAAAAGTAATGTCGATGGAGTTATGAAGAATAAAAGAAAGATAGATTTTATTTTTTATTCATTTGTGTAACAGTTCATATAGGGTGTACAAAAGTCACTTAACAATTTTAAGTGCATACGATTTTTAATATATACATATATATATATATATATATATATATATATATATATATATATATATATATATATATGTAGGAATTTCCATCTGAAATTATTAAGCAATTAATTTTATTTTTTCAATCTACTGTAAAACCAGTTCCTCCGATACTCAATAGATGTCGCCACGAATCAGAGTCATGTGATAAGCTCATGCAGCGCCACCTATCCCAGAACAAAACTAAGTGACGCTCGTTTTCGCTCTCTCTTGCCGCCACTTTTTCCGCTTCTCTTCTCCTTCGCTCCCCGCGTCGGAAGTAAACTTCAAACGCCCGAGCGTGCCCCAGCGCCAATATGGGTTAAATGAGGCAGCCATCTATACGTCTCGGAAGAACTGTTTACTACCTGTATATATATCATAGTGTAAATACTTTTCATTCTTCATCATCTCTCCTAATAAACAAATAAAGCTCCTGCAAGCTTCATCCTTGAATATCATCAACAACATTACATGGAATCCGAAATCACCCCCCTAGACAACCAGTCCATTGCGTAAGAGCAAACCATCGTAGATTCGGGATGAACAATCTCCATCACCCCAATACCTACAAAATTTATGGCGGCTCCGGCCGGGATTCCTTCAAAATGTATGAGTGATCGGACCGGGATTGTGTCAAAATTAATGGGAGAGAATTACATGAAGAAAAGAAAATTAGATGCTCGCCCTGAGATCAACAAAATTTCCCAGATGCTAATGCCGACGTATGCCTTTACAGCAAGAAAAGTCAGTGTCCAGTGACAACGTATGCCTCTACAACAAGAATAGCCAGTGACAATGTATGCCTCTACAGCAAAAATAGCCAGTGTACAGCGATAACGGATATACTACAAAGAAAATGTGTGCCTCATCCATTTCCACGATTAGTTTTCTACGACGACGAGTGTGTATCGCCTACAAGTAGAACCTCAGTTTTTCTATCATCAAATGCTTCTTCGCATCAAGTTATTTATTTGTGCTTGTGATAATCTAAATGTGTGTTTAACTTAAGCTCTTTTAAAGGCCGTCGATTCTTGAAAGAGCGTTGTTTTAAAAAAAAAATCAAGCGTATATTAATGTGCAAGTTTCACCTCAAGATTCCAGGTATTGTAAAACATTTATTTTTTTGGACGATCGTCAAATTCCAATGAAGTGCCATTATGTAATGTTATTTTCTTAATTATGAAAAGAAATATCTGAAGAACTAAGTAAATTAAATGTATTATTTTCTAAGTGCATTTTTATATATATATATTTCCAAATTGTCATCTTAAGTTCAAAAACTTGGAGTGTCTTTTTTTTTATTATTGTGTGTGTGAATTGATATGCGATGATATGAAATCAGTCAGCGTTCTCACGGCAGAAACGAATAAATGCATAAGTAATTAGACTTCCTCTTTCAAAATCGTAAACATTTCAACATTTCTCCCCTTTCCCATGAGATAATTTCAACGTAGCCGAAACATGTCTGCTGTTTCATTTCACTCTCTCAATGAATGATAACTTATTACTTTTAAAAAAAAATGATTTGGCAGATTCTTGAATTCTAAATTAAGCGAATTGAAAGTGTATTCTCAAAATAGATGATTTTGTTTTTTTTATTCTATGATTATTTCACTGTATGTCTGAATATTTTTTTTTGGTTCTAATTGAATTACTTATATTCTTTCACAATGTTTAGTTTTAGTTCTGTGGAAAATTTTAACTAAGGGATTTCAGATTGATATGGTGAATAATTCCTTTTTTTTTTAAAAAAAAAGGTGTACCTTAACAAATTATATTTCAATATTATTTTTATTATTTTCACAATTTATTTCAAATATCCTTGCATTAATTATTGTGTTCGATATATATATATATTTTGATATACATACATTAGATGTATGATATACATACATCTAAGCAAATTAATTAAACGATATTCACCGTAATAAGCGTGTTTCATTTTAAAATCACTTTTGTTGTTATTACGCAAAAACGATTAGAGTATAAAGTTTCAAATTGATTGATTCTATTTAACTATTCTCATATTAATTTTAAAATGTCGTACCTCACTAAAGGACATCGGGAAGATATATTTATCCTAGCGGAAGAATTAGATCTAAAGCCCGATTCTTCAATGACAGTTAAGAAATTAAGGGACTTAATCACTAAAGATACTGAATATGATGAGGAATTCACTAAAAATTTGTTTACGAGTATAATAGAGCAACGAAAAGAAAAAGAAGAAACATTGCACCTTGAAACACTACGAAAACAAGAATTTGAAGAAAAGCTGCGTCTAGAAACCCTTGCTATAGAAGAGAAACGACGACAAGATCAACATGAAATTGAGCTAGAGCGATTAAAATTAGAAAATCAACTCAAATTATACTCAACGGTGGACGAAACCGACAATTCGAAATTACTAGGCAAGGAAATATCCAAATTTCTCCATAAATATGAAGTTAAAGAAGATATTAGCTTATATTTAGTCTTATTCGAACATCAAGTGCAACGATTAACAATTTCAAAAGAACATTGGGTTTCATATCTTTTAGGACTCTTACCGTCCGAAATTTCTCACATAATTACACGTGAACCAGAGGAGATAGCAAACAACTACGACCACGTAAAAGAGCTTCTGCTTAAAAGATTTAAATTAACGCCAGAGAAGTTTCGCCAGTTATTTACAACGCATCAAAAAGTTTATAGCCACACTTGGACTGATTTTTATCACGAACTTGCAACATATTTTGATGGATGGACAAAAGGGTTAAAAATCGAATCTTTTGAAGAATTAAGGAAACTGATAATCTCAGATCAAATGAAACGTAGATCTCCTTCCGACTTTAAGCAACATTTTTAAGACGAATGGTCAACGATAAATTCGCCAGCCGAATTAGCAGAAAAGTTCGAAGAGTACGAAGACGTCATGGTGAACCTTAAATCAAAAGCCAGTTAATACGCATTTTAGGGGGAAACATGATTTCAGAGCTTCAGATAAATTTCGTCAATTTGAATCTCCACGAAAATTCGAGCAGGATAGATCAAGAAGGAAAGTTGCAGCGACCACTAGTTACTATCGACATCACGATGCTCAATCCGCCAGTCACGGAAGTTATGAAGGAAATCACGTAAACTCAAATCGACGGATTCAAAATCGAATTCTAGGGAGTTATAAATATTCGAATTCAACTGTTTCTAATCACGCGCAAACGAATTACTCCAGGTTTAGAAGATTCAACGATTGAGTCATATACAAGCCAGCCGAAGAGAACAACGAATTTCATGAGAGAAGCAAGTAAGCCTACGGCAACATGTGCTACTACGAGGGTTGCTATTTATATTTCTGGCCTAATAATGAAAAAACAAATATGTAGGATCGAAATTGGTTTAATTGTTTTTCAAAATATTCTCCATGATGATCAATACACTTTTGCATGCGTTTGAACCAATTTTCAAAGCACTTTTTCCAGTCCGATTGAGGTAACTCCAAAACATGCGTTTTGAATGCATCAACCGCTTCTTCGGGGGTCGAAAATCGTTGTCCACGTAATTTATTTTTGATGTGTGGGAATAAGAAGAAGTCATTGGGTGCCAAATCAGGGCTGTACGGCGGATGACCCATCAGTTCGATCTTTCGCTCCGTCAGAAATGCCTTTGTTTGAGTCGATGTGTGAGAGCTCGCATTGTCATGATGAAGAATGATTCGCCTGTTCTTCTGCTTTTTTCGAATTTCTCCGATGACTTCTGGCAAACAAATGGTCGTGTACCATTCAGAATTGACCGTCCTGCGTTGCTCTAACGCCACTGTTGCCACATGACCGTTAATGCCGAAGAAACAGGCAATCATTTGTTTCGATGTGCTTCTTCCTCGAACAACTTTTGTTGGTTTTGCCTCGTCTTGGAAGACCCATACAGTTGATTGCTGTTTTGTTTCCGGCTCATATGCATAGATCCATGATTCGTCACCTGTGTAGATGTTATACACAGCCTTTGATGTACCTTGAATGTATTTTTCCAACATTTCCTTGCACCAATCGACACGAGCCTTTTTTTGAGCGTTTGTCAGATTATGCGGGATCCAACGCGAACAAATTTTTTTTACGCTCAAATGTTCATGCAATATTTTATTGATGCTAGTCATACTAATGTCCAAAGACGCCTCTATCTCACGGTATGTCACATGACGATCTTGCTTTATCAGTTCACGCACAGCATTGATCTTTTCTGGCACAACAACGGATTTTGGACGACCTGCACGGGATTCGTCCTGGATCGAACATCGACCACGATTAAATTCGTTATACCAATTTTTTACAGTGCTGTAGGATGGCGCTTTATCGCTGTATAAAGAATTAAGTTCATCGAAGCACTCTTGTCTTGACAATCCACGTCGAAAGTTATGAAAAATAATGGCACGAAAATGTTCACGATTCAATTCCATTTTTTGACAGAGAAGAACTTTTCAATTTACTGTCAACAACACAAATAAAGCTATAATGGTAAATCGTCTGCTGAATTTATGTTTAAAAATATCAAACTTTCGATTAAAATCGTCTTCGGTCGCCTAGCAACACTTACTGTTGCCAAGGCCAGAAATATAAATAGCAACCCTCGTATCAGTCAAGAAAGTCTACGCACCAAGGAAATAATGTTTGGAAACAAGAAAATTACTGCGCTTATCGACACCGGAAGTACCGTCAGTTTACTACGAGAAAATATCAGCAGAAGAATCATCGATCCAACGAAACTGGTGAAGAAAAAAATTATCTTAACAGGCATAGGTGATAATCAAGTCACTAAGATAGGATCTTTCGAACAAGAATTTCAGATGGATGTAGAAAACTATTCACTAACTTGGCATGTAGTACCTGCAACAAAACTAAAGTTCGAAGCAGTCATAGGTTTAGATATTTTAGAACGAGCATCAGTCAACTTCATGAAAAGTGGTGTAGAATTTGTCAAATATGAAAAGCAAGCATTCTCAATGCAGATACAAGCGGAAAACGTCGAAAAAGTAGAGCTGAATCACATAGGAGATCCCGAGATCAAAAAAGAAATTACTGAAATGATAGAAAGCTACAAGTCTGAAAAGACTGCAAGCACCGATGTTAACATGCGAATTATTTTAAAAGATGATGAACCAGTTTGTCAATCGCCACGCCGATTAGCATTTACGGAAAGAGAAGAAGTAAACAAACAGATAGAAGAATGGCTCAAAGAATGCATTATACTCCCAAGCTCATCAGAATACGCCAGTCCAGTCGTAATGGTCAAAAAGAAAGATGGAACTTCGAGAATGTGCATCGATTACCGAAAACTGAACCAGAAGCTAGTGAAAGATAAATTTCCTTTACCTCTCATCGAAGATGTTTTAGATACGCTACAAGAAGCAAAAGTTTACTCCACGTTAGATTTACGAAACGGTTTTTTCCACGTCAGCGTTGATGAAGATTGCAGAAAATTCACGTCTTTTATCGTTCCAGATGGACAGTTCGAGTTCAATAAAGTTCCTTTTGGGTTAAGCACGAGCCCAGGTGTTTTTCAGAGATTTGTTAAAAGCATATTCAGAGACCTTACGCGTAAAAGAATTTTAGTAAGCTATATGGATTTTAATTTAAAATAAAAGAAATTTTATTTTAAATAATAATAACAATATTTTATTTTATTTTAATTAATATTCTTATTATTATGTTATTTACAGTATTTAAAATGTGCTTTTGAATTTTTGCAGCACAAAAATACATGTCTCAGGAGAAAGTTGTATAACTGTATTTATGTATGTAAAAGATATTCATCTCATTCTGTTTGTATGTTTATTGTTAATTTTTTTAATATGAGAAATTTAAGCTTAACATATGAAATAGTGTTGCTATAAGCGACAAATATTGTGTGCATAAAATAAATAAATCACTAAGCGAATCTAATTACTGAAAAAGAGAGAAACAATCAGGTAAATTTTATAAAAAAAACTCTAATTTTAAGGTGTTTTTTTTTCTGGAGGGGAAGTGGTTGTGATATATTTAATATTTAAGAGAAAATAAAATGATTGAAAAATATTTCAGCAACATTCTTTCTAAGCTATACTATTTTAATAATTAAAGTTAAATGAAAGAAATAAAAAGATATGCTAATTAGCAACACCTCAAAAACTTTTCGTTTTTTAAAAACATGTTGAATTACAAAGAAAAAAAGAGGAAAATTTGTTCTGAGATGTAAAACGAACGTTGAAAGACTTTTCTTGAAAATTTATATAAATATTTATGTCAGAAAATGTTTTTCGAAATTAAAAATGTGGTCCAGAAAATATCGTAGTCTTTCTTAATATGTCTGTAATACAGTACAGTGGTTACCAGTCATCTTTGCGACCGACGGAGGATTTTCATTACAAGCGGCGTCACCTCCTTGAAAGGTCAGTTCAGTTTTTTCTCGTTTCTCGCGTAAAGGACTGTCTGATCGACGAAACAACGAAAGTGATTTAAAATGGAGGGTTGGGGATCGGCCTGGAGTTAGACTAGGTGTAGAATGCCGAATAATGTTTGGTGGCGAAATTCTTCTTCAGCGGTAGCTTCGTCAAAGTTCTATCAGTGGGCTGGATAACTGTCAAAAACCATTTTCCTCTGTCTGCATAAGCGCACAACATATCCTAGACATAAATAGTGGAGACAAACGGCTCTGTTGCCCACATATCAGTTTTCCTAGGTTGCGTAGGTGATCTTGGAATAGAAACTAAACAGTTTCTGGTTACGGCGGCATACGTCTACGACGGATTTCACTTGGTCTCGCTGCGACAGGTGCCAAAACTCTTTAAACTTCATAATCTACAATTTATTTTAAGGATTGACAAAGGAAGTCTGAATGTTCTTCCGTTCGGTTGACCAATCTAGGAACTTCTTTTATGATTCTGCGAAAATGGGATACCAAAGCTGACTCTTAATCCATGACTACTACAAGTACGACGTTTGGAAGCCTCTCAAACTTTCGCCTCCAATCGTCTTCTGCTTCATATTCGCTATGTAATTGAACCATTTTATTAAATTTGCTGTAGCGGAAATTTCCTTCGTCAATCGTGTCTGATAAATGTTCTCTGCAATAGCTTTCATTAGGTATGACACTTTTTCGTCGTTGGACATCGAAGTATTAAGTTCTTGGTAGAGTCCCAAAACACTCTGTATCTAGAACTGTGGGCTCTGCCCTGATCTTTGTGCTCTGTATTTCAGTCGCTCCTCCGCCCTGGTAGTATATTTTTGACGATTGGAGAAAAATTCATTTAAACCATTTTTAAACGCTTTATAGAAACATTTGAGTGATATTTACGTACCATTGCCATGTAATACCATCAGATGAAGAAATAAACATTGGCTAAGCGCTTCACATAATCCCATGTGCTGAAATTTGCCAATTGATCGTACTTCTTAAGGCATTTCAGAGGATCTTATAAACACTCTAAAACAAAAAACAAAAAAAACGACGCATTAAGAAGGAATTGCCCGATTGTAATGAAATTTCGTATGTAAAGACATTTGAACCGAACATGCAAAGGATTAACATTCGGTGTCCAATGAATGAATAGTGGGAGCTACAGCGCATCGAAACTGCGCACTCAGCAGGAGCTTATAAGAAGCGATTCTCAATCTGATGGTCAAATTTTCTGTTGCATTGCGATTAAGAATACCTTTCAACGACTGAAAAAATGCCTCGCCGCAAGATTCGAGCTTATTACGAGCAGCTATCAGAGTTCGAAAAAGATAGTGTCATTGGGTGGCCAATGGCAGATTTCAGCATCAGGATGGTAGCGGTCGACCTAGGGATACACCTGATCGGGAGGATAGAGTGATTGCCAGATTACCTGTCACAGCGCCTGATTCATCTTTATCAACCCTCAGACGTGCAACTCGGACATGAGTGTCCACCATAACCTTTCACATACGGCTGATATAGAGAAATCTAAGCTCATACCGCTCGCTACGCCCCCTGCCACTCACGCCTGCACACTGTCGAGCCAGATTACAGTGGTGCTTGGCTCGATCAGGTTGGAATGATGCTGACTGGGGACGTATAGTGTTTAGCGACGAATCCCGCTTCCAACTGTGTCCTGACGATCATCGAAGACGTGCCTGGAGACGTCCAGAGCTGCGTGCCAATCCTGCTTTCACTATTGCACGCCACACAGGCCCTCAACCAGGAGTAATGGTCTGGGGTGCCATTTCCCTTGATACCCGCCCCCCTATGGTCGTCATTAGAGGCACATTTACAGCACAGTGGTACATGGACGACATTCTGAGACCTGTTTTGCTACCATTCCTTTTGCAGTACCTTGCTTTCATTTTTAGCAAAATAATTCTAGACCTCATACGGTATGTGTTGCTATGAGCTACCTTACAGCTTGTCAAACACTTCCTTGATCAGCCATGTCTCTCTCCAAACGATCGGGAATATGATGGGAAGGCGACTGCATTTACCAGGGAATGTCAATGACCTGCGAAACAATTGGAGTAAATTTGGGTAGAAATACCGCTGGAGACCATTAGGAGCTTTATCACTATGTACTATGTCGTGTGGCAGCTTACATCCAGGCTGCAGGAGGGTCAACACCTTATTGAGCTCATTACTTTGTAACTATGTACCTCTGAAATAAATCATTCAATTTTTCTAAAATTTTAATCATTTTCTATTCTGTGCATAATGTTCCTATCCGCCAATTTTTGTCTCCATCGTACAACTCCTTCTCGGTGCATCGTTTTTTTCGTTAGAGAATATGTATATATATATATACACCTAACTCTTTTTTTACACGCTAGATACGTTCCTTAGAAAACCGTGCAAGATGAAAAAAAGATAAATATTTTCCCAAGAATCCACGCAAAAAAGTATTGATGAAATTCATATTACATATTTATGAAACAAATACAAGTTGTTTTTATGACAAAAAAAATTTATTTTAGTGTACAGGAAAAATTCAATCTATAGGTACACACAACATTTAAACATTCAAATTTAAATTAGGAATAAATATACTAACTAAAAAATAACCATTCATAGCTACTTAATAATAAACGTGCACGTTTTTTATGAATTGGATCTACAAAACTATCATCAATAAATGTGTCAATTATGTCTTCAAAACTGTCAGCTTTGATTCAAATGAAGAATTTCGTTCGTTACTAGCGGTCTCTGTTGGGTTTTTTTTATCGTTGTTACAGTCTGTTTTAAGCGTTTTTTTTTCTCAAGTTCCTTATATAATTCTTGATATCCTGCTTCACAAGACTTAAGAATACCCTAAAATCTTAAAGGTCGCTCTATGACAGAATCATGAATAAGAAAATGTTGTTCCCTACTTGTAGCAAATTTCAAACCCTCAGGTATTAAATCAGCTGTTAATAACTGAACTTCACTTTTGTCTTCATCATTATCGACTTCTTTATTATTTTAATAGAATTAAAGATACGTACTTATATCGTACCTGCCAAATTTCGCGAATTTCTTTGGTTATAGTCACCCCCTTTTCCCAGTGTAAGCCGAGTTTCTAGGAAAATGGCTGAAGAATGAAATGCTGTGTTCAAGTTGAAGTATAACGAAATAAAGAAAAAAAACTTAAAATTCGGAATTCCCCGTAACTCCAGAATACAAAATAAACAAGCCATGAAGCCAACGTAACTGACGCATATGTAGGCTTAAACCGACCGTCTTCTGCTTACACTGTCAAAATTAGATTTAAAAAACTTTTTTGACATTCGTGCCTGAACAAAAATTTTGTGTAAAAACAAATATTAATGAACAGTGTTATTTCAAAATCACGTAAAAAAAAGTTGGGTGTATATATACGCATACATACACACGTGCACACACACACACATACATAACTATATATATATATATATTATTTGCATACAATTCTGGCTTCAGTAATGAGTCTTACTATATTTATGTATGTATATGAGATGTGCAAGATACATCATTAATCAGCGGTTCAAATAGATTTTGCTTTTTTTACAAGTTCTACGTTAGTTCTTTAAACCCTTTTTTGTCATTGTGGCTGGCGCGCTTTCCATCGAGAAGTGCATTCAAGTCATGATTCCACTAAAGTTCACCGCGTAATTGAGTTGATGCACGTTGCACCTGTTGAAGCTCCAAGTAGAAATTTGTACAGTGCCAGAAATTTGCGAGCTTAGGTGTCGATCTCGACAATGATTCAAAATGACCAACTCCTTCACCAACTATTCCCGTGTTGCTTTATAAGTGAAATTAATAAATCAAATTAAAGATTTTTCGCAGTGTTTCATTCCAATCAGAACTTAAGCGTTTTTTTCTTATTATATAAAATCATCTTTAGCGTATGTGCGTTTTCTTCTCCAATACAATCTATTTTTGCAAAATAAGCTCTTTGAGATCTTTGGCAATTTTTTTCCCTCTTTTTTGAGCAGCGTTTGTCAATAGAGTGAACTGAATGGATGTTTTTGTATCTAGATAGGAATTAAAGCACACCAAACACATTTCCTTATTTACAATAGGGGTGAGGATGGTAACAGGGAATACTGTTTCTTGCTATTTGTATCCCAGCATTTATGCTGTTCATTGTGACGTTTTATATTTTTCGAGTTTGGTAAAATCATACCATAAATAGAGGAATTAAAAATTACTTTATACGAAGTCACAGCAAAATTACTCCAGTACTCTCGGAAATATCGGTGTTCGTAGATCGTTTTTCATGTTCTTTTCCTACCACCTGGGTTCAATAAAAGCATACTGAATGCAGGGACCAAGAATAGGCGAGTCATCGTAAATAATAATTATAAAATAAAATTGATATTTTTAACATTAACTTACCAGATTCAGAATAATTGCACACAGTGAAAGCGATAGGGAAACAGAAATGGAAGGAGGGTCAAAAATGACGGGGTAAACAAAAAATGACGGGGAGTATAAAGGGGTAAATACACGCACCCAAAATTTAAAAATTTAGCTGCAAAACGGTAAGTTTTCGATGCGTTCTGAGTGAATTTGGTCAGAGAATTAAAATTGAGAATTTACACCAACTTTACACTTATTTAAGTTTAATGCTGGTGTGTAATAATTTTTTTTAAAAAAATATGTATGAATATAAAATGTACGAAATGTATGAATATAAATATATGAAAAAAAATGTATGAATGAATATAAAAATGTATGAATGTAAAATGTATGAAAAAATGTATGAATGTAACTTTTCTCAATGGAACAATATTTAACTAATTTAATTGGAACTAATTTAAAATAAACATGAAAAGAGAATGATAGTTAACCAAAATTCAAGCTGTGAATTTACTAGAGACCTCATTTTATACCTCATTACCCTACTAAATAAAGCAAGTAAAAATGTCTCATAGATTGAGTGCGCTAAACATCATTTAATTAGGTGTTCAAAGGAATACTACTAATTTTTATATAAAGGTATACAATGTTAAAGTAGCTCTCTGAGTCATAAACTTAGTCTCTCTGTTTTAAAACAGTGTAAAGTGTCTTTAATTTCCGTCGAACATTCACCCACCTTGGCTACTCTTCCTCACAATACCGGCAGTGTGAGTCGCTACTATTCGTTACGGTGCTTTGTGTAACGGTACTTTTCGACGCAAGAGTCTTAACAACAGAGCCACGAACGCACGGCATTGCATTTTGTGCATGTTTCTGCCAAGTAAAATTTTTAGGAGTGATAAGGCAATAGGGCTGAATCAAATGTTTAGTTTATTGTTCCTAGTTTCAGATGGCTCAATTGAAATAAAAAATAATACTTTTTTTCCGAAAAAGTGCCTAAAAGTGACTGCGCAAGTAAGCGTAACATAAATGAACATGCCTTTCTTTCTTTCTCAAAAAAAATTAGTATTAGGCACACGAAGATTGTACCGTTACGGTGTTCTCTTATGATCGGCTGCTATGGGGAAAAGAGATTCGGTACGACAGTAATCAATCTTTGGCGAATGGTGTGATAACATTTCTGTACAATTAGAAGTTTTAGAAATAAAACCATGATATTTCAGAAGGGAAAAAAATTTAAACATGATACTAAGTCCATTGGGCCGCGAAAATATTTGTCTTGGATCACGAGTTTGACAAGCTTAAACAAGAATGTATATAAAGAAAAAAACCCACTTTCATTCCTAGGAGGAGTGACAGGTTTATCAGAGCGTCCAGCGTCATAGGTCTGTGTTGGCGCGATGTCTTTCTTGTCTACGGCGGCGTTCTCCGTATTTGAAGTGGACACTCGTCTTATTTGTATCCCTTTGTCCTCCCCAGTGTTCAGAATAGATGATTTCCTGTCTTGAGAAGAGATAGACACAGAAAGAGTAGCCGATTCTAAAAAATAATGTTTTAAATTCATGTCAGGTATTTCAAAAAAGAGATATTTTAATATTAATCTTTAAATTATATGTTAATGCGTACAAATGCTTTTTGGAGAATTAGATCTTACAGAAATAAAAGTTCATGGCATTGAATAAATTATTTGATGTTCGATAGAAATATGACTCAAACGTGTTCATACGTCGTTGGTTAGTGGGCTTCTGTCACACAATTTAGTTGGTAAACAAAACAAAACCAAAAAAAAATTGCTGTAAATCTGTTTTTTCTCCTACATTGCTCAAAAATAATTGATTTAATGTTTTTCGATTATAATTCACACCAAGAGTGTTTAAAAATGAAATATGGAATTTGCGTAAAATTCCGTGGCCCACTTTCGACAAGTAAAAAAAGTAGCCAAACGATGCGATATTCTAGCAATAATGGAAATATTCCCCCCTTATACTTCGAGGAGGAGCGGGATGTAGTGCCTGCATATTGTGGAACAGAATGCAGTAAGAAATGTATTTTCAAAACTATGGAATTTAGGCATTAAAAAGTGCGATAACGGAAGCCATATCTCATTCAGAGACGGGAATTTCTGTTCTTTTGAATTAACTGTTCTTACCTATTCTTCAAAGTTTGAGAACTGTACTTTAACCTGTTATTTGATTAAACTGTTCTTTAAATTCCTCGAACCAATTTGAAAGGTATTTGATGGAAGTGAATGAAAGAAGGCACAGGATATTTGATATGCTCGCGTTTCCTCTCCTGTGCTCAGCGTATCACATTAGATACGCTCCGCAAGTGTCTTCTACGGCCCAGCGTATCAATAGAGATATGCTTGATAAGAACGTTTTATTTGATTTTTTAATGTTACTATATGGCGTTACAATATCGCGAAATCTATATGCATAGGTTATTTGGAGTGTTGACCTTGGTAATATGGGGTTAGATTTCACTTCTGGCTAAAAGGAGGGGGTGGGGGTAGTAATTGTTAAAAGCACGTGCAGCGCGGCTCTTTAAATGTAATGACATGATTTAAAGGGTCTACTTTATTCAGCTTGCTTTCTTTTTAAAAGTTCGAATGAGAATTTATGGATGTTTATGGGGTTAGAGCTTTTAGTAGAAGATGCTCCCAGCTTTTCGTTTCTTTCGGTCGGTTTTTATTTGTAGCGACAGTCATGACGAAAAGTAAGTATATACCTGATACTGAGATTTGCGAATTAATGAATGAATCTGACAGTAACGTTAGCGAAACTAATCGAAATCTGAAAATAATCCATGAAATGAAAAAAAAGGAGAAAAAGAAGATGTGCCCTTTGCTCAAAATCTTGCGTGAAGAGTCAAAAGTTGACAAAATATCTGTGTAAGACATGTGACGTTGGAATATGCGTTGAAAAATTTTTTCTTATAAAAATACCAAACAGCAAAATAAGATTCATTTCTTATATCTTAATATTCCATGTAATGATACATCATTACACCATGAAATTCATGTAACAAGTGTAAGTATATTTTTATTTTCTTGAATGATATGATTTTTTATGTAATTTTTTGCATAAAACATGCAATTTTCAGTTAAATATTTTTTTCTTTCATATATATTAAGTTAAATGCATTTTAAATAATATAAGTAAAAATCAAAATATTCTAATGAATAGCTGATTTTAGAGGAATTTTTTTCACGAATTAGGCTTAATATTTAAAATCGTCTGGGCACAGCGCGACACTCCGCGGTAAGAAGCCGCGGGTACAGCGAAGCACTTCTTTTTTCTCCCTCCGGTAGTGAAAGGGTTAAGGTTGCAAGTAATCCCGATATTGAAGGATTTCGTTCGATGAAGGAGCGCTATTTGAACTTATGGCCAGGATGGTTGCTTGAGAATCAGAGAGAAGAACCACTTTTGAAAATTTATCTTCAAAAACCAATAACCGCTTTAGTGCGATGCGAATGGATTCCACCTACCCGGAAAAGGCTGTTCTAAAATTCCTGCAATAGCATAAAAGGAAAATAAACTTGAGAAAACTCCAGACCCTGCAGTCAGAAAATCGTCAAAAAAAGGAGCCATATGTAAAAACATGTAGCCATTCAGACTCTGGGTATTTTATAATAATTGTTTCAAGGGCGTAACATCTCAGCACGTTTGGAAAAGTATCTTTCTTGAACAAAGTGTCTCCAAGATTCACCCTTACCATCTCCAGCGGGTTTAAGGACTTGTTATTTCCTGTATATCATCAGATAACTCATATTGTTTCCTGATATTTTGAACAAATTGAAAAAAGCCATTCTGGGTTTTCAGTTTTCTAACACAATTTGGATAATTCATCCAGTAAGGATCATCCATTCTAATAAATTTCTCATATAGAAGTGAAGCCTTTCCTTCAGTTGTAGCAGTGATAGATTTATTGTCGGTCAAGAGTAACATGGAATCAATCGGAGTCGATTTAATGGCTCCGATTACCAGCCTCAGCGACTGATTATGTAGAGTTTCCAATATCTTCCAGACATGACCTCTTGCTGTTATAAGTGGTTAACAGCAGTAAGTAATTAAAGTTAGAATAAAGATTCTGTAAGTGGTATTCAAAACTGATCTATCGCATCCCTACAAGGAACCCGCTATATGCTTTAAAGCAGTAACCCTATTTAAGAAACGGCCCGACACTGCATCTACATGTGACTTCCAATTTAGTTTGATGTCAAAAGTCACTCCCAGGTAATTGAACGAGTTAGTGTAGGTAAGCGTTTCACCTCTATATTTAAGGTCGGGGGTAAATCCTCGGTGTGCGAGCAAAATGGATTAGACAGTAGTCTTTTCCAAATTATATTATTTTCAGTACACTAATCTGAAAGTATATCGAGTGCAATATGTAGTCTACGTTTAATAGAAGACTCAGCATTTTTCTTTGGGGCCTGAGTCCAAATGACAAGATCATCGGCAAATAGCAGACAATCCACTGTCTGCTACTTGCGATGATTTTGTCATCATCAATAGTCTTTAAGGCAGGGATTGGATCGTTAAAATACACATTAAATAGTGCCCAATTACTGACTACCCCCGTGGTAAACCAGTTAGAGTAGTCATTTCCATATTTGACCAGCAAATGCATTGGTTAGTAAATGGCCTCATGCACTTAAGCATGATACCACAAATTCCAAATCCATGCAGTTGTTGATACAATTTCGCTTTCCATACCAAATCGTATACACCTTTAAAATCAATGTAAACTGCAGTTAGAATGTTACACTGGTCTAATGCATTTTTAAAAATTAGGCTGAAGAAAGTAACTTGGGCCATAGTTGATCGATTACTACGAAAACCTGCCTGTTCTCAAACTATTAAATTTTTGTGCTGTAGATACCAGTTCAACCTATTTATAATTAATCTTTCCTTGGTCTTTCCAAGTATATTAGTTGAGGATATTGGGCGGTAGCTATGGAACAATTTGTGGGTCTTTATCTTTGTTCAGGACAGGGATGATCACTGTACTCTTCCACTGCGCAGGCACAAGACCGGTCTCCCAAATCCTACAGTATGCACACAAAATAGTTTTCATAGCTGTTTCACTTGTATGCTTTAAAAGTTCCGCATATATTTTATCGTCTCCTGGAGACTTCTTTACGTTCAGATGTTCAAAAGCTAATTTTAATTCTTCCATCGAAAAATGTGAAGTAAAAACAGCAAGAATACCTTCCGAATTGTCTTAGTATCTTTAAATTCTTTTTTAATTAGTCTTGTCATCTTTCGTGGAAAGGATCCCTTCCTTTGAGTTTTTGAGTAGCTTTATCAAAAGCATTCGCTGCAGCTTTGCCTGAGGATAGGCTCCTTCCATTAAATGAGATAGGTTCTTCTTTAAGGACAGACCTTTTATTTCGCAAAGCAGCCAAAATGTATACATTCTTAAACTATCATCCTTATAATTGATATTAGATATAAAACCAGAAAAAGCTTGACGCTTAGCTACTATGAAGGTTTTCCTAAACACTGCCACTTGTTTTCTCCAAAATATTGCATCTTGTGGTTTTTTTAGACAATTCCGTTTTGCTTTGTAAACGATCTCTCTTTGCTTTAACCTCTTTAAGTTCAGTCTACTAAAAACATTTACAAGTCTACTCAAGCAGGTTCTCAAGGATTTTTGACCCTCGCGGCCACTTGGTTAATATGAGTGTATTGCAATGGAATGCTGGTGGCTTGTTCCAATCAAAGAAAATGGATATAATTAATACTCTAGCTAAGACACACAAAGTAATTTGTAAATATGTTTTACTTTAGTTTACAGAGAGTATCTTCAAACATTAGATACTATGTGCATGAAGTTGTTTAATTCTATTCCATATTTTTGATAAAAGAAACAAGTTAATAACCTAAGCTTATTTATTAGCGTCGCAGTAAGAAACAACTCAAGGGCTATTGGCGATGGACCTCGTAATTTACAACACCTGAGCTGGCACCTCTTCTCCCCAATCTTTCACACTACGAGAACGGGACGACTTGGGACGGCGACAGATTTTACGTACATCAGCCCCGCTACACGGCGGGTCTTTAGTGGCATCAAGATTCAAACGAACGACGCGACCTTGACCGCAGGCTAATGCGGCCACGAACAGATTAATAAAGTACACACATGAAATATATTAAACATTTAAATTCATATTCTTCTCTTATTCGCTGTCCTAATACACAAAAAAGAATGTAAATAAAGAGAAATTTTTACATAAATGGTTTTTCATAAATCCTTCCTTAAATTTAATCGAATTGAAATTTTTGGCAATGTCAAATATTTCATCAATATAAATAAACTTGTTGTAGCAAAATATCTTCGAGTAATTAGTCTTACATTATAAATCCTAAAATACATGTTAACAAACAAAAAGATTATTTGTGGGAATTAAGAATGCATAAGCCAAATTTTTATGTATTATTATACCCACAATATAAATGCTTTTTTTTTTGTCTTCTAACTAAAACCTAGTAAAAATACGAGATTTTTAGAATTTGTATACATATTTAAAAATAACAATATAAATTATATTGAAAATTAAAAAAAAATACAATGAAATGTAAGTAAATTTCAGTTTTGATTCAATTTACATATAGAAATCGACTACAAAAAGGACGTGAATAGTTCAGGAGAACTAAAGACCTGCCTTTAAAACTGTGACGTTGAGCTATTCGCGGTTTTTTCTTCTCTAACCTTGGGGACTTTTAATCAAGATTGATTGCTTTTTCTAAACAACTTTTTCCCAACCAAAAATGAAACGTGAATATTTAAATTAGAGACAGGTAGAAATAATGTGAAGCGAGGTAGATAGGAAGTATATAAGCTAAGCTTGAGACACACGATGGAGGTCTCTGGCGTTTAACAGTTGTTTTATAGTCAAAGACGGGTCGAGAATTGCTACAAATTATCGACGGCATAGTGAAGCTTAGAAGTCGAGACAGCCTCAAGTTTACTTCGTTGGTAAGATTCCGTTAGTTTGATATTAGTGTGAATTTATCTAGGGCGATATTTTGGGAAAGTCGGTATATATTTGTCGTTATAGTAGTAAGTTGTCAAATAAATATAGTGTGAGAAACCTGTCTAACGTTTCCTTGAATGACTTATTGACTCTTAGTATATTGAGTTTAGCTCTGGCACAAGAGGCAAATAGAATATAATTTCGTCACAAAACGATCTCTTCTGCTTCGAGACTTTTTACCGTTTCTTTAGCAATGGTAGTCTATTTTAATTTAGCTTCGAAAACTAGTCTGGTTCGGATTTACTGCAAAGTCAGCCGGCTAAAAGTGCTCGGTCTATTTTCCCACAACGTTCTTCTTGTTGGAATGTAACTCGCCTATTTCGGACCTGTCTGTTGGGAAGACATGCTACCGAAAGATCTTGTTCTTTTGGAATACTTTCCCTTCCATCGCTAAGATCGCCGTAACCTAGTGGTCATGGTTGCGGACTCGCGCTCGTTGAGTCGTGGGTTCGTATCTTGATGCCACTGAAGATCCGCCATGAAGCGGAGCTGATGTTCGTTAAATCTGTCGTGACTCAAGTCTTCCCATTGGTGTGGTGTGGAAGTTTGGAGAAAGAGGTGACAGCTCAGGGGTCGTTCTCATCCCTTGACCGAAGTTCAAAATTACGAGTTCGTCGCCAATACCTCTAGTGTTGCTTCTAAAATGATGTTAATAAAAACCAATTAAGGCTCCCGTCTAGCCGCCATTTTGATTTCGCGGACGTAATGTTAATCCTATGGAATTTTGACTTTAATTCTCACATCTTTATTATTTGTTCTATTTGAATGCAATAAAGTGCATCTGAAAGAGAAAAAAATAATCTATGTTTCTGTGGAATTACTTTTTTCCTCCGATTTTTAAAAATATTTGAAATTTTTTTTTAAAGACCAGAAAACTCAAAAACGAATGATTAAAATAAGAATAAAAATATTTTTAAAAATCGGAGGAAAAAAGTAATTCCACAGAAACATAGATTATTTTTTTCTCTTTCAGATGCACTTTATTGCATTCAAATAGAACAAATAATAAAGATGTGAGAATTTAAGTCAAAATTCCATAGGATTAACATTACGTCCACTAAATCAAAATGGCGGCTAGACGGGAGCCTTAATTCCTTCCATCGTTCATTTGGTTCCAAACTGCCTCGCCTCTGGAGCTATTCTCATTGTCCAACACAGGTTGGTGCGAGTTTTCTCGGGGAATTCGTTTTTCATCGATGTTTGTTTTTTAAAGTTCTGTTTTATGGTTTAACACTTTTTCTTCTAGATGGCTTTCTTTCGATCCACCTTGTGGTCCGCATATTAGTTTTTGCTTTAAATCAGGGGTGCCCTTTGACTGCATGCGACCCAGAATATCTATCAATGCGACTCAAGAAAGAAATATCAATATCCCTCCCAAGAAAATATAGCTTCATAAAATGAATTCAAGAGTTATTGTTTTAAAGCGCACTCTTGAGTCTACATTCCCATGATACAAGAATTTGAAAATGAATTCTAAAAGTTTTGAAAGAATGAAAAAATTATTTCACTTATATATTTATTTTTTTATTGTGACTCTTATTTACAGCCGATTATTGATAAGTTTCATGCAAATTTCCAAATAGGATAAATAGAGTTGCAATCTGACACTGAACTTAAAAGAGAAATTTCATAAACTCGCTTCTTAATGAACTCTTTTATAAATCATAGCTACTTCAAAGAAAAATATCCCTCACTGTACAATCGTTCGTTAATTACGTCATTAAAGTTTGGAAGCACGTACATTTGTGAGCAGCTGTTTTCGCGAGTGAAGCAACTTAAGAGTAAAATTAAAACCAAAATGACAGTTGAACACCTTCAGAACTCCCTAAAAACTGTAACCACTTCAAATGAATCATATATTGCGGCCATTCATCAATTAGTTTTATGATTTCTAGCTATTTTATTCTTAAAAATTTATAACAAAATGCTGCATATGTGAGTGAGTGAATGTGTAAGTCATTGGCGCAAGAGCCAGATGTGACTATGCCTGCTCCTAACAAGATTTAACTGTGGTCTAGACGTGAAAAAATTGAAAAAAAAGGGACAAAAATTCGTCGACAAGAAGGAGGGTCGAAAATAGAGAAGGATCACTAGGGTAACCAGGGGATGCTTCACCCGAATTTACCAAAGACAGTAAACTCCATAGGAAAGAAAAAAAAATTTGGATACCTCGGGATCATGATACCCGAACTTATCTAAAGAAGGCAAATCTCTGAGGTCCTCAGATATAATCCTCAGAGGCTATACCCCTAGACGCTGGGTACCCATTTTAGTCTCCTCTTACAAAATGCATGAGCTAAAGTGGGACTATTCTGTCATACGCGGTCACCTCACGGGTCACATAAAGTCTCATATATTGCCAAGAAATGTTAAAGCATCAATGGCGCAGAGGTAAGGCGCTCGTCTATAGAACGAATGTTTCCGAGTTCAAATCCCAGTACTGACAACATTAAAACCTTACGCTAATGTTTTGTTTTATTGTTGTCTTCTGTAACTTCTAGAACCTTTGAGAATATTTGTTATGTTTCCATTGCAGTGTTCTGCAATATTCTCATGTAATATATTATCTTTGTATTCTCAGCCAAGTGTAGTTGTTCTTAGTTTATTAATAAATCTCAATATTTATTTATCTATAGTGTGCTCAACTCAACTCGCTTCAATATCTACGTAATAATATAACGTCCTATAAAATTACGTAAGTCTAATTCCTTGTTGCAGCCTTTGTAAGACAAAAATTATAATTAAGGCTCCCATCTACCCGCCATTTTGATTTCATCAGCTTAATGTTAATCCAATGGAATTTCGACTTGAATTATCCAATCTTTATTATTTGATCTATTTGAATGCAATAAAGTGCATCTGAAAGAGCAAAAAATAATGAATGCTTTTGTGGAATTACTTTTTTCCTCTGATTTTTAAAAATATTTGAAAATATTCTTCAAAGACCGGAAAACTTAAAAACGAATAATTAAAATAAGAATAAAAATATTTTTAAAAATCTTAGAAAAAAAGTAATTCCACAGAAGCATTCATTATTTTTTGCTCTTTCAAATGCACTTTATTGCATTCAAATAGATCAAATAGTAAAGATGTGAGAATTCAAGTCAAAATTACATAGGACTAACATTACGTCCACGAAATCAAAATGGTGGGGAGACGGGAGCCTTAAGTTTCGATTACTTAAATATTGTTAGCTTTATTTCATGTTTTTTTTTCCTTAACAGCCATTGTTTGTGTTTTAGAATTAGATTTATTTTGTGTGGTCCCAAACAACTCGAACTGGAGAACGTACACGACAGGTTGAAGGACTATTGAGATCGAACAAATGGAGTAATAAAAAGCATTAGATTCCTATATACGTGAATTTACATAATGTCGAATTAGAGTAAAATGTACCACTATAAATATATAATCCAGTTATCTAAGAATTAATTAGGAGCGTCCACGCTTTTCGCAAAATGAGAACTTTCGTATCCCAATGATAACGGTTTTTAAGAAATAAATTTTTTTATTAAGTTAATTTTAAAAACGAAAAGAGTCTTAATTTCCTGATACGAATGCGTTAAGGACGCGAATGAAGAAGGGAAATTGGAATGGATTTTAAATAATAGTGAAACTCTTGCCAGCGGTAACACTGATTGTAAATCATAGCTACTTCAAAAATGATGCGCAATGCAATTTACGCAAATGATTAGGCATTACTCATTTGCGCAAGAATTCAATTTGAATTTTGAAGTAGCCAGTATGAATAATTTAATAGCATTCTAATGAACATTAATGAATAATGAACTAAGATTAGAGAAAGTTTTTGGTTTTTACGACAAGATTTTAAATTAAAGGAAGAATCGATTGTTAAATTGTGTGTGAACTCCTATAGATTCTTTCATATGATACATAACAATTTGGGAGGCCACGGATAACCCCCGTTAATACTTTTCGTTTGGAAAGCTTAAAAATGCAGTCTTGCCTCGGTTCTAACAGTCCTCGGCAGTCTAACATGCAGTTGTGGGGTCTATTTTTAAGTGAACTGCGAAACATTAAAGTAGCATAAATAGGTATTATAAATTACAATTAGTATAAATTGTGAATAAAAAAATTCAAAAAGTCAATCAGACATTTGTCAAGGTTGGTGGTTACCGGTATCCTAGCAATTTTCTGGCCCATCTCTTATAATTAGCAGCATTATCAACAAACTATTGAACTTTGAATTCATTTTTAATCATCCATGTAGTGAAGATTAGAAGAGATTAAATTCCCCAGCAATTTCTGCTTACCTTAATCGTTTTCGAATGCTTTCGATGACATTTAGAGTTCACTCAATCGTATAAGTCTTTTCAATATTCAACAATATTCTTAGTATAGTCGGAATGAAGTCAAAAACAAACTTAATTGAAATGAGAGAAAAATGTAAAATACTGAATGAACAGCTAAATCCCAGAATTGTAAAGATAGTACCACTTTACATGTACTCATATAAGTTTGCGATGATTTTAAGGATTTTTCGGCATAAAGCCGGCTGAAAGATTAAGGTTTGAGTTACATTCCCCATGCGTGGCACTTGTAGTAACCCTCTTTTCACTTATACATGTAATTAAATAATCCAATTTTCTTCCATGGTGCATTCTGTATGGAAGTATGGAACTTTGTTTTATGCTTTTCTCAAATCGGTGATATAGCCTCCTACACTCATGTTCATCCATTAATTAAGAGATTAAAACTTCTAAATCGATTGTTATACATCTTAAGTTTCAAAATACATTTATGCAAGAATCGAATTATATGTATTTATATTGCTATCGATATTACTGAAAGTAACTTCGATAAAGTGTCTGTAGAAAACATCTTAAATAAACACAACTGACGCGAAATTGATCCTTCTCTATTTTCGACTTAACCCCATCTTTTGTTCTCTCTCTCAGGGAAACCATGGCAAATGGTGGCTTTTGGATGGAGAAAATTAATCTAAAAGATATTTAAAAGCTTATGCACCGTTTTTTAGCTTATTTGGAATGTATAAATCTCTAACTGGATGATGTCGGACATTATGTAGTCGCGGTAGCCTTCAGTATTATTTTCGTCGAATCCTGGGCTCGAATCTTGACGCGTCTAAATACCCTTCTAAAAGAAGAGAAGATACGGCCAGCTCAGGTGTCGTTTTTGGACCGAGGTCCAAAAAAACGCGGTCCGTAACCAACAGCCCTGGCGTTTCTTCTCAGTGCACTGTTAATAAACACACACTCCCATTTATATTGAGCCTTATGTAGATATAAGAGCGAAGTTTAGAACCAGACCGAATAAATCAATATTCGAATTCGCGAGGATGCATCATCTAAACTAGTGGTTCTCAATGGGAGTTGTACCGTCAACCGGTGAGCATAGAAGAGATCTAAGGGAGCGTTGATTCTGGGTAATACTAGCTCGCTGAAACACTGACTTAGTACTAAACATCATCAAACACATTTCGACACAAAGTTTTAAATGTCTTTTAAACAAAATCAGTTCACATTAAGCGTAGATATTGGCATGTTGCTTCGTTTTAGACTAGGATATGAACGCGTCGCAATCCACCCCACGGATCGCAACAGTGTGTTTTCGTCTGCTTCGGGTCAACCAACAAAGCGCGTATTTAAAAGTTTGCCACGAAAAATTAAGGCTGATGTAAACACGCCAGAGCGAAATTCCGCACATGGAGTTTCTTATTTTTCTTCTCAAAGCTAGATTATTGCTTTGTATTGTACGAAATTAAATGCATTTGAACGAGTAAAACAAAAGGAATGATTCTTTTTCTGCGAAATAGAAATTTTTAAAAGTATTTTTTAAAAATCTGAAGGGTTCATTAATTCATTATTAATTTCAAGAAAAAAGTATTAGTTTATTAATTAATTATTTTCCTGAATAAAAGGGTGGTGAGCAATTTTCATTTTGAAAAAAGTATACAGAGCAACTTCTTTTTCGGAAAGGGGCTAAAAGCCCAAAAAAGTTTGGGAACCTATGATCTGGATGACAGAATACGAATTTCTACCACTGATAGTGTCTTATTGCATTTTACCTCGCCCTGTGAAGTTGTGCAAAGCACCTCCTGGTGGTCTGGCTGAGAAATCCCCTTTGTGCGTGTCTCCCTTGGGCAGGTCCTTGCCATGATTGGGCGACTCACCTCTATTGGAGCCCCTCATAACTGTGGGGACGGTAGACCTGGAAATAGAGTTGAGGGAAGTTTCCAAGAGGACATCTGTCTCGCTTCTATTGGTAGGCCTGGATGTGCTGGAAGGCTTTGAGGTGGTGTAGGAATAGTTGGGCAGTGCTCGGCGTTGGGTGTCCGAGATCTGGACTATGCTGAATCCCAAGTAACACTGGAAAAGACGAGAACGCATGTTGTTATACGGACTATACATATTACGAGGAAACTCAAAAACTTAAGACGTGGTAAATAATATTTCCCTTCATTTTTTAGCAAATCCATTTGAGTAAAATACTGGGAGGCCTCAAAGAACCCGTACTGACGATTAGAAGACCTGGGTTAAAAATTAATTAGCTTAGAAGACATAAATCTTTTGCCGATTTCTATCAAACATCGAGCACTTAATGCCTCACAGAGAGTTGCAGTCAACTGTTTTAGAACGCGCACCTGTGAATTTCTAGCCACCATAACTAGTTAACAGTCCAAAATTTAAGGGGGGAAATCTCCAATAATAAATTATCTGAAAATTGTCATATTACTCAAAGAATTCAAGAAGTCACTCTCAACATCGCGAAACGCGTTTCTCAAAATATGCGGAAACGAGTTCCCCTTTGCCTCCTAGAAGGTGAATGATATTCTAAACTTTAGTTGTTGCTCTAACCTTATCCTATGTTTTCTTTTCACCGTTTGCATAAAAAATTTTGTTTTAAGTTCATCATTTTTGTTTAATAAATTCACGGATTGTCAGAACGGGAACCTTTAGAATATCCCGTTTGCAGAATCTAAGTGAGTTACTCATTTTTAATTCTATTATCTTATTAATTCTGAGATATTGCAGTTCATTCAGTATTTTACATTTTTCTCTCGTTTCAGTTAAGTTTGTTTTTTAACTTCATTTCGACTATACTAAGAATAATGATGCTTAATTCTTAAAGTTTATTACTAAGCATAATTTTTATGAGAAATCGCACCATTAGCCAATAAAATATAATCGACCCCATTACCATGCGGTTAAGTAATGCACGAGTCTGTTTTACCCGAGATGGCTCCTTCGATAAGCAATCGCTTGTGATATCACTCCTAGACATTGTTGCATCATAATTCTTACTCTTACATTAATCATTTGTTCGGATGACAACTAAATTCTTATTAAGAGCAGAAATCCCTTTTGTCTCCCTTCCCCTCCTTTCTATTTAATGTATATGAATCCCCATTTCTCGGAAAGTGAAATGTTTTAGTTTGGATTTTTTTCGTACCAGATTATTTTCCAAGAACCCACGGTCAACCTTTCGTATTAGTCGAATTCTTAAGAACTATAAGGATTTTTTTCTTGTATGAGCGATGTCCTTAATCACTAATGTCGTAATAACTTAAAAGTCACCGAAAGGATTATGCAATCGAGTAAACTCTCAATGTCATCGAAAGCATTCGAAAACGGTTAAGGCAAGCAGAAATTGCTGGAGAATTTAATCTTCCCGAGTCTTCACTGCATGGATGATTAAAAATGAAAATGAAGTTCAATAGTTTGTTGGTAACGCTGCTAATTATAAAAGATGGGGCAGAAAAAGTGCCAGGACAGCGGAAACCACCAACCTTAATAAATGTCTGTTTGACTTATTGATTTTTTTGTTCAATCTTCAGTGAAATCGGAATTTGAATGTATGATTCGATAGAAATTGTAGTCTACTCGAGGAACAAATAATTCTCGTATTAGACGGTTGATACGTTCCTAAATATTCCGTGTTAGGCATTGTGTGGTGAAAAGCGCACTAGATGGCGCTCTTTTGAAAAGAATTAGTTCAGATTTCGCCTCAGTAACATGCAGATATTTTCGCTCGTTGGGAGCTTACGTTTAAATTAGAATTTTCTGGTAAAACTGATTGTGTAAATATGAACATATAACAATAAAAATATAAAATGACAATGTTTTGTCGAATCATTTTAGTAGTGAACCGTTTGTTTATAATCAGTTATTACAGTTTCTATAACCACTGAACTACAGCCAGAAATGGAAATAAGATGCGCAATAGACGTAATTCGTGTTACTTCGAAACAAAAACTGCTGCCGAAATGGATGTTACATTCCACAAATTTTTAAAAATATTCTGCGACATTATTATAATTAGGAGAAATCTATTTGTCAAAGCAATTATCATCACATTCTTAGTATTAAATAATATTTTTTCATCATCACTACATGTACTAAATTCCGTTAACGGAAGTCACATCTTAGCAACATATCCTCGTGCTATGAACTTCCTCCAACGTTTCCTTGAGTTCTGTATTCTATTTGTAATTTACGCCAACTAACTTGATGAATGACTTTTTGATATTATTTTAAATGAGAATCTCGTCCGTTCTTGACATATTAGCATTAATCGTCTGGGAATGGATATTCGACTAGGATTCATTTTACAGAAGTATATTGTGACTGGGTCTAGTTTAGCTGTTTGATTTAGATAAAAAGATTTTCAGTTACAATCTTTGGCTTAGGACGCGAAAGCATCGTATTTATTTTAGATTATTAATTGAAAAACATAAGTAGCATTTGTAAAAAAAAATCACATTCATTTGTGAAAGTCTGAATCACATTCATTCGAAAAAACAAAGCTTTGAAACACAAAGAAAATGCCAAAGTATAAAAATGTTCATAATACTATATGGACAAAATGAATTTTACATTCTCGAATTTCTGATATGTCGTCTAAGCTCAAAAGAAACATTTCCAACGCATTTCTTCTGCATTTAAAAGCTCTTGTTTCGTTTCATGTCCCCTCGTTGCACATTTTACTCCCAAAAATATTGCGTCGTATTCTCCCGGTCGGTGTTGTTTCCGTCTCGGGGTCGAGTCCCGATTCCCCTAAAGATCCACCGTATAGTGTGTCGAGATTCCAATTATGTCCGTTAGCGCGAGGTTAATAGAAGAAGGTGCCCCCTCATATATTGTCCTCGTCACTTCATCGAGATTTAAACTTACAGGGCTCTTCACCAAAAACACTCGTGTTGGATCTAAATGCGCAGTTAAAAACAATCAATCAGTCAAAGGCACCTAAAAACTTGAATCTTGGCTACGGGAACTATCTAATTCTATGGCGGTGTTAGAGAAAAACTGAGTCCTTGGATGCCGTACAGTATGTGAGGGGTTTCCCCCACTTCTCGAACCAGTTAAAGTGGAAACGTATAATAGAAATTCCTTGTTATATACGAGGTTCATTTGTGTATAATTTACGAATATCCAGTTTTATGAGAACATTCGATCTCTGCTACCAGCCAAGGGGCTCGACAACAACAAAGAAGAGATTTTGCAATCACTGTACTAGATGAAAATGTATTCAATAAAAGTATAAAAATTGCTTAAGATAAATGAGTAACATGAAATAGTTTGAACTAAATATCCACAAACAGGGGGGGAAAGCTCAAATTCGAATGAAGAGCCAAGTGTGTGAGGAGGGGGGTGAAGAATTTATAACGAAGGATTTTATACGGTAAGACTCGTAAATTTTTGTCAGTCACATGATAAATTATTCGACGAAGTGGAGGCTACGGTAGCAAGCGGTCATGATTGCGAGCTCATGGACGGCATAGTTTCCGTCGATTCGTGGATTCGAGTCCTGATACGAATCGCAAAGACCCATCTTACGTATACCTGTTGATGCGCCTCAGACTTGTCAAGGCTCAAAGTCCTAATATTCGTGTGGTTCCGAAGTTTGGATAGTGGGGTGCTGGTGTCATTCTCGTCATTTGTCTGGGTCTTAGAATTCAGAGAACCATTGCTAATAGTTCTCTTATGTGCAATGCTGATATACAATCAATCAATCAGCGAAGTAGAAACATCTCGATCGAATTATGCTAATGATTTTAATGATTTCCTGTTCAAAGGGCAGTTCCCATATTAGAATTTTTTGCCTGTAGCAATCGTGTTTTGTTATTTTCAGTATTGTGCCTTTCATGATGAATAAACGTCCTGTTAAGCAAATTATTATAACTTTGATTGCAGCACTTAAAATCACTGCGTCAACTCATTACTAGTGCAAATAAAGAACATAATAGAAGTCTTGAAAGGAAATCAATGCCAATTCATTTCCTACTATATTGGGTGCCCGCGGTAGCCAAGTGATCATAGCCGCGGACTAGTGGCAGGTGTAGTCGAGTCGAGGGTTCGAGCCCTGATGCCATCAAAGATCTACTGAGTAACCGGGCTGAAGCAAGCTAAATATGTCAAAACTCAGAGTTCTCTCGTTGGCATGGTGTGGAAGTTAAAACAGGAGGTGCCAACTTTGGTGTCGTCCTTGTCACTTGAGCGAGATTCAAAATTACAACCCTCGAGTTGCTTCTAGTGTGACGTTAATAAAACCAAACAACGACAACCGGCAAAACACTTTATTTACATGTAAGCAATAACTTCCTAAGATTTGTCAACTGAGCGTATGTCCAGGGTTCTCCACTGAGCTACCTTATTTTAATCAACATTACAAAATATATTTTACCCATAAATGAAACAAACTTAGAGACTGACATTTAGTACAAGTTTCTATACAAAAAGCCTATTCTGTAACTAATTGAATATAATATACATGTAGATTGTGAGGTGATCAGATTGTACATCCCGAATCTATGAGGGTTTGCCCTTACCCCCGGGCCTGCTCCCCCGGGGGGGGGGTAATTCCATTACCGGATTCCATTATGTTGTTTTTGTAGAAATTCAATGACGATACTTGCAGTAGTTTTATTTATTTTATTAAATAGAGAGATAAAGAATGAAAATATATAACACCATGAGACAACGAATTGACCAGTTCATCGGAGCAAAATAGATAGCTGCCTCATTTAACCCATATCGGTGAAGGGCGTGGGAACGCGCTCGGGGGTTTGGAGTTTACTTCCGACAAGGGTAATGCGAAGGAGAAGAGAAGTGGAAAGCGGAAGAAAAGAGAGCGAGAGCGAAAGGTCGCTCAGTTTTGCTCGAGGATAGGTGACACTGATTCGTGGTGCCATCTATCGAGTATCGAAGGAACTGGTTTTACAGTACATTGGAATATATATATATATATATATATATATATATATACACTATAACAAAAAAACGACGCATCAAGAAGGAGTTGCCCGATTGTAAGGAAATTTCGTATGCAAAGACTTTTGGACCGAACATGCAAATGATTGATATTTGGTGTCCAATGAATGAATAGAGGGAGCTACAGTGCATCAAAACTGCGCAATCAGCAAGTGCATATAAGAAGCGATTCTCAATCTGATGGTCAAATTTTCTGTTGCATTGCGATTTTGGATACCTTTCAACGACTGAAAAAATGCCTCGCCTCAGGATTCGAGCTTATTACGAGCAACTGTCAGATTTCGAAAAAAATCATATTATTGGATTGAAAGAGAAAGGGTGAACAAATCGAAAAATCGCTCGTCATATGGGTCGAAGTGATGTGGCTATTAGAAGATGCTGGCAAGAATGGGTGGACAATAGCAGATTTCATCATCAGGATGGTAGCGATCGACCAAGGGCCACCGCAGATCGAGAGGACAGAGTGATTGTCAGATCAGCTGTCCCAGCGCCTGATTCATCTTTATCAACCATCAGACGTGGAACTCGCACATGAGTGTCCACCTTAACCATTCACATACGGCTGATAGGGAGAAATCTAAGCTCGTACCGTTCGCTACGCAACCTGCCACTCACGCCTGCACACTGTCGAGCCAGATTACTGTGGTGCTTGGCTCGATCAGATTGGAATGATGCTGACTGTGGACGTATAGTTTTTAGAGACAAATTTCACTTCCAACTGTGTCCTGACGATCATCGGAAACGTTCAGGGCAGCGTGCTGTTTCTGCTTTCACTATTGCACGCCACACAGGCCCTCAACCAGGAGTTATGGTCTGGGGTGCCATTTTCCTTGAGAGCCGACTTCCCTATTTCCCTTGGACACCGTCGTCATTAGAAGCACACTTACTGCACAGCGTAAGTGTGCCTCTAATGACGACGATATACTGAGGCGATATAATGACGACGATATACTCTACGTCGACGATATTCTGAGACCTGTTTTGTTATCGTTCCTTTTGCAATACCGATTAGAAGATGTTTGAGCAAGATAATGCCAGAAGATAATTTTCAGCAAGATAATGCCAGACCACATACGGCACGTGTTGCTATGAACTATCTTATAGCTTGTCAAATACTTCCTTGATCAACCAGATCTCTCTCCAATCGAGCATGTCTGGAATATGATGGGAAGGCGACTGCTTCTACAGGGAATGTTGATAACCTAGCCCGACAATTGGAGCAAATTTTGCAATTTCTTTTTCCCTCAAGAGACTATCAGGGAGCTTTATCACTCTATGCTATGTCCTGTGGCAGCTTACATCCTTGTTACAGGTGGGTCAACACCTTATTGAGCTCGTTCCTTGTAACTATCTAACTCTGAAATAAATCATCCAATTGATCTGAAATTTTAATTATTTTCTATTCTGTACATAATTTTTCTATATGCCAATTTTTGTTTCCATCAGACAACTTCTTCTTGGTACGTCCTTTTTTTTTTGTTATATATAATATTAAGCTGCCTCCGGACATCTTTTTTAAATTACTTTTTAAAAATTATATATATGAAGCTTATCACTATATCGCAAAAAAAGTTAACCTTATGTTACTATAGCTAAAACACAATTTAGACGATCACATAAATTTAAGTAACACTACTAACATTTCAGATAAAATAGAGCGAGCGAAATAAAAATTATTCATTTCATTTTTCTTTTGTGTCAATATAAATTTTCGGTTAATATTTGGTGTGTATTTGCATATAAATACATTGTTTTCTTGTTTCATATAAAAATGTTTTGTAAGTTTTTGCTTATGAATACATTTTATTAAAAAAAAAATTTGTGCTTCATTTCATATTTACTCTGCGAAATCATTCTTAACCCATTCTAAATTGTCCAAATTTTGACCGAAAATGATTACAGGTACATTACGTGACAAAATAATTGCGTTCTTATTTTCAATTTATGTTTCTGTTTTCGTTCAGCAAGGTTGAAATATTTGCCTCCGGGGCTACGGCGATTTCCTTCTGTGTTATCGAGGTTCCGACCGGTTTCACCGCACGAGAAACAATTTCGATTCCCCCTTGACCTTGACGATGATGTTCCGAGAGAAATCGGCTGATGATTCTTTTGTCAGCAAAATCCAGATGATGATTTTTGTGAACGCAAAAGTGAGATAACAATTTCTTTGAAGAGGAAATTTTTTAAAATTATTTTTATTCATTGTTTCGTTATTTATGCATTGATGCACAAGTTGCACGCAATGAACTACGGGTCACAGGAAAATTCTCTTCCATTTGAGCGCAGAGATATTCCGTCTCATTCATTTGATTTCACTATAATTAGCCTATCCTCTATTTCAATGTCAATGCTTCTGCAACCAAATAAACAGCACATGATGTGATTTTTGACTCTGTTACAATCTTAAAATTATTAGTCACCAGAAGGGCTTTTGCTTTTATGCAAAATGTGGTCCATTACCACATTTCAAAATTAAGTGCGAAATGCATTTGATTTGTTTTATATAATTTTATTTCTTCCAACCGATTTACACAAGAGTTTCAGTTATAATCGAGATATCTGGATAAAATTTATGTTGCTTATTAACTAATCCTTAGAAAAATATGTTATGAATTACAGCTATTGTAATTACCTCATTGGAGTTTTAATATCAAGAAAAGTTTTATACGTAATGATTTATTTTTATTTTTATTTTACGGTCACAAAATGTTTTATTAAATTGAATATATTTTAAGTTAAATAACTACAATTAGCTTAATTTATTAATTTATCATTTACTTTCATTTCATTATCAGAAAAGGATATTATTGTCCCAGTCAATACTTTGTCATTTGCTTCAATTCCAATATTAATTTCATAATTATTTTTAAAAAAAATCTTTGCATCTCTGTTACTAAATCTGATCCTTGCAAACTTTTGCATAGAATCAAGCTTTTTATTTATGATTTTCCAACCGATTTCTATTCCAATATATGCTTTGAGTGATTTTTTTATTGTTGTGACTCTCATCAATCAGGATCCCACTAAACTGAACGTCACTAAGATTCGCACTTCTATTTAAAAAGAGTAGTGATAAATTAGGGTTGTAGTGTGGGGGCCAGCTCGAGTATCGTAGCACGACTAAAATTCAAAAATACGAGGTCCATCGGTCTCGTGCTGCTTCTATGTATGACATCAATAAAACAATCAAGCAGTAAATCACTTTTTGAATACTTTTCTGTTCGTCCATTGACTATTTTTCAATTTGCGTCACACGCAGGAGCCCCTGAACGCAACCCATTATGAGAAGGCACCGTAAAGTTTCCATTATTACTACGAAATAACCAAGATATATGTAAATATAAATTATTCTGCTTATTATTTGATTCTTATGTACAATTAGTTGTGAATTACAGCTACTTATGTTGATTCGTTTGGAAGCAGCCGATTACAGTATCGTAAAGTTTTAATCATTGTTGCGGGGTGTCAAAGTTTTAATTACTACTAAAAATAATCGAGGTAGATATTTTGTTTTCGTTTATAATTCTTAAGATTTCTTGATATAATCCCATCTAGAGAATTTTCTGACCTGCATTCAGCTCAGATACCGCTACAAATGTTATGGTTCAAATTAGCATTTGACCACGATATATGAGCCGCTCAGAAGCCAATGCGGTTAAGTCCATTTTTTGATATTTTCTGATTTTTGGAAATTTTGATGAAATAAATAATAATCTTCTTAGTTATTAAAGGATTTACTCGTTGGTTACTTTTTTCTAGGTTAGACAGCCCTTTTTTTAATAGCTTCTGAATATATTGTATAATAATTTCAGATGCCATTGTGAATAAGTCCACCTTTTATCAATATTTTTTTACATAAACTTTGAAATAAAAATTAAATTCTTCTTCTTTCGATATTTGTTGGTAACACTGAAAAACAAGAAATTCATAGTAACTGTAACCGTTACTTCTAATTAGAATTGTTTGAGTTTTATGCATGTGCGTCAAAACACAAAAAATACAAGAGAAACTTATATGTATACAATCTTGGTTGCCATGATTTAAAGACTAACGAGGGCTACATGTATGTTTGGCCTATAACCCAAGCATCGCGGGGTTCACAAGAAGTGTCATCGTGTTTAACTAAACACATTAAATTGTACGCAAAGGATTTTCAAAAACTTTTAATGTATTCAGATTCATGTTCAGGACAGAATCGAAATATAAAAACTGTGTTAAGTTTACTGAAATTGGTTCAGAGTGAAGATATAAAAGCTGAATCAATTGAGCTTAAATTTTTATTAAGTGGGCACAGTTATTTGCCCAATGATGCTGATTTTGCAGTTATAGAAGCTTATGCAAAAAAAATTCCGTATATTTATAACCCTAGTGACTGGTATCATATAATACAAAATGGTAAAAGAAAGAACCCTTTCAGAGTTGTCGAAATGAATCCACAAGAATTTCTTTCCACAAAACCATTGGAAGAAGCTGTTACCAACAGAAAAAAATCAACAAGTGGACTAACAGTCAATTGGCTTAATATGAGATGGATAAAATTGGAAAGGTCAAACCCAAGCAGCATTAAGTTCAAATATAATTTTGACGAGGATGATACCTTTCATGTAATTGATATAAAAAAAACAAAGATAGATGGCCAGTAAATTTAAAAAATATAACTCAACCTATATTATATCCTAATGGCGGAACAATTTCAAGAGAAACAAAAAAAGACATGTGTTTATTAAAGTATATACCTCCAATTAAACACGACTTTTACAGGACATTAAGGACAACACGTGGAGATCAAGATTTACATTTAAATAACTCGGAAGAAGATGATGTTTGTTATAATGAATAAACATAAAACTTATGACAATACATGTTATTTTATAATTTTTACATGAATTTCTTATCTTTTTCAGCTGCCAAAAGGTATAAGTCCTAAAAGTTTTAAGATGCTGTCCTTATTTCAATAAATACTTTCGTTTTTATTTACACATCCTGAACATATCTTGTTTTTTTGCAGAGTTTACATCTCGAAAAAAGACTTTGTACACTTTTCTAATTAAATTAATAAACCAAGAATTTTAAAAACTAATGTATCAAAAAACATTAATTTTCTCAATTTTTGTGTTTTGGACTTAACCGCATTGGCTTCTGAGCGGCTCATATAGTAAACGCTCTTTATGTGGCGTTAGATGATTCTCCGATCAAATAGTTCATTTTCGAATTTTTTCGTGTGGTTTCGGATTTAGTACTCCTTGTGGGCTTACAAATCTTTGTGAACCTAAAACAAATTCAGATTCAGGAAGTAAAATCGGATAAAAGTTATGAAAGTTGAAGAAAAGGTCTTGTGGGAACAGGTTTCTGATGCATTTATAAATTTTTCCATGTCTAACAAAAATACATTTCTACTAATTAATAAATTTGTGTATAGAAGAGATCCGAATTACGGAAAAAACGTTATACGAGATCTATTTCAAACAACAATTCTTGCCATACACTGACTTGTCACGACTTGTTTTGACTATAATCGTATTATATTAAATTTTTTTCTTATATATGAGCTGCATTTTTTATCAATACAAAAATTAAATTATATTAACGTTAAGCGCTTGAATTTAATTTCTATCCTCTACATAAGTTCTGAATGTGCGCAAATACATTAAATATGTGTTTTAATTGTTTAAACTTTTATCCAGAGTGACTTATCTTTGATACCCCATTAAAACTAGATAGACGCTCGATTATCCGACCCTGTCATGGTCCCAAAAACGACAAGTTAAAGAGCGCCTGTTGTACCACTAGAACAAAATTGTACATAAGACGCTTAGAAGAATATGATTATTTTCAACAGGTTGTAATACAAACTCTTTCTGTGTTAAATATCGACATTTGAATATACAGAGTAATAATAAGTTAGTACGAATGTGGTTGAAAATGCCACCGTTTAATGAATGGGAATAAGGGATCACACTGCAGACAGTGATGTCTTTTTCTAAGAAATGCATGAGTAGAAAGACCTTCGCATCGCATTGTTTTCGCGGCCATCTTCACTTTGTTTGGAGCAAATACTCCGGAAGCAACCATTTGTTTTGATTAACGGTCTGCTTCTGGTATAGAATGATGATTCCAGCACTCCTTGATGAAAAATTTGAATAGCACTAATCAAATTTTAATTTGTCGCAAACTAATCTGTGTTCAGAGCTACATTTGCTTTGGTGCCGTTCAACAAAGATAATGGCATACAATGGTAACACCCGCTTGCGTAAGCAATGCCATCTGTTGAGAAAATAGATACTTTTTCAACAACCTTCGGGCTTTTTTTTTTTTTTTTTTTATTTTATTTTCTGTTGTCTCCTTCGAGTTTGTGTTAGTTCTTAACTACTAAAATAAATAGGAGTACTATAAAAGTTTTTGCGAAACAAAACAATTACTGTTTGTCTTTGCAAATGTATAACTTTTCTCCTACTATTAGTGTGTTACTAAAAATCCTTATTTAAAATATTAGAAATTTGTAAGAAAACCGAATACCTTCCAGATTCTTGGAAATGAAAAGAAAATTCTGAGTAAATACTTGACAATTGTAGAAGACCAACTTTTATTATTCACCTGTCATAATTATATTTTTTATTTATAGCAACAAATCCCTCATAATAATCTTTTCGTTTCTCATTAAAATGTATTGTCATTCAGAATATTTAGCCTCCATCGTCAAAAGCTGCTCTTTAGTGGGTACAGGTAAAATTTCGGCCATCAAGATTTATTAGTAAGTCAGCGCTAAAATTTTCTTACCTTAAAGGGTTTTTTTTAACAAATATTGAACTCAGCACGTTCAAATTTTCTTAGCAAAAATTTCACATTGTTTCAAATTATTCACTATTTAATCACTCATGAATATTATTTTCATCTAATCGACCACCCTTGCTGAAATTCTTATATCAGCAAACATCCAAAGATAAAAGAAAATTTATCTCCCGTAGGTGTAATGTATGTACTTAACATTCGTTAGCGAGATTTGTGAACCTCTTTAAAGCTAACGTCGTTGTACATCGAAGCACATTATCATACAGAAAAAAAAATCGAGTGTTTTAATCTATCATGCTGTATCATTAAAAATTTGAAAGATTTTATACCGCTTTTCACTGCAACATCGAACTTTTTTAATTGATTGTTTATTAGAATCGCACTTAGAAGCAACACAAGGGTAACTGGCGAAGGTCTACGTCTTTCTGAACCACGATCAAATGAAGAGAACGCCACTCTACTCTCATAGCTTTCACACCACGCCAACATGAGGACTTCGATCCTCGACAGATTTAAGGTTCTTTAGTAGAATCAGACCCACGACTTTTCTGAAATAACGTTGGCCACGAGCTCGAGACCCTAACCTTCAGTTACCGCTACAATAAAGAACTTGTGAGTTTTAGACAGTAGAAGAGCAAGCAATAAAATGTGTTCACTAAAAATATCATACCTTAATTTCTTAAATCTCTAATATGCATAATTATCGATGACTAACCACAGTATTTCCGAACGATCTATTGAAAGTCTGGTTGAATCGACGCACCTTTCCCCTCACTAATAACAGCGAATGTTTTGGAAACTTAATACAATAAATACAGACGCTTTACTCGGTGTCTATAATATGCAATATTCCACTTTTGAAAATTAGTTTGCTCGCGTTACCTATATATATATATAT
>BMAW01096587.1:246613-333458 GCA_019974015.1 Nephila pilipes | reverse complement strand
TATATATATATATATTTGTGCAGCTTCTCTGCGCCTGGTAAATTATTGTTCTGAAAATATCTATCGATTTTATTAAAAAATTATTATTCACGCTGACTCGTTTAGTTTGCCATGTGTTGAGAACGTCTTTTTCCAAATCAGAGTGTTTTAAAATTAAATGAAAATGGGCTGACAAAAGTCGGCTTTTCCGAGTAAAGAAGGAGTATCTTTTTTTTTCCTGAGAAATAAAATAATTTGTTCAATATGTCATATTGCAATGAGCGTACCCAAGGTATAATATGAACGTCACTATATAAAGCATCGTGGTATGTGAGTGATAGTGAATTTTAATGGCATGAGAGCGAAATGTGGTCATGTTGCGCCAAAAAAGATGCAGTTGTGATCTGGACGTTTGAAAAATGGGGAAAAAAGTAAAAATTTGTTTACAAGATGGAGGATTGAAAAAGAGAAGAATTTATAGGGTACCCCTAGAGCACGTCACCCATGTTTACTAGACCTAGAAACTCCACTAGGGTCCCTCGGGATCATAATTTCCGTTCGTACCTCTAGTAGGAAAATCTCTGAGGGCAAATCGCAGGGAACTCTTGCCAATTCAGTAAAGAAAACTACATAGCACTAAAGTATATAGCGTGGTTTTTGTTAAAATATGACCTGCTTTTGAACCTGTCACATTGTATCCTTTTATAGACTAGACAAGAAAAGAGATATCACATTATGTAATACAGAAATGGTAATGAAATAACGCCTGACAAAAAGAACCGCAATAACATCGTTCTTTGCGATATGGCTCATGATCCAAATTCTTCAATGAAAAGCTCCGTTTTTGATTCGAGCGTTATGGACTCGAGACATTATTTCTCACCATTAAAACAGGTTCCTGCCAAGCATTTAACGCAAAAACTTGTATGTATTTTACAGGTACCCCATTTTTAAAATGTTATTTATTGTGGGTCATCAACGTTTGGAAGAGGAGAATTCAGTAGGGTTGACTCTCAGGACAATGTCATTCAGCATAAAAATTTTCGTTATTTTTTTGCATGTAAAGATTTGATTAACAGGAGTTAAAAAGGATCCATTGTGTAAAAGCGCATGTCTATCGAGGCTGCTTTGCGTGGAAGTGCGATTCAGTTGGGTACAAATTAAGGTGGCTGAGGTTCAAATTTCGCCAATAACCATCAATGAATTTTGCAGGAGGAAGATCGGTAAGGAAGTAGATACTTGGTACGTGCATATTCTTGGCGTGCAAGATTGGCTCGTTTTCAGATTCGTGGGATTAATTATTTAATTACTTCAATCTTTTGTTATTAATTGTTATAATTATTTATTGCTGTTAATTGTTACTGTCGAGAATAGATTAATATATAAATATTTTTATTTTATGGGAACAATTGTCACATTTCTCTTAAAAGGTACACCTACTTTAATCGTTTCTTTCATTTTAATATTAATTTGACTATTTATATCGTATTTCTTTGCATGCTTTGATATTAAATTCTGACATTAATTTTGCACCTTAGAATAATTTGTATTTTTTTTGTTGCTATTAATAATAATTTAAAACAAGTACTCGGCACATTTTGGCTAAAATGATACATGCGATTAATTTTATGTACTTTAAAGTACATATATATTCGTAAACATTATTCGTTTACACAAACGGATACATAAATGTATCTCATTGTTAAAATGGGACTTGCATCGTTTTTAATAAAAAAAAAAAGTGAGAATTATTCAAATTTTGTGTAAAATAAAATCATTTTTACTTGTAGACGACGTCTCTCGGTTGTCTTAAAAATTCATTTACATCGATATTAATTTACCTTTACCATATTTAATATAAACTTAAGTCGACATTAAATATCTAGTCTGCTGAGTTTCCGTCGCTAAAATTACTCTACTTTTTCCTATCAAAATGCAACTACGATGGAATTTGATTAGCGCTTAAGATTCGTCATTCAACTTTTTTCCCAGCCTTGAACTTCTATCGGTTATATTTTTTCACCATTGAAATTTTTTGAATTTATCTCTGTCGTTAACATGTTCGCAGACGTGGATTATTCCTGTTATGCAAAATGACTCTAATGTTGTCACAGTCAAATTTATTAATTAATTCAAGCGCGTGAGATCGCGATTTTTTTTTTTTTTTTTTTCAATTCGCTACAGCGTTCATTTTTGCTAATTTATATGATAAAATAATTTTATTTTGCTCTGTTTTTTCTTTAGATAAAAATGCCAGTTAGCTCGAAGGAACACTTGACGTAAATTCATTTGGGTTTTTTTTTATATGTAACTATTGAAACGTGACAAAATGCAACGAATCACAATTAGTTTAATTGTAAGCCCTCAGTCTGTAATTTATAGTTAACTACGAAAGTTCTTATCTATATTTTTTCTATATGTTTAATAAGGTGAACTTGATGTGGGCAGATTGTTATAAATGCATTTTGTCCTATTTAACCTTGAAATCTTACAAGAAACAAAATACAACTTTTTAAGATATGGATAACACAATTAGCTAAATAATAAATCTAATAGTTTTTCTCTTTGTGTATGAAGGAGAAAGCGACTACTCACCCAAATTATCCAGAACATGGCGGAGAGAGTGATCGCAGCTACTAAGACTCCCAGTGCGCAGCAGGCAGCCTGACTGCATCGAATGGAGCAGCGAGTACCCATTGCTCGTGTTTCGGGGTGGACCTCTTCCTTCACCAAGAAGGAGCGCCACCTCATCTCGAGGATCAGGTTTCGAGAACCTGAAGGGTGTTTGGAAAACGCTCCTCGGACAGAGTCGGGTTTTTAAAAGGAAGGGTTTTCTGGAGGAAACAGCTTCTGAAACTCCAGATTACGATGCAGAATTTTAATGTGGACACGACCTTGAGAAAGACTTTAAAATCTTTCTTTTTTACTCTTGCTGATTCATTCACAGACCTGAACAAGAGCCCCCCATTAAGACTTTGAGAGTCCAACCCACCCCCTCAGGGTTTTCTATGAGGTTTACCGTCTTAGGTAAACTCGAGTGACGCACTCCAGGAATATCCTAGTTGTCAAACTTCGATAGCACTTTTTACCTGTTTCTCTCTTTGATATAGATTACAATTGAAACAAATGTTTGGCGCAAGAAAAGGCTCTCGTGGTCTTAACAGTCGTTCAGACCCACTCTTAAATATCAACTATTATGCAACACTTAAATAAGTAGGCTGTTATTTTCTTTTTTTTAATGTTAACTTATCCTTAACTGAGGGGAATCAAGGTCATTTAATTCCTTTTTTGAGTGAATTAATTCATTTCCTTTTTATACAATTTTAATCCTAAAATTCTCCAAAAGAATACAATAAAAACATTTTATTTTGAAAGCTGAAAATATAATTTCCGAATAAAACCTTCCCAACAGCATAATGCTTTAAAAACTACCTAAAAAATGTTATAATTAAACCTGTTTAGACATTTCACCCGAAAACGAAGTTCTCTCCGTTGTTATTTCTTCATATATGTACGTATTTAAACTTGAAATAATCAAGTTTTTCTTGTTTATGAGGACGCTGACCTTGTCAAGCGGCAACAGCTGAAACGTCTCCTTTCCCCTCTCCATCTTTTGGAGAATTTAAAACGTAATTGTTTTCACTTATGAGAAGTTCTTATGTTCTTTCATGTGAAGTTCTTATTCCAGATTATTTTGTGCACAAACAGGTTATTTTTACTGCTTACCGATCAGTTTTTCGTTGTTTAATATAATGAGATATTTTTAATATAATGAGAGAAATACATTTTGTAGATACCAAAAAGGCTTTTATTTTTGTTAATGTATAAATTCATGAAGTCAACACTTTTTAAAATTTTATCGAAAATAGATTTTTTTCTTTTAAAACCTTCAAAATGTATAAAAATGCCTATAGGTGATCTTCTTTTGTATTATGGCTCTACCCATAGACCATAATGCAGAAATAAACCTTTATTAGCCACCCAAGGGGCTATTGTTTTAGGTAGGGTGTTTTGGAGTACCAGATTACTTTTCAATTTTTTATCGTTTGTTTTAATTTTAATTACATTTAGCTTAAATATATTCAATTTAATAATTTATCATTTGCTTTAATTTTAATATCGGAAAAGTTTACTGTTATCCATTTCTCGATAATTCAACATTTACTTTAATTCTCATATTTAATTGAGTAATTTAATAATAATTGCTTAAGAAAGCGTACCTTGAGTGGTTACATCTGTTCTTTGCAAACTTTGTATAGAGCTTTTTCACATTTTTTTACAATTTTATTATGTTAAATTTTGTTGTTTTTGGTTGTGAATATAATTGCAAGAACTGCGAAATGAACTTAATTATGGAAATCTTTGAAACAGAATGTCACATCAAAAGCAACAATATTTAAATTCCACATAAATAGGTGTGATTCTTGTAATTTTCATTTTTCATCCCTAATCGTGTTGAAAAATGTTTCCTGTCTTGTTTATAAATATTTATTTATATAACCTCGTTTTTTTTTTTAAACAGAATTAACAAGAATATCACTTAAATGATTCAGTGTTTGGTTCTAGTATTAGCTCAATTGTATAAAAGCCATTTTAAATTATCAATAAAAAAAAAAAAAAAAAAAAAGGTTTTCTCGAGTTTTCCACCTCTTGATAAAATAAGAGTATAAATACAATGATATATAGTTAGAACCTTTTCCATATAATACTGGTTTTCTATCGGGATTAAGTGAAACAGAGCTCAACTTAAACTATAGGCAAAGCAAGTGAAATGGTGTCAGTAGCAAAGTCTACTGTAAAATCAATAGACTTTGACAATATCAATAGACAATCAATCACACAAAAACTTACTTTTTTGGAAATGTCTTATATATTTTTCATTATTCAGTTACTAAACATTTTTACTAAATTTAAGAACGATTCTTCGTAGTAAAGATATTATGTATACAGCTTCCCTAGATTTTGAATACGTCCAGGGATTTTGTACTTGACATAAATAGCTTTATTATTTGGACATTGTTTAGTTGCAAACGTTTTCATAAAGTTTTTTTTACGTATGTCATAGATTAAAATTGAAAGAAAAAACTATGCGTGAGGAGACTTGCTTTAGTGGCGAAATTTTTTCTATACAACGTATTGCGTTGTGTGTGAGATAATTTTGTTTCTTTTTGTCATTATTTACAATCCCATACATAAACTTTTACTTAATGCTCGTGTTTTATTTACATATATTTAACGAGTAATATTTTTCATGCTCAAAACACAATATAATATCATAGTAAATATATGAAATTAAATTATCTTCCCCATTAAAAATCGTTAATTATTTGTACTAATTAATCCTTAAATACAGGCAAATTGCTTATACATAACTGTTGCAATAATCGTTATTTTAAACTGATATTGGACTGACAACAAAATGAATATTGTTTCGAACTTACTCTTCACTAAGGTAATCTAATCAGTAAATTTGATTAGATGTATCTAGATAAAAAAAAAATTCAGTTTTGACTCATTAATGATCAATAGATATATTTATAAGTCGTGATCTTTAAGTACGTCTTGCATAGAATCTACTGCATTTATAATTTGAAGAATACTTAAACATAAAATTATGTATGCACTGGATAGAATTTCAAAGTTTAAATTTGCTAAAATTTTACGATTCAAATTTTCCTTAATTTTAATACAGATACTCAGCAATAGCTAACATTTTTGAGCTTTCTTCCCTTTTTTCCAAGTTCAAGATGCAGGAAACAACCTCATTTTATAGTGTGCACTAAGGATATCATGGATCAGCACTATGGATGAAGTGTATTTTGAAGATAATGTACCAAAATCCTAGAAAACATTATAAGGAAAACGCAAATGTAGATTTTTTTTCTTTCTATGGCGTAACGATGACTCGTTTGTTTACATTGTTAAAATTTGATATTCTCTAATATTTTGTATGTATCACAGTCTTAGAAATGACTCATCAATGAAATCAGTAATAGGACTTCTAATTTTTAACAGTAAAATTTTAAGAAAGGAAAGTTTGAGGCATTTCAACATCTCAGTTACCTGAAACATTATTCGACAACGAAACCTTCGAAACAATAACTGTTTCATTAATTCCACATTTAATCTCATTGCTTTCAAAGTACGAATTTGAAATCGAGATTCAAATTTATATCAACGGATATGGTTCTGTAATTAAAGTTTCTTCATGTAATAAAAGAAATAAATTTTTGAAAATTATTTGCCTTTTGTTTCGGCTTCACGTTGGTCTTGACGATATAGTACAATGCGGAACGGAACCGCAATCTTCCATTCGAGACTGTACTAATAATAAATAAATAATTTTGCACATAAAAGCTTTTCAAATTACTACACAATAACTATTTTCTATTACATCCCATCCAACGGGATACATTTACTTCATCATAATCCATATCCTGCTGCCATCTGTCGGGTTATTTAGAGAGAATCTGTAATCAGTTCAAAATTAAATATTATTATAAACATATTATAATAAATTTAATAAACAGTATGAAATTGAATATTGTCTATACAGTTTTATACCGTTTATTAAACAAGTTTCCTATGGTTTTTAAAGATTAACATGTGGTGAATTCCACGTGTATATTTTAACGTGCGATTTAAATTTTTTCATAAACTAAATAAAGGGTTTATTAAAAAAAATTCTTTTTGTCCAAAAAAATAGTTTCTTGCTATTTATAGACATATTATAATAAATTTAAATATGAACTACTTTTCAAAATTTACGAAAAAAAAAAGGGTTTTTTTATAAAAATATTTCATATTTTTCTTCATATTGTACAGAGTACATTTAAAACACTACACGGCAGCACTGTAGTATTTGACATTTCATCAATAATTTGCTTAACTCATGATTAAAATTCTATTTTCGTTGCTTCAAGCTAATCGTGGGTTCCAGTATTAATTCCGCTCCAGTTTCGAAATCCATTTTCAGTAACCCTTGTGTTGCGTCATGATCTAACTCCATGAGAGGTAAGTTTCTCTGTTGGAGAAAACGGTTGTGTTTCGGAAAAGATGATGGTGAAAGAAAAGAGCTTTTAATGTTTGTGCTGTGCTGCTTTGATTTAAATATATGTTTTTGATGTTTCCTACAATGTTGTCATCTATAAACAAAACTGCCTACATTCATTTTCACAGTCAATTCTAATAGGAACTACACCTTGTGTTGCTTCGGTACTAAACAATCAATCAATGCATCTGCGCTCGAAGTTTAAAATCATTCATTTCAATAAGAGAACTTTCATGGGCTGATAATTCTCTCAAATTAGAAATGTTTGTCATGTTAAGAATTCTTAAAATTAGTTATTATTTGTAATGTTGGAGGGAACATTATGAATTTTTGATTCACTAAGATACTTCTTCGATAAGAAAAATACTTCAAATTAATAAATGGTAAAGCGGAATCATACCGAAAATAAAAATGAACTCCTTATTATGAGTTAAAGATTTGAAAAAAGTAGAAAATTAAATTATTTTTAAGTAAAAGTATTACACACATACACTTATTACAATGGCGATTTACATAAATCACAGCTTATTCACAAAGGGATGTTCTCAAATCATATAACGCCATAATATAGCCCAAAAGGTTAGTTGAGGGAGAAAATGGTCGAGAATCTGTTACAAAATGTGTAGCGTCAAAATGTCAGCAAGCCTCCTTCTTAAACGTTGATCACCCTGCCGTTTCTTTTTCTTTTGAAAATCCAATGAAATGGATAATCAACTGCTTTATATTATAATAGCTTTGATTTAAGGTTGTTTTTTCACACATTTCTTTGTACAGAATATAAGTATTCACTGCACAACCCTCAAAAGTGAAGGTTGAGCAGTGAATATATATATAATGATAAAACGTCAGCGATTTGCTACAATTATTGACGTTTAATTGCGGGGGAGTCGTAAACTTTTGTACAAACTAATTTTTCATTGTAAAAATTCCCTTATCTACATGCAGGGTATCCCTCAAATAGAGGGACAAACCTTAAAGGAATGGAAGGCTTATCAAAAAGATTGATTTTTGTACTCTAATCCATCATCATACGCCGATAGGAGATGCTGTTCACGAGAGCAATGTAGGGGATATGTTTATGATTTTTCGAGCAGTAGTCGCCGTGTTTGTATAACGTTATAAGAACAAGGAGGCGGTAGACAGGAATTTAGAGCGTTAATTGGTTGATGGCGATGCAGGAGAAGCTCAACGACTGTATCGAGAATTATTCCCACAAATACATGTACCCGGTCATCTTTCTTTCGCAAGTGCATTACAATACGGATGAAATTGAATCTTTTAGGAAGGCATAAAGAGGGCAGGCAACGAAGTAAATTAACGTATATGTTTAATCAGCGATATTTTAGGCATGATGACCGAATGCCTGGTGTCCACTCTCTCCGGATTTAAGATGCCTGGATTTCTTTTTTTTTTTTTTTGAGGGGCACTTGAAGCTGCTATGTAAGAAACATCTGTCGAATATGAATTGGATTTTGTCGCAAGAATACTCTCTGCTGCTGCGTATACTCAAGCAAAATCTGATGTTTCAAACTGTGTCTGCCAATATATGATTCGAATCTATAGAATAGATTTCGAATGTTTAGTTTTAAATATAATGAAATACACATAAGAATTAAATCAGTATAAAATGTATGAATAAAACAGGAATTTAAAAATAATTTAAATGATTCTTTTTTGTCTTTCCTCGGTCTTGTAAGGACCGTTAAATAGTATAAGATGTCTACAGGTACGAACAGAAATTTCTTTATTTATACAATAAAGTACAAAATAATTCAACTCGTAATTCACCAAGGAACTATATAGATATCAAATTTAAACAAAAAGTACAATTGAGATACATAAATTATGCATGAAATAAACAATAATATATATACATATACATTTTTAAGAATTGAATGTAATCATCTCAGAATCCTTATTTCAACTGTTCTTTAAATACAACTCACGTTTATTTTTCATAAACACAATGGAAGGACTACAGTTTGTATTTATTTGATTTTTATTACTTCATGAAGTCTTATTTCATTTTTCATACGTTATGAAAAATTATTTGAATCATTTTCTCAATTATAATAATGAGTAATTCAGATACTTAAAACAAGTTTTTATTCGTAATGAAAAAAATAAATGTGTGTGTTGCCCGGAACCTATACGAAAATTAAAATTTAACTTAAAAAATTTAAATGAAATTTTTAAGTTAATTTTAAGTTCTCGTAGTACTTATGTGTAATGAAATGGTATCGTTCCCTCTTTTTCTTAGAAATAAATACAATTTCTTTATAAAATTATTATCAATACACTTTTGAAATGCTGGAAACAAATCCAAGGAACAAATTTTTTCATATTTTTTTCGATAAGAAAATTGCGCATTTAGTGACAAATTTCATTTCGCAACAGGCACGAAATCCACCATGTTTACTTTCATTAACTTTTTTTTAAATTCCTTTTAGAATTAAATTTCTCATCCATATAAAGCTACCAGAGATAAATTTTAATTTTTTTTAGCACGGAAAGATATGCTTTGAAAATGAATTGTCTTCTAACAAATTATGTGAGTGTGTATATATATGAACACAAATTTTTGAACATCACAAATTTTATATTTATCAAAAGTATTATCAAGTTTTTCAATTTGTTGAACCCCCACATATGTATGTTGAACAAATTCTGTATTAAACAACTGTATAATAATTTGTTAGACAACCATGAAAATTGATTAATGTTATGATAAATATACCTAAACTTTAACTGAATTCAATAACTTAGAATAGTAACAACTTAGAATATTCAACAGTAATTATCAATACAGTAATTTCATTAAAAAGATTTTATCAATTGAAATTACATTAAATGTTTCAGATCCCCTTTTAACTTCAGTTCACCTAATACAAATCTATTTAGAGCTTTAAAATAGAAAATACTAGTCCTTGTCCATTATTTAGGAATCACTTTTAGGTAAGTGACTGATAGTTATTATTGAAACTTTTCCAGTTTCAAAAATTTCTCTTTTTGGAAAACAAACTGGTTTTTCTCACCTAAGGCATAAAACTAATAATAAAAAAAGACATCCTTTAATATAATCATAGCTTTTTTTTCTTTTACATAATATATTTTTATATAAAATATCGTTCTGAGACTAACATACAATTCCAAAACGCTTGTAGAATTAGCAATTTATTCTTATATAGCATTTGCATTAAGTAGCAGTTGCAAACGAAAATATATTGCACAAGAAGACATGGAATAAATAAACGAATGAAAAAAAAATGTTACACATTTCATACGAAGTACAGGACAGTCCATTGGAAGTTCCGATAGAAAACACTAATTGCACTATTAAATATTAAAACTCTGTAAAGATTTTCATGTTTAGGGTTAAAAAAATACGTATTCCTTTTATGCCATTTTACAAGAACTCAACATCCCACAATGGACGCGGAAAACTGGGATCAAGAAATAGATGGAAGAGAGGCGGGAACACAAAGCTGGACAGATGCAACAATTTGAGTTTTTCAAAACATTTTTGCTACCTCATTTTAGACGTTGACGGTCCATCATTCCAGAATTTTAACAAATAATTTATGCAAACAATCCCTTCATTTACGAGCAATTCTAGAATTTTTACAAATACTTTTAGAAATCATAAAAGTTGGAAATTGAGCGTTTAGTTAGACTCGTCGCTTACTGAAAGAGTTCACTGTTCCGTTCACGTCTATACAAGGCTTCTTTAAATAATTTACGAATGTTAAGTAAGGAGGAACTTTCTGCAAATTTTGAATCGTGTCACCTGCTCCCGTTCGGAGAAAGAAATATTTCTTATTCTAGTCTAGAGCCGCTTCCTGGCCGGCTGACCATGGACGAAGGTGGTAGTGAGGTAAGGGTTGAGGTCTGACCCGACCTCCTTCATCCTACGCATGCGTAGACAGAGTAGTACGCAGAGGAGGGCGGAGAGAAGGAGGCAAGCGAGGAAAGCAGTGGTTGCGGCTGACAGAGCAAGCACGGGTAGGCAAAGGGTGTTCCCAGGAACATCGTCTGTAAAATAAATAAATAAATAATAATACTTATATATATGTTTGTGTATACTAACATGCCTAAATTAATGAATAAATAATGGGAGAACAAAATTATAAAAAGTATATTATGCACTGGCTGCATCGTGAAGCTTGTTTTAAAGCGTCTGTCAGAGACAAATGTGAATTATCAAGGTCTTCCAGTAATATAAATACACCCGATATTTTTAACGTGTTATCAAATTATTTTTGTAAATGAAAAAGGAATATTTTCGCTTTTAACACAACTGATTTTCTTTGACCTGATTTAGGATGAGTTTGCCTTTTTCTTTAAGGAAGTGTGAACACGACAAAAATGTCGGAAAGCAGTTCATCCCCTCAGAATGTCTTATATTTTCTTTGGATTTAGACTGGGGTTTTCCACTTAAGATGTGGAAACCCAATCATGATCGCTTTATCGTGCAGGGATGTGATGTACATTAAATCCCTCAGACCACAGTTTTCGCGTCGCCTTGGAAGTGGAGAAAGGAGAGGTCGTCGTTTAACAATAGTTTGAAATGACAAAGTGGACCGGTAACTTGATAGAAAGCTCCAAACCCTAGTTGATAGCTTTCCCATTGAAAAAATGAATGCTTTCGTCAAAAAGGTGGAGCCAAGGACCATCTCGTCGAGGTCGGTCAATAAACAACACTGGGCATCCACGTTGTATTTCAACCGCTTTTATACAGTTGTGAATGTTGAACCACCAATTACCAAGTTTAACATTTTTTTTTATCTCCGGGAAAATACTCGACAGTGAACCGACTGAAAGACACTTACCAGCTTTCACTTTTCCAGAAGCCAGGTTGTCGGAAGACTCTTGTAGTACCTGGAGAGCCTGGAACAGTTGTACGTTTTCAGAGGTTAGAGAAGAGTTGTCCACTTCCGAAACTGATCGCTTGGTCAGACTCTTCCAATGACAACGCTGGGCCTGGGAATAATAACAGGTTATAAACTCCTCAGGTAAGCATAAGGTGTAATACCTGTATGCTGGAGGTAAAAGGCACTATGTCTCGGTTTTAAAAGGGTCATCACTGCAATTTTAAAAAGTAATAAGGCTTAAAAGAGGTGTTATAATTTAAAAATCAGTAGTCTAAAGAATAAAATCTACACTTATATTTATTGAAAAATATTCATGATCAAGCAAGTTGCAAATAAAGAACTACACTTATATTTATTGAAAAATATTCATGACCAAGCAAGTTGCAAATAAAGAAACACACACAAAAAAAAAAAAAGACTTTCTACAGCTTTCCTATAAAATTTCAAAAATGGATATAATGCCCTTTGCCTGCGGGATATAGATATTATCATTTGTTCTATTCATATTTTTAATTAGTATACATCATTGATCACCTCTTTTCGGCTTGAACTGAGAGCGAGAGGTTTCATGGATAGGAAAGTGAACTTACTGGACAGGTTCCGTGGCACATGTGGACGTCGCATTCCAGATAGAGGGCGGGGCTGCTAGTGAATCGGAAAGCTTTGAAATAGGCATAAAGGGCCACGTGGTTAGCACCTCCGGCATTCCTCACGCCTCGAAAGGGACTCATCAATTGCTCTTTCAAGATGCATCTATGGAAGATGGCTTAGACATTAAAAAAACGCTAATAATATTAAATAAAAAAGGATTCGAAAGAAAAGCAAAATTCGGGGGGAAAAAGATATACAAAACGGGAGTGTCCCTACCCGTTGGCGTCAATCAGTTGTAGCTTCTTCTTGGCACCGTTATGCGCGTAACAGCTGCTCACGGCGACGTCAAATTCGGCTGAAAAATAAATAAAAAATATTCGAATTTAAAAGAAGGTGAAGTATTAGCGAATGTAAGGTTTATGTTAGTGAATTTAGAAAGAGGTTTTATCACGTATTTTCTTTCGTTTAGCACTAAAGGATTTTATTGTGATGTTGTTTGAATTGAGAATTTCTTCCAATATATGAAATGTAATTTATGTAAACTAGAAATAAATTGTTGAAGCTATGTGAATACGACTGACGTGATAACATTCAATGAGTTGGTCTTTCATTTCAAGTTCTAGTATGGTATCGGACCCGAAAGATTCAGAACAATTAAGTATCTATTATATTATTAATTTTAAGATTCGGGCGCGTGTAGGGATTAATCTAGAGTTTTAATAATAAATATCATGTGTTTTAAATACTTTGAGATAAGCCGAGTTTGTTTGATTTCTTCTGTACTGTCACAGTTATTGGTTATTAATGGAAAGAGAAGAAAGTATTCCCGGATAGTTGCAAACTGTGCGCTCTGAATGAAAATGTAACGAGAATTAACGACACAATAGAAAAATTGGATTTCTGTGAAATTTTGGTGGAAGCAGAGCAATCTATGCAACGGTATGAAATCGAATCAAATGACATAATGAAGAGGAGGTCACTTACTGCTGTCGCTCTCCATATGGATCATCAAGGTGAGAGGATCTCCCACTGTCACTGGTCCGGTGAGTCGACTCCCGGAGGGCCCGAAGCCCGCACGCACCTCCATGTAGCACTGAGGCGGTGACAGGGTGACCAGGTAGGGGCTTGCCGTGTTCTTTCTGCACAGAATGAAGGACCTTTCTATCACTACACGCTTTTGAGGACTACTTATTTCTTAAAGCACGGACTTTTTTACAGCATTTAATTAATTGTATTGGTTATTTTATTTTGAAAGCAGGATCTCCTTCATATTATCTAATTCATTTAATTCATTATTTTTTCAAAGTACCTCTTTGTTTACAACATTGAATTAGTTTAATTAACGACAACTTAACATATTTTGCTCTATGTCACGAAAAACCGAACATAAACTATTATAACAAATCTCAGATGTTAAGTTTCATGTATTGAATTTGTTTTCAAAAGCAAGTAAAAGAGTCTTACTCGACGCCGACTACGGGGAAGGTGACTGTCCTTCTGAACTCGTAACCGTACTCGCACGTGACCTGGAAGTGCTCGTCCCAATCCTCCTCAATCTCCGGGTTGTACTGCACGGTGATGGTATTCCACATGAAGTGATTGCGGTCCTGCTTCCCACGAAAATAGAAAAAAAGTAAGACAATTTTCATATTTTGCAAAAATACCACTCGCAAAGGATGGTTATTGTTTCATTTATAAAAATGCACTCAAAATAGCGAAAACCGTGTGACATGTTTCGTGGAATCAATTTCTTTTCGATTACAGTTCATTTGGCATAATTTCAAACAAAACTGGAAAAGCAATTGAATCAACGGGAATCGCAATTATTGAATAAAAATTCATATTCATGAGACATTTTACTCCATTCTTATATGTACAGTGACAAAAGTATACAAAAATGAATTTCAACAATTTTATAACAAATTAGATGCGATATTTATACATTTTTCATAATGAAAACCGTTATCAAACATGTAATTAAGAACGAGATCCATTTGTCAACTTATTCTAAAAATAAGTATGTAAGAAATAAAACTGATCACCGCTTTGGTCTCTTAATGTGAACTAATTTCTGTACAAAGTAGGCAGTGGGAGCCTAGTGGTTAAGGCATCGGACTCGCTGCCGTCAGTTTCATTGAGTTGAGGGTTCGAGCCTTGATGCCCCTAAAGACACGCCATGTAGCCGGGGCTGATGCACGTTAAATCTTTCGGGGCCCAAAGTTCTCCCATTGGTGGGGTGTGGAAGTTCGGAGAGAGGGGTACCAGCTCAGGTGTCGTCCTCGTCACTTGACTGAGGTGCAAAATCACGTTTGTCCGTGTTGCTTCTAGTGCAACGTCAATAAAACCAAACTAAACAAATTTTGTTCAAAGTAATCCCACCGTAGAAAAATCTTCTTCGGACTCAGAGAAAAGTTATGCACTGTTTGAATAATTTCCACGGGATTAGATACTTTTTCAGTTTTTCGGAAATGTTTTTAAATATTTATTAAGTACCTGAATACTCTCAACTACTTTATTAATTTCAAGAACTGGAGTCGGTGCTTTTTTTTTTCCTGCTAAAAAGGAAGCCTTGAGCAATTCTTGATGTGGTTTTTTGTAATTTTTTTTCTCGAATGGGAACTGACAATGCAGCTCAAATAAGTGATGTTAACTTCATAGAAAATAATCGGCTGCAACTTTTATTTATATTGATTTTTCGATAGCAAACAATTTCAGTCATTTACTCTTTCAGATTAAAATTAATACATAATCTCGACGTGGAGCTCACATCGAAGTATAAAAAATATTTCAATGCATGAGCATATAGATTGCACATTAAAAGAACAATAATTAAATAGAAAAGTAGTGACAAAAGCAATTTAATAAATAAACATATGTAAAACATTTTTTCTATAGCTCTTATTTAAAGATGGATTAGAAGGCATAAAAACAACTTTTTTAAAAGTAAAATAATATTTAATTTTTAAAAGCCTGAGACCCTAAACTGAGATAGCTAGGTAATTACATATAAATTAAGTACCATAGCTACTAATTTATATACGAGATCAAAAGTAGTATTAAATGCTACAAGCTTTTGTAAATAATATATCTTAAGTTCAAATACTTTATTTTTCATCTTTTCATCCATATTAAAATAAGGACTTCATTTAGAAACTTTTTTATGTATTTATTACATTTTTTAGTATGAAAATTTAAGACAAGAAAGCAATTATGGGAGCTATAAGTGAGTGCAAAATGTTAATTCAACAGGACATTATTAAATGTAAGCCCCTCCCCCCCCCCTAGTTCGACACAACTTGACCATGTCATAGTATTGTCATACGAGTATTCAAAATTTCAACTCGATTGGATAATAGGAAGTGGGTTAAAATTCAAGTTCAAAAGGATGTGGACGGGGTTTCTGTTCTTCCTAATGTTTTGACGCGACTCTTAATAATATATGGACTTAAGAGCTTCTTAAATGCTACATATTTCTTAATGCTTCTTACGGGATCCTACAAAATTCATTAAATTATACTCCCCTAGAAATAGAAATTTTTAATTTTATGGTCGATGGATCGAAAAAATCATATGAATCTCTCTTTAAATTCACATGCATAGCTAGTCTCGCTTGTTTTCGCAGGAACTTTCAATTTATTAGAATATTCCTCATCCTGCAGACTTCTTACATCTTCCCCTATACTTGCTAGTATGAGTTCAGAGTTAGGAAAAAGTGGTTGTCTCTCAGATGAATCAGGTTTCCTACGAAAGGGTGTCGTGGACCCTTGCATTGATTTGTGTTTAGTTTAGTTTAGTTTTTAGTTTTTATTAACGTCGCACTAGAAGCAACACGAGGGCTATTGGCGACGGACCTCGTAATTTTGAACCATGGTCAAGTGACGAGGACGACACCTGAGCTGGCACCCCCCTCTCCTAACATCCACACCACGCCAACGGGAGGACGCATTGATTTGTGTAGCTGAGAGGTATTGCGACCTTTGGTAGCAAGATCACTCTTTAATATGTTTTTATCTTTTTTTATTAATTATAGAACCTTTTTCATAATGCTTGGTAAACCCGATAACTCTATTGTTTCCGACTTGTAGGAAGGGAAATCTATATAAATTATAAATAAAAATGTAATGTGTGTTTGTTCAAAGCCGCAAATCTCCGAAACTACGGAAGCATTTGATCTGAAATTTTGTCATAACGTTGCATTTTAATCCGGATGGGTTTTTATGTACTTATTATTTCGTAATTCACTCTAAATTTTTTGAAATTTAATTTTTAAGTGATTTTTTGGTGTTGTGACGTTATATGATGTCACGTTTCTCTCTGAATGCAAAAATTTATACTTTACACACAGTTTTTTCGGGATTATTACATATTTTTCTATAATTATGATTATCGATTGGAATATTTATCTATTTTTTTTCTTTGATACTTAATTAGGATTATTTTTTGAATAAATTATTTTTTTAGTGATTATTCTTTAAACAACTAAAATTTCGTTTTGTAGTTTTGGCAACATTCGGATAGTATTATCGTGGGATGTTTATGATTTTGCCTACAAATTACAACTTACTTTTTCAATAATTTCACGCAGTATTTATTTATTTATTTATTAATATTTTTACAAATAAAAACTTCGCACTGATAAGGGTAGTTTAGTTCTTCTTACTGCAATTAACGTTAGTATTGTATTCTTAAAACATGAAGTGTTTGGGTCTGTGCGTTGCTGGATGTACTCAGTGGAATGGCAAAAAAAAAAGGATTGTCACATTCACATATATTAATCTGGCTTTGTAACAAAATAACTTCAAATGAAATTGATGATGTAATATGTGCTGAAATAACCGATGCTGACATCGATAAGAATTTGCATGAAGTTGTGGTAAAAAATATGATACATGGACCTTGCGGTACACTTAATCCAAATTCACCATGCTCGAAAAGATATCCTACAGCATTAATATCCAATACGGTCACAGAAACCGATGGATATCCTTTATACAGAAGATCAGCAGATGAAGGTGGTAAATCAGCAACCATAAAAATGCGAGACAGTGGCATTAAAGTAGATAACCGGTGGGTTGTTCCTTATTCGCTTTTGCTATCAAAAACATACAAGGCGCACATAAATGTGAAGTACTGTAATTCCGTTAAATCCATTAAATATATTTCTCAATATGTTAATAAAGGCAGCGACATGGCAGTTTTCGGTATGCAATCAGAAACAAGTGATAGGAATGCAGTTATGCATATCGATGAAGTCGCGCAATATCAGGCTGGAAGATATATAAGCAACAATGAAGCTGTATGGCGAATTCTTTCATCTCCTATACACGAACGAAGTCCTGCTATTGTTCACTTAGCAGTACATCTAGAAAATGGACAACGTGTTTATTTCACAGCTACAAATGTACAGCAAATAGCCCTAAATCCACCAGCTACAACATTAACTGCTTTCTTCACGTTAAGTCAGAATGATGCATTTGTGAAAACATTGCTATATTCGGAAGTGCCTTCTTATTACACATGAAATGCGAGTAGAAAAGTATTTGAGCGACGCAAACGAGGTGAGCAGGTCATAGGACAATCTGGTATATTTAAAGAAAAGACTATTGACAGACTGTACACTGTACATCCTAATCAGGATGAATATTTCTTTCTACGTATGCTATTGGTAAATGTGCCTGTTCCAGTGTCTTTCCAACAACTGAGGACTGTCAATGAGGTTACACATTCCACTTTCCGCAGTGCATGTCATGCTCTAAATTTATTGGAAAATGACTTTCACCGGGATGTATGTATTAATGATGCATGCAACATGTCGCATCCAAAGCAAATTCGTGCATTGTTTGCAATCGTATTGATTGCATGTTCTCCTTCATCTCCTACAAACTTATGGAAGAAATATAAATCACACACAGCGGAAGATATTTTTCATCGAATGTGCAGGGAAAGTTCTAATATGGGCATTGATTTCACAACAGAACACTACAATGAAGCATTGATAATGATTGAAGATTTATGCTTAGCAATTGCAAACAAAGTTCTCAATCAGTTGGGAATGCCATCACTAACTCGATCTGCTGCTGCTTCATTTGATGTAAAACTGTGTCGCGAGCAAAACTACAACATAATGGATCTTCTGTCCTATGTTTCATCAAATATTCCTAAGTTAACGCTTGAGCAAAAAGGCATTTTATGATCAAATCATGCAAACTATCAATAGTGGGAATGGAAAAATCTTCTTCTTAGATGCCTCTGGAGGAACTGGTAAAACATTCCTAATCAAATTGATTCTGGTAGCAGTACGATCCCCAAATGACATAGCCTTAGCTCTTGCGTTATCAGTTATAGCTGAAACATTAATACTAGGTGGAAGAAGTGCTCATTCTGCTTTGAAACTGCCATTGAACATTCAAATCATTGAAACTCTCATATGCAATATTTCCAGAGCATCAGGCATGGAAAAGTATTGCAGAAAGGCAAACTTATTGTTTGGGATGAATGCACAATGACACGCAAAAAATCGCTTGAAGCTCTTGATCGATCATTACAAGATTTGCGTGGAAACACTAGACCGTTTAGAAACGCGTTAATATTGCTTGCAGGAGATTTCAGGCAAACATTACCTGTAATTCCTCGATCAACACCAGCAGATGAAATAAATGCTTCTTTGAAACACTCTGCTTTGTGGCGACATGTGAAGATCTTGAAATTAACTACGAATATGCGAGTCCAGTTACAAAATGATCGATTAGCTGAAATTTTCTCAAATCAATTGTTGGACATTGGAAACGGAAAGTGCCAGTAGATTTGACCTCAGGGAAAATTTCATTGCCTCATAACTTCTGCAATTTGGTGACATACAAAGGAGAATTGGTCGAAAGAGTATTTCCTGACATTCACCAATTTTAAGAATCCCAATTGGCTGAGTGAACGTGCTATTCTTGCTGCCAAGAACAAAGACGTTTACTAGCTTAACAACATCATTCAGTCTCGCATTCAAAATGAGACAGTCACCCATAAGTCTGTTGACACTGTTGTGGAAGTAGATGAAGCAGTGAATTACCCTACAGAATTTTTGAATTCACTTGATCTACCAGGAATGCCATCCCACATACTGCAGTTGAAAGTTGGTGTGCCAATTATCATGTTGCGAAATATCAACTAGCCAAAGCTGTGTAATTATACGTGGCTCGCAGTAAAAAAATTAATGAGCAACGTCTAAGAGGCAACAGTTTTGACAGGAACTTTCAATGGTGAAGATGTCCTCATTCCTCGCATTCCTATGATACTAACAGATATGCCATTTCAGTTTAAGAGATTGCAATTCCCAATGCGATTGGCATTTGCAATCACTATCAATAAAGCTCAGGGGCAATCTTTAGAATTGTGCGGCTTAGATTTAGAGGCAGATTGCTTCTCTCATGGGCAATTATATGTTGCATATTCCATAGTAGGCAAACCAGACAATCTATATATCTACACTGAAAATGGAAAAACAAAGAATGTTGTGTACCCTGAAGCATTGTAAAATTAACTTTTTGTCCTTAAGGACTCCAGAGTAGAGCCATTTCCAATTTGTGTATATTTTAACTGTTTAAGACTGTTTTTTTTTATTTAAATTAATGTAATTGTTTTATCACTTTTGGGCTGTTTATCATTTCTATGTTTTTTTACTATTTTATAAGCTGCATGAACCTATTTATGTATTTTTGCATTTAATTTATTATGATTATTTCTTATTTATTTTTGTGATTTGCATTTAATTAATTTTTGCTTATGATTGTTTCTTATATATTTTTGTGATATGCATTTATTTTGGTTTATGATTATTTCTTATATATTTTTGTGATATGCATTTATTTTGGTTTATGATTATTTCTTTTATATTTTTGTGTTATGCATTTATTTTGGTTTATTATTATTTCTTATATATTTTGTGATTTGCCAATGCATTTCATTATCGCATTGAATTTTTAAATGTTCTGAAAGAATGTCATCCCACATGCTACAGTTGAAATTTAGCGTGCCAATTATGTTGCGAAATATCAACCAGCCAAAGCTGTGTAATGGTACGCGACTTGCAGTAAAAAAATATGTATATATTTTAACTGCTTAAGACTTTTTTTTATTTATTTAAATTAATGTCATTTTTTATCAGTTTTGGGCTGTTTATCATTTCTCTATGTTTATTAATATTTTATGAACTGCATAAACCTATTTATGTATTTTTGCATTTAAGTTATTATTAAGATTAAATCTCTGTAATTAAACCAGACTATCCATTAAAGAAAATTTTGCCCATTATAAGATTCCCAATTCACACATTGGCTGGATGGACAAACTCTTTCCTTTAACCAGACTGAGCCACAGCAATGCGTGGCAGGGTACAGCTAGTATTAAATAAAATCTTCTAAAATAGGGAATAATTTAATCATAAAAAGTGATTTCGCATTTAGAGTTAAGCACTGGTCGGGAGATGGAACCTCTTCTCCGCTTTGCTCGACCTGAACCCTGCCACGCATACTAATCCAGCCTATTCTGAACGTAATTTGAGTAATATAAAATTTTATGCTGTACAACTGGCTTTTTCCGAACAATATTTTTTCTGTGTTTCGTTGACTTTTGATGATTTTTCTAATCCGTAGGTAGGAAGTGGATTATAATTGCACAGCTGCACGGCTTTTTCGAAATTCAAGGTTAACGCGAAATGTTCTAAAGTTTATTTGTTAATTTTATTTCGTAAAAGTAGGAGATACATAAGTAAAATTTCGTCACTGTAAAAGTAGAGACGTAATTTAAGGTGAACTTGCTCAACTCGTTTCCAATCCAATAATCGTTTGTCTAGTTTGTTGAAAAGGGTTGACGAAATTTTATAAATGTTACGAATTCATAGACTTATCCGAATTGCTTATTATCATAGCTAGCACACAGCCTGAGGATTGTGATGTGAGAAAAACTTGAATAACAAAGGTGCTACTTGATTTAAAGAATACGTTTAAAAATTAGAATAAGAAATTAACCTTATTTGAGTTAAGAATTGGAGATATATTGATCTTAGAAGTGGTTAAAGAATAAAATTTCAGATATAATGAGTGGACTCACCGGCACTTCGTTGGAAGAGGGTTCGAACTCTGGCCTGCCCAGGGTACCGCACCTGTTGAGTCGAATGGAAAACTCGTACCTCTCCACTCCCGAACCGTTCACATACACGCAGTCCGAATCGTGGGCATACCCCGTACTGTACACCAACCCCTCGAAGGAGCCGTTGAACTGAACCGTGATCTTCATGTAATTGCTGAAACAGTCCGCCGTCACGTCTAGAAAGAGAATCATTCATTGGATTCAAGGTACAGTATGAGGAAGAGAGCTTATCTTAAACCTTAAATGTCTAAGTTTCAAATTTGATATCGGACTTTTAAATCGAATTGTACTCTTGCATTTGGCTTGTTTTTAATATGTGGCTGTATGTATATTACCATTGCATAATGTCCTTTTGAACAAAAAAAAAGGGGAGGGGAATCAGCTGTCAAAGTTGTTCAAATAATGACATTTTGTCTTCCCGCCGTATTGAACGAGTGACACATTTTTAGAAAACGTTTAGCGGAATAAATCTTTAACGCATTTCATTTTTCCAAAAAATAAAAATACTTTTGAGGTAAGTGAGTATATATATATATATATATATATCAATACCTGTAGTATCAATTTTGATACTACAGGTATTCCAGGTTGTATGAAACCTACTTATTTATTCTTTGGCTAATAATATTTTTTGTTTATATCTTTGCATTTTTGTTGTTTCTCTGCTTTGTTTAGTGTTGGAATTAATTTTTTTTTACTATTTCTTTATAGATATTAATCAAAAATAAAGCCAAATTTTAAGAAAAATCACAAATTCGAATCAAATGTATCAAATTACCTGTTTTATGTTCTCTTTTGGGGCATGCGAATGGTTTTGGGGATTACCCAGGAGCTAAGGATATTGAACATTTACCTGGGGAACCAAACTTAGGAGCAGTATCAAATACAATTATTCGATTGTTACGACCAGTCCATCGAGGGATTATATGTAAATCATTGTAATTTACACTGTATAGAGAAACTGACATAGAAAGTCTTGCAAGTTGCCAAAGAAAAAGGAAATCCTGAAGTCTAACGTACCCAGAGAAACATACCATGAAAATGTTTCTACTTTTGAAGTTATGGAATTCTCGGCAACAAACTGAAAAGCAGGTTTTATTGAACCAGAAGAAATTATAACTCGCTATGACAAAAACTGAAAATGAACTTCCAAGAATCATGTTATCGGGTCATAAAATAATACGATGGCCACATGGGAGGCATTGATCTAATAGACAGCTTCATTGGTTGATATCGTATCCGAATAAAATAAAGAAAGTGGATAACGAGGTTGTTCTATCACAGGATATGACTGTGATAAATGCTTAGCTACAATGTACAAAAAGTTAGTACAATGAAAGGGAAATCTCAGAAAGACATTATGAAGTTAACAGACTTCAGAACTGAGCTTACTGACACTTTATGCCGGTATGAAAGACTGTCAGGAAACAAAAGGGGAAGACCAAGTACTAGACGAGAAGAGATACCAGAATTCTTCAATACACCGCGTTCAGGTGTACAAGTTCTACCCTCAACTGATGTATTTTATGATCGTGTATTTATGGATTCGAGAAATAAATTTAAATATAACAATTATAGAAAGCATTTGGATTTGCAAGAAATGTAAGGCTTCTTTGTGATAACAAAAATAAACCAATGTTTCGCATTATTTCATGCCTAAGTACATTAACAGTTAGGGTGACATGTTCATGGCCTTAATACCTAAAGTATCAAAATTGATACCTGCTATTTTTAAAATTATTTTTCCCTTTATCTGGCTACTGGAATGAACACATTGATATTTTTAAAATTTAATTTGGAAAATCATACTTTTAAGGTTTAGGTATAGGAATCATGACCCCAAACTACTTTAGAGATCGTTTTCTTTTCAATGGGGTGGTCGCGGACTTATGACTGGCAGTTTTCGTCGAGTAATGGGTTCGAGCCCTGATGCCATTAAAGACCCAACGTGTAGCAGAGGCTGATGACCGTTAAATCTGTCGAGGCTCAAAGTCCACCTATTGGAATCGTGTGGAAGTTTGGAAAAGAAAGTGTCAGCTCAGGCGTCGTCCAAATCACTTGACTGAGGCTCAAAATTACGAGGTCCATCCCCAATATCCCTCGTGTTGCTTCTAATACGAAATTATTGATTCCAATCCAATGTTTTCAATGGAACTTATAGTTTTTGGTAAACACGAAAACGCGCACCCGGGAAACTCTATTTTTTACTATTCTTCTTGTCCACCAGTCATTTTAATTTAATGTGATTATAAAAAATCATGATGTTTTAAGCAAATCTTTGGGTAGGCTTCTTCAGATTTGACTTTTGCGCCATTAAACGGTACTAATACTCTCTCAATGCGAAGTTACTCCAAAGTAGGGAGTTTCATTCTACGTGACTTTAGTAATGTCTCCATGCTCATTTTGTGTTTCTGTTTTTCATTCTTGCACCTGAAAGTTAAATAGGGTCCTCTGGGTAGTGCACTTGTTTAATGTGGATGTCACTGGCGTACGCAGAAGATGGCGACCCACATGGAGAGGATTATTGCCCTTTGAGATTTTCTTAAAGATGAAAGAACACCTTAAGGTGGTTAGGACTGTACGGCTCTGAAGACCAGGCGAAAGCTGCCGTTAAGATCCGGTGTCGACAATGGAACTATTCTCCTGTCCGACGCGTGGAAAGTGATGATGACTCTGAGGAAAAGTTGTAGAGCAGTACATAAAGGATACATGTAACTTTCAGACACATCGGGAAACAAAGTAATAACCTGGGAGGCATTGCTTTTCAATCTTGCCTCGTATAATCTAAAAGGGGGCAGCTTCGTAGTACAAGTTATATTCGTCATGAAAAGGACAACTTTAATAACCTTCGCAGTTTTTAATCGCAGCTGGACAATATTGATATCAATGTTAAAGGGTGAAATGAAACTCATTTATAATATGAATGTAATATAATTTAGTGAAGCAAAATTAAATGACTTCAAAAATAAATTTTTTGACACCGTTGGTGCCCTATTACCCAGTGGTTTAAGCGGGCTTTTACCATACAGTTCAGTTTGATAAATAAAAACTCGTACACTATTTTATTTCGTGGATTTGATTTGTCTCCTATATTGGTGGAATTATCGGTAATTAATTTAGAGTTTTTCGATTGAACTTAACATCAAGAGGATTCGTAATTGAAATAGTTGGTTCGTCATTCAATTTAATAAAATAATGTCCATTTTCTCTCGCATATTATTCCTCACGTCCATTTTCGGTAATTTGAAAGATCCTTTGTGTTGTGGTATTTATCAGCGGCGGCGATTGAGGGGCAAGAAAATACATTTCCCCCAAAAAATAGGGATATATATCACCTCTCCTCCTTCTTTTGTGTAAGAAAATTGAATTTTTTATCCGATTTTAGCCGCCTAATGTTAAGAATTATAAACAAACAATTGACCTTATTTTACCCGATTATCTTACCTTCAGTTTTTTCAATTACTAAGGGTGAAAATATTCTAAAAATGTAGTGCAGTGCATCGGGTCATGACTAACCGTTTCGCAAAGTACGAAAGCAAATAGTGAAAACTAGCGTAGAGAGTGTAGTATGCGCTGTAAAGAACATGCGCTATGTTATTTTACATTATGTACCTTTCTACAATAAAATTACTTTTGCCACTCTTAACAATTAATTGAATTTCGTTTAAAATAAGAAATCAATAAAAGCACTTTTTGAAATTATTTTTCCTTGAATACGGTAAGGTAATGAGGTATTATAAAACAAGGCCGAAAGTAAATTCACTGGCTGAATTTTGGTAAATTTTCATTAAAGCGATTAAGGGATTTGTGGACAATTTATTATGGATTTGATGACATTGAATCCATGTTTCAGGTAGTTTAAAGACCCCTCCCCCTCAAAAGAATTTCATAAACAAGCTGTTATGAGATCTATTAACTTGACTGATTTGATGTAAGAAATAAAATCGAAAATTTAAATCGCTTTCAATCTAAGATTCATGCTCTCAAAATTGAAGTGATGAATACTTTACTCTCAAAATTGAAGTAACCAGGTGTAACAGCACTAATTGGATGATATTGAAGAACCTCTGAGGCTTAAGGTAAAACTTTTAAAGTTTTCTTAATTGATTGATTGGTTTTATTAACGTCACACTAAAGGCAACACGAGGGCTATTGTCGACGGACCTCGCAAGTTTGAACCTCGTTCAAGTGACGAGGACGACATCTGATCTGGCATCTCCCTTTCCACACCTCGCAAGGGGGGGGCATTGAGCCTCGACAGTAGGAGAGGGGGGGTGCCAGCTCAGGTATCCCCTCGTCGCTTGACTGAGGTTCAAAATTACAAGGTCCACCACTAATAGCCCTCGTGTTGCCTCTAGTACGAAATTAATAAAAATCTGAGAAGTACCTATGAGCTTCGACAGATTTTGACGTTTTATCAGCCCCGTCTACACGGTGGGTCTTTAGTGACATCAGCATTCGAACGCACGACACGACGAAAACCTTCGGCCACGAGTCCACCATAATATTTCTGAATCGAATGAAATTAAAATTTTTGAAGAAGAGTACTCGTGATGCTGAATTTGATCAGAAACTCAATCTCCAGAAATATCATTATCTAAATTTGATAGTAGTTATGAAAATTTGAAAATTTTTAATCGCGACAGTATTGCTACAGCTAATGCACTATTGTCAGATTATCATAAATTTATTTTATTTATAATGTTTCTCTTGTTGGTAATACGACAAAAGTCATGGCTGATACGTTTGATTCTTTATTTAATGTTCGAAAAATATCTGATACGTGAACGAGATATACGACTAACAAGAGTTTTTCTTTATTGAATCACAATTTTTCTTTTATTCATCAAGTTCATAGATAATGTTTTGTTAAGAACAATGTTCCGGATCTCTTTTGTTTCATCTTGATCTGATTACATTGAGTAACATGATTATGTTACGAAAAGTTACCATGATGATGTCATGAATATTATCACTTTTCATCAAGACCACCTTGTTATTCAGATAAATTTCAGCAAGTTCCATAAAAACTGAGAGCAAAACCATAAAAAATTCTAGAAATATATTTAAGGCAAAAAATAATTCTTTTTTTTTCTCCAAAATACCTTCACTCAGATGATATGCAACAGTCCCGTCGTTCAATCCATTTTTCAAAACAAGTGGAAAAGACTTTTTCTGGAAACTGCTTCAACGAACTTTCCACTGCTGAAATAACGTTTGAATCTGCAATAAATTTTCTGTCATGAAACTTTTCCTTCAACGTCAGAAACAGCCAGAAATCGCATGATGTGAGGTCTGGACATGGTAAGAGGGATTTGGCGCACCCACCCACACATGATTTTAATATTGCATTTATTAAAATATTGCTAAACCAAAGTAGCGATATGCGGGAGGTAATTATCGTGATGATTTGTCCAATTATCATTACAGTTCATGATGCTTTCTTGTGTGCTGTGGCAAAATTTTTAAATCTGAAACATAATATTCACCATTCACTTAGTAGTTTTTGGAGGCACAGCATGCTGATAGATTACACCATTATAATCGAAGAAAATAATCATTATAACTTTTCCACCAGATTTGGTTTGCCGGATTTTTTTCGGAGGCGGAGAATCAGGGTGTTTCCATACACTTGTTGCGGATTTGGTAGTGGGATCAAAATGAGGAACCTAAGCTCCATCACCTATTATTACAGTCTTTACGAAATTCGGATCATTTTGAAATATTTATTTAAACTCAAAACACGGGTGAGCTCTTGTACATTTGATCTTTATTAAGGTAATGAAGGACCCCTCTGAACCAAATACAGCGAAGTTATAAATTGTTGCGTAGTATGCAAAATATTGACGGTTTCGTTATGTTAGTTGATACCTCTATCTCCTCACATGATACGCACTGATTGTCTTGCAAAATTAGTCATGTAGAGTTAATATTTGGTGATGAACACTTTCTGGTCGGCCAGACTCAGAAACCCTTCCAGCAGACAAATGTTTTTTTTTAAATCACCATGGCATCTAAAAATCGTAGATTTACCAAATTATTTGACTTTGTAAGCTTTTTTCTTTAACTTGACAATTTTTGGAGCTGTTTTGCCGAAATGAGAGCAAATTGTTTTAGCACAGCGTATTTCATTTTTTAACTCTTAAGTCAATCACCTCCATTTCTGTAGGGCAAATAAAAACAGTTCTTTAAATAAGCACCAAACTAGGAAAATAAAATCGTCTGCTTTATTTAGAATATGTATAAACATTCAGTTAACATTTTGAAAAAAATCACCTGCACTTTTATTTTTTAGTTTCGTGGAGGTGCCATGGTGTGTGTGTATATATATACTATAGCAAAAAAAAATGACGTATCAAGAAGGAGTTGCCGGATTATAATGATATTTCATATGCAAAGACATTTGGACCCAACATGCAAATGATTAATATTTGGTGAACAATCAATGAATAGTGGGAGCTACAGCGCATCGGAACTGCGCACTCAGCAGGTGCATATAAGAAGCGATTCTCAATCTGATGGTCAAATTTTCTGTTGCATTGCGGCTTAGGATATCTTTCAAAGACTGAAAAAATCCCTCGTTGCAGGATTCGAGCGCATTACGTGCAACTGTCAGAGTTTGAAAGAGGTCATATTATTGGATAGAAAGAAGCAGGATGGGCAAATCGGAGCATCGCTCGTCATATGGGTCGAAGCGATGCGGCGATTAGAAGATGCTGGCAAGAATGAATGAACAGTGGAAGATTTCAGCATCAGGATGGTAGCGGTCGACCTAGGGCTACAGCTGATCGGGAGGACAAACTGATTGCCAGATCAGCTGTCCCAGCACCTGATTCATCGTTATCAACCATCAGACGTGTGACCCGCACATGAGTGTTCACCATAACCATTCACAAGCGCTGATAGAGAGAAATCTAAGCTCGCACCGTTCACTACGTCCCCTGCCACTCACGCTTGCACACTGTCGAGTCACATTACAGTGGTGCTTGGCTCGATCAGGTTGGAATGATGCTAACTGGGGACGTATAATGTTTAGCGACGTATCCCGCTTCCAACTGTGTCGTGAAGGTAATCGAAGACGTGCCTGGAGACGCCCAGAGCTGCGTGCCGATCCTGCTTTCACTATTGCACGCCACATAGGCCCTCAACCAGGAGTAATGATCTGGGATACCATTTCCCTTGATAGCCGGACCTCTATGGTCGTCATTAGAGACACACTTACAGCACAGCGATACGTCTACGACATTCTGAGACCTGTTTTGTTACCATACGGTACAAAACAGGTCTCAGTATGTATTTTTATTTTGCAGTACTCTGGTTTTATTTTTCAGCAAGATAATGCCAGACCACATACGGCACGTGTTACTATGAACTGCTTATAGTTTGTCAAACACTCCCTTGATCAGCCAGAACTCTCTCCAATCGAGCATGTCTCGGATATGATGGGAAGGGGGCTGCATATACCAGGGAATGTTGATGACCTAGCCTGACATTCGGAGCAAATCTGGGAAGAAATAGAAATATATATCGAAGAAATATATATATATATATATATATATATATATATATAATTTCTATGTGTGACGAAAATAAAACAATCAATGCTGGGATTTAAATTTTTTATATGAAAACTAATGATGTCTTAGGAATTTAGAGTAGTTTCGAGTCAAGTGTTCTAAGTAGAAACCATTGTTTGAATAGCTTCTAGGTTTTCCATGTATCATGAATCTCAATCTCATGGACAGTAAAACAATTCGATGCTGCACCAAACAAATTTTGATTTGACACCAAAGGGAGACAAAATCAGACTTAAATAACCAGAACTGAACTTTAAGCCAATGTCAAATTTGATTTCGAATCATTTAACAGATGGTAGCACACAATGGTATTCCAAATCTTTCTTGGTAATGACTTCTGTCGTGAAAATCAGGCACATTTTAAAAATCTGAATAATGTTCTGGATTCCATCTTTTTTTTTCCCGGAGAGGTAGGAATAATTAAAATCGAAGGAAAGGAAACTTACATTCCACCCTAGGCACTTCTCTTTCGTGCTGGAATCCCAGGGAGAGGGGAGCCGTGTGCTCGACCGCTGGGGGGATGTATCCCACTCCCGGCACGGGAGGATATTGGGGCTTGGGCTGTTCGATCAGTTCGTTCTCGTGTAGATCTGGAGAAGGCAGATGGTTGCCCTGGGGATGGAAAAGTTCTCTCTCCCTCTGCTGCTCGCTGCTGCTTCCACTGACAGAGTCTGAAAGGCAAACAATGAAATTAGTTTCGATCTTAATTTTTTCTTATTGAAGATTTTTCATAATTTTGATTTAATAGTAATTGAGTTTTTAAAACTTTATACAGTCATACCTTGGTTCACAAACTTAATTCATTTCCACATTCTATCACAAACCGAATGAACTTTTACAATTTAAGGGAATATGGTACCCATTCAACATTTTTTTAAAAATAGATATGTTTAAGAAAAAGGTTTTATTCCCTTTATTTTAACGCACATAAGATTTGCATTTGAGATAAAAAAAAAAAAAAGCTTCATTATCAAATTAACACTTATATAGCATTTGGTGTTTTTCAAAATTTAAAATTTCTAGTATTTTTCAAATGTTAATATTTTCAAAGAATGTTTTTCCGTTTTCATAGAAACAATTCTCATGATATATTTAGTTGTACTACTGTTGTTCATAAATCTATAATTTTTTTTCCTGTCAGACACTCAAATAAATTAAAATTAACAATATCCACGTTTCTAGATTCTTAAAAAAATAACTAGTTATCTAAATACTTATTAATTCCCCAAAATTACCTTAATGTTTTACATATATTACAAACAAACATATTTTACAAAATAGCCTTATTTTTTTTTTAATTTTCTATAAAAAGCTATAGCATTTTAAATATATGATCCTCATGAAAAATAAAAAGCAGAAAAAAAGCAATACAAAGTTTTGATGGTCAATAAAATAATTCGACACTTCGTTAAAGCAAATTTGTTCAACTCTCTAAATAATGCGCAAATATTTAGAATAGCTATGCAATTAAAATAAGATTATAAATCATTTTTCAATATATTTATCCTTTTTAGGGTATTTATTAAATGTCTTATAAAAAAAATAGAATTAATCAGTTCGATCGCTCCCCCCCCCCGCGGGGGCCAGGGGGGGGGGGGGGGGGGGGGGGTTGGAGCGATACAATGCAAATTTTAGCCTCGAAATTTTAAGGATAAGTCTACACTGGTATAGTTTGGTAAATAATGTTCATAACTGTAATATACTTTTTGTACGTATTTTCAGGATTACGGTTTTATTTGTATTAATAAAACAACTAAAACTGTAATCAAAATTAGAATCAGAAATCGTTGTACGCATATATATCCAGGAGGCCAAAAGGTTTAGCATAAATAGTAAAACGCTAAAATTAAATAGTAAATATTGATGAATTTGTTCGAAATTATTCGTGGAAAATCGTCTGTAGAGAAGGATACTTTACGCAGTCGACACCTTCATTGGCAAAATACCTACGTATTTCGGTACGTAGATAAACTGGCTCTCTAGACATAAGCAGTTCAGACAGGTTTCGCGTAATTCATGTGCGAAAAAATGCTGTTGACGTATAAACGAAACAAATGACGGCACCTAGATCTGTTCGTAAAAGAGGTAATCGTTAGATTATTCAAATCCGGATGATCAAAAACCGAAGTGGCTCGAATTCTGAATGTCTTAATATGTAATCTTGGCCACGGTAGCCTAGTGGTTAAAGCATCGGATTCGCAGGTGATAGTTTTCGTTGAATCATGGGTTTGAGCCTTGATACCTCTAAAGACCCGTCGTGTAGGAGGGGCGGATGCACATCAAATCTGTCGGCGGCCAAAGGCCTCACTTTGGCGTGGTGTGAGTTCGGAGAGGGGTGTCAGTTCCGGTGTCATCCTCGTCACTTGACCAAAGTTCAAAATTACTAGGTCCATCGCCAATAGCCTTTGTGTTTCTTTTAATGCGACATTCGCCATACAGCCGATAGATATCTGGCAATAACTGCAAAAGGTTAGGACAATTGTGCTGTTCAGTACTCACAGCTGCCACAGGAGTACGAGTTTTCAGACAAACTGTTCATAGGAGACTCAATCATGTTCTTCATGCTCAATCATGTCTCTATGAGAAACGATCAACAGTTTGTATTCTCCACACATCTACGCATAAACAAGTTCGTTTAAACTGCATTTGGAGTACCAGTACATGAGTTTGGGGTAGTGGACCAATGTGATGTTCAATGAAGAAACTCGCCAAAATATGAACACTAATTGTCATTGGGTAGCGATATAGACAGAACGTAGAACTCGTTTCCACCCAGGAAAATCACGGAAAAACATCGTTTTCCATCAAAGGGAGTCATGATGTGGTCAAGCATCATGCTTGACTGCCGAACTTACTTCCGTATCTTTGAGACCGGGTCTGTGAGTGATGAAATATACAGAGATGAAGTTATGGATTTTTATATTCGTCATTTTAGACATGCTGTTGATCCTCACTTCATATTTATGGATAATAATGCGCCTCGTCACCATGCGAGCCTGATTGTCCTTGAAGCGAGAAATATCCCCCATATGTCGTGGCCTGCTCTCTCACCTGAATTTGTATCGTATCTAGCATGTGTGAGATATGTTCGGGAAACCGCTTGCAACCCTTCCGCACTTCACAAACTCCATTCCATCTCTTTGGAACACGTTTTGAACTCTTTGAGCCCACAACTCACCCACGACTTCACAGCAAATATATTGTTGTGTTATTAGAGATGACCACATAGCAGTCATGAAACATCTGCGGACTCGCGGTTGGTGGTTTTCATAGAATCCGTTGTAAAGACCCTCCGTGTAGACGGGCCTCATTAAATTTGTCAAGTCTTTCCAATGGCGTGGTATGGAAGTTTGCAGAGGGGGAAGTACCAGCTCAAGCTCACTTACCCGATGCTCAAAATTACGAGGTTCGTCACCAATAGCTCTTATAATGGTTCTCAATGCGACGTTTATTTACAATGACACGAGAGAAAAATGCCAATTATTAAACTTCTGATGTGCTTATTTTTTGAAGCATGTTGACAAATAAATCAAATATTTAATTAAATATTTCATACAGTCCTGGAAAAAAGTATAAAGTCTCAAAAAGAGATACCAGAAGTCAAGGAAACCTGTATCATATTTTATGAAATGCATATTTTTAGGGCATGTTAGGATACTTCTTGATGTAATAAAATCACAGTAAAAACACATTTGCTTGTATGTTTGGATACATTATATAAAACTTTAAAAGAAACTAGAGAAATTGCACGCAACTCAAGTACAAAGTCATTATGATTTATTTTTCAGTAAGTGATGAGGCAATTACTTTTTTGTTACTTGCGTTCCTCATCGATTCACAGAACCAAACATGAACACTAATTGGATGCATGGGAAGGGTCGATGATGTTCCAGCAATTTGTAATTACGGCTTTCATATCAAACTTGCCTAAAGCAAGAATAGCCCGAAATTTTTCCATTAGATTCAGGTTGTGGCTCCGAGATGGTATTTGAGACACGCTTTTGTGACGCACGAAATATTCACAGGCGCAGTATCTTGTTGAATATCAAATTACCAAATGTTATCATGGGAACAACCGGTAAAAACAACCCGCCACCATGTCCTGATATTACACTGAATCAATTTTTTTGTCGATAAAAACAATTTCAGTTGCATCACTGGTTGTAAATAAATCTCAAAACTCGATAATTCTTGTACTTGCATTTTGAAAAATTTGTTATTCTTTAGTTATTTAGGTAATACCAGTAAAACTTAAATCCAACAATTTTAGTATCATTGTAACCAGCATCTTTAAAATCTAGCATCTTGCTCGTTGAGTTTCTGATAAGTATTGGTATTATTTTAAAATGCACAAAAAAGGGATAATTCTGTATTCACAAAGTTTGAGTTTGTGTCTAGAAATGGTAAGTAAAGCTTTCTCGGTTTATTTATTCTTTTGGATGAATTATCCGCAGATGACTCTATTCTTTTTTCACCAAACTACAATTCACAGATTTTGATGATTTTTACATAAACCAAAAATATCAGGAGTTTTTACAAACGTATTTTAGTTTATTATTTTTTAGCATTAATTTATGCCATAAAAATTTGATTTGCATAAGCTCGCCGTAGTTTTCCATATATTTGACAACTTTTCGCTCGACGATATACTTTTTTCCATAAGACTATATATTTTTATTGGGAAAAAATATTCATGTAATTTATTATAAAATTGTTGAATTTTGTGAATATTATTCATGTTCGGAAATCTATTTTTTCCGTAAACTTTTCACTGCATACAAGAATCAAATGAAATGTATTATTATGAAACTTTTATTTTATATTTACAGTATTCTCTGTAACTCACAGGTATATCGGTTTGTTTGAAAATTTTACTGAAATGCCTGTGACAGTAAAAGTCGTTAAATTTACAATCGCTATCGAGAATGAACTTATTCTTACCTTTGGGTTAAGTTAAATAAATGAAAACAGACTTTTTTTTTATGAAGAACTAAGACAAAAATAAGCATACTATAATTGTTCGGTATCGAATTTTGGCTTTGTTGTCGATAATCACTGGTACAGAGATTTGATTGTTGAAAAGTGGAAGAGAGTATTATGACAAATATGAGCTACTTAGAAGGACAGTCTACTTCCGCTACGACACTAGGCAATTTTGATGAGTTTTTTTTTTTTACCGATTTTATAATTTGAGACATTTACTTCGTTAAAACTGTTAATCACGTCAACTGCCTTTATTGCTTCTCTGATTTTAAGAATGGTGGATTTCTCCAAATCACATTGAGTGGCGAGGTGAGAAAAACGTTCACCACTGTCCCCTTATTTAACTATTATGTTCCCTTATTATGTTATTAACTATGCAAAAATTATTTACACACGTTAGGAAGATACATTTAATAATTCTTAGTTTCATCAAAACAACAGAGGACACAACATGTAAACAAAACATTCATTTACATCAGAATACGGTAGAAAAATCTATACAGTAACGAATTCCATCCTCGGTGCAAGAAGCGCAGATCAGTTCATTTCGTTTTGAGAAGGTAGATGTAAAATAAGACAGTAACACTATTACAATAAATCATCGTTCATATGGCTGGACGTCGCTTAATTCGGACAGCTATTGGAAAAAATTCATAATTAATAAACGAAAAAGCCGAGTTAGAAGTGTTATTCAAGTTAGTTCTATGACTAGTAATAGAGAGAATATTTTACTTGTGTATTCTACAGTTTGTGAATGTTCCTCATTTTTTGCACCTGCATCTTTTTCGATATGCAGCCCTGTAAAAAGTTGATAGAAAATCTCCTCTGTAAGCCACCAGTAGAGTGTATCCTCCATAAAAGAAGTGTAATCTCCAACTCTATAAGGAATTCTTTTTCTTGTCTTTGCGATAATTTGTCAACACATTAAAAGGTAGGCGCTAACTTTAAATAAACGGTGTTTTTTACTGCTTACAGCTAAGCTTCTATTTTTGAATTTGACTCTGACATAATAACTGCTTACAATTCTTATTTTGAGATGACCAAAGACAATCTACCCAGCGGGTCTTCTGCAAACTGATATTTCCCTTGTGATATAAATTTAAATGTTAAAATACAAGCCAATAAAATAAATAATGGTTATTCTAAAATTTTAAGTATGCTTGTTTGTTAGCCATTCTAATCTATGATACCGAGTTTCCTCTCTATTATTTAATTTGAATTTTAGATTCTATTCCTTTTTATACGATTGAATTAAACTCGATTCTATAGTGTAATTTGAACCAGTGGCGAATGCGTCTAACTATTATGTTTCTCATTTTACGAAATTCATATATTAATTTTGTTCGTATAACGTCACTTAAAACAGAACACAAAACAGAATGATATTTTAAACCTCTTGGTTTTTGTGAAAAGATACGTTGAAGACAACAGCGGTGAAATTATATATGGATATTCAGATTATCTGAGGCATATGCGCCAATCAATTGTTCAAGAAAATAACGCTAAAGGAAGATAGTAAGAGGTTAGTTGTTTCTTTAAACCAGTGAGCGTTTCAAGTATAGTCAGTGAAAATGAGCCTCGATCATCCGTTCTGAGTAATATTTTTCCACTTAATGCACACCTATGAGTAATACATTGATTTGAATTTTCGACTGTGCGATTATTTACCAGTTATTTCAATTTACATGTTCCTGTACCTAGTACATTTGTATTCGCATTTGTTCTTATTAATGTACTATGTACCTAAGCTAGTTTTACAGGTTTTTTTTGTTTACGACCTGAAGTACCAATGAGTCTAGATTAAAGTGGTTTTACTATATTTTTCTTCAATAGTTATTAGATTAGGCTTCCTGCTGCCTCTTTTAAGGAAGCCACATTGTGGGTGAACTTAACGCAAAATACACACATAAAACCCCCTATGAAATATGTTTTAGATCTGCTAAAGGTCTGAGTTGTTCGTGTCGACTGCTCGTGAACCGAAGATTTGTCTGAAAAGAGACATTCGTGAACCGAGGTATTACGGTAATAACTGGTTTTAATGTAATTTTGATATACGACTTTGTTGAGAAAAATAACGGTAGTTTCACCATGAGTTTCATTTAGTATTAATGATAATTGTATACGCTCAGTTGTGACTTCTCTACAGTTGAACTGAAAGATATCATAGTTGATGACGCCGTCTAGAGTAGCAAATTTCAATTATTAATTGCTTTTCAAAATATCGTTTGGTTCATTAATTTTACTTTTTTCATAAAATTGTTTTCTTTTGTTTGAAGAAATTCGTTTGCTATATTTGTGGCTTCAGTAACAGTATTTTGTAGAAATAAGATTTTCATATTGTGTACCATTAGTATTTCTAATAAAACAATACTTGTTTCATTTCATTTGCGAAATAGAAACTTTTACTCTACAATATTAAGAGTTCTTAAGTTGATGCCGTGTAAAGGTCAGATAAGTGCCTTTCTTTATTGATGAGGCTTTTTATGCCAAATTTTGAGTATTTCATTTGTCATATTTGACCTAAGTGCCGCACATATTAAGCTTGCAGGAAAAAAAGAACTCCGCCTCAGCGTGCATACAGCTTTTGATCGATCAGTAACGGTAACAGACGTGTTCGAAATGGCCATTTGGAGACTCACCTGTTTCGTGACTCGAGCCCCGGATAACGTGGTAATGCTCCTCTGCGCTTGTCCTGCTTCTAGTGGCATTCCACGCAGCCGCATAGTGAGGCGGTGTCACGGCCAGGGAGGCAGCCGAAGGAGGCGTTACTTGGTAGACGGGAATGGCAGTCGTGGCTCCGACTCTGTTTATCCAGAATCCGAGTAGTGTCCACGACACCAGAATAAACCAGCAGCGCATTGACATGATCTTCTCTCGGAGGGGGGGGGGGGGCGAGAAAGAAATGAAAATAAATTTAAAAAAAAAACACACACACAAACAAAAAGATAGCCTCAATTTCTTATCAAGACTTATTTTCTTTTTAACTTGGAACATATTTTCAGGCAGAAAAATGTACCAATTTTCTCTTAAATTTGATAGTTATTAACTTCGCACTAGAAGCGATATGTGACTTTTTGGCAACTGACCTAATCATTTCGAATGACGGTCATGTAACAAAACATGAGTTTACATTCCTAACTGGAATCATTTTCCTACCTTCCGTATCAGGTCTTCGAGACCTTAACATGCATTAGTCACGTTACGCAATGAGTCTAATGCCACCAGTACTCGAACCTATAACACTGTATGACTAGGATATGAAAATTGTGAAACCTATATATATATATATACTTATGTATTAAAGTACAGGAGACGAATATATGAAATCCGTTACAAACGAGAAAAAAAAAAGAATTGTTACACTGTTCTTTCAAAGAATACGAATGTAATTGTTGGGTGATTGGGAGGGTTGCCTTTTTTTTTTATTAGAATACCGACTTAGAATACTATTCTATAATATTAAGCGAAGACTTTTAAAGTAAGGGTGAAGTTAAGTGTTAATGCAACCTTTGTTAACAAAACTTTTGTTTAGAATTTACGATCGGAGGGATTAATTTTTTATTAACGCCGTACTTAGACGAGAGTTATTGGTGAGGGAACTCGTCGTTTGGGAACGTGGTCAGATAATGGGGCTTGCACATCTCTCTTCTAACTTTCATACTGCGGCAACTATGAACCTAGAAATATTTGTGTAGCAGCCTAACTACATAATGGACCTTACCTTACATAATGGAATAAAACGATGCCCACTACGAGCTTGCGACTATCGCTATCGTGGCCAAGTTTGTGTAACTTGGAAGTGGAGAGTGAGGTATGAGCTTAGAGGTGTCAACCTCGTCATTTGACTGGTATTCAAAAATAAGAAGTGTATTTGGCTATAACCTACTATTTTAAAGCCATTTTTTAAAATTATAGCCAGTTTTGTGTTTTGTATTAAAAAGCTTCTTTTCTATGATAGGCTGAAACGTATGTTTATAATAAAACACAAGCAGACATATTAATAAAATTAAGAGATTAGATACATCTTTGAGTGTTGTTTAAAATTGTTCATAAAGACAGATGGCATTTCTAAGGCAAATTGGTTTTATTATTGTGTACTGCCTTCAGTTAAACGATCTCAAAACACATTTGACACTGTTTCATAGGTTAGTCTTGCTTATTGCTACTCGAGTTAACACCCTCGATGATACCTGGTTCATCAAAATCGAGAAACTATCAAAACACTGTTTCCAATGTGCTGAAGAAAAATATTGGAGGCTGTTTAGAATAACACTACAGTACATAGAATAACACTACAGTGAGTTTTTCATTGGTCTATCCATGAATTTATTGCACACCAAAAGTGAAATTTTGGGTGAAAAATAGTTCTAACGGGAAAAAATTTTAAACTTACATTTACAACAAAATCTTCTTGGAAGGTGGTACTCGTATGAAACGTATTTCAAGATATTGGGAGGGACTTCTTTGGGTAATATGGAAATTTTATTCTTTGGGAATTATTTTCAGAAACCTTATTTATCCCTACATAAAGGAAATACTTCTATCAGGGTTCTTAGTTCAAAGAAGACTCTAGTAAGGAAGCTATAGGTGTGCTTCAAGATTTTTTAAGGGAGCAACTCAAGAAATCTTTGACCATCTCGTTCTTCTTATTTGAACATTCCCATTTCTGTGGGGATATATTAAGAACAAAATTAAAGAAACTAACCACTAGCATAAAAATATTTGTTTTTAAATTAAAAACCACAAATCGTCAGAATAGAAACTTTTAGGACTCCCGGTATTTATCAAACTGCTCTCTTGTGTTATTAGTATCAAATGGTGGTTGAATGGATTCGATGCATATTTAGAATGAATAGCAATTGAAAACTAATATGAGAGAGAGTGCTGAACAATTGTTGGTGATATTAAACTACTTTTTTTGAATTTGTCATTTCATTACGAATATTTTTGCATCACAAGAAAAGAGCTATCAGTTTGTGAGTAATTAATTCATTCTTTTATTCGATTTTTGTTAGCAAAATTAATAAAGGGGAAATCTATTGTTAAAACTAAATAAAATCAAGCCAAGCAGATATACTAAATCTGAGATGTGAGCTTTCGATTCCTAGACAAAAGCCGTCTCCTGTGCAGGCCAAAGACAAAAGAAGTGTTCAACTAAAGGTGTAACAGACCACAATTGACTTGGGAACGTAACAAAGGATTTGGGCCATCTCTTAATAGGCGCATCGAGTAGATTCCTCATAACGATCACAGTCTTTGTACTTTTTACGAAACGCAATTAAAACGACAAGTATTTGGGTTTTTTCATTTTTGTATTTAAAATCTACGACACAGACAAAAATACCTATTTTATGCCAAGACTCCTCTTTAACACTGAGGTATCTAAATACTTATGAGTGTATCAGTTTATGAACATAAAATCACACTTTTATCCATAAATAATTACATGTGACATAGTGGTTAATTTGTTTATTGATTGTGTGTTTATTAACATCGTACTTGATCAAGTGATGATGACAATTCATTGACTGGCAACTCCCTCTCCAAACTTTCCCACCTCGCCACTGGAGAGTTTAGAAATTAAATTCACAACACGGTTGATTTTTGGGACCAGGACTCGAACTCACGACTCGATGAAAAGAATGGTGTTCGGAAACTCACGACCATGAGTACATGGCTACTGCAGCCACAATGGGTGATCAACAGCCATACTTTCATGCAAAAATTAGATAGCAATTAGGAGACTTAAGTGTTGATGGGTTATGTTTCTTTTTACTTGCTTATATTCTTTAAACGTGATGATATATTACACGAGTATATAAAATGATTATTCCTGTATTTTTAATGTGTTCAACGTGAAAAATCATTCAAATATAAATATTACTTACAAGTTGTTATAAAATTATACAGTTTTATTAACATTCAGAATACAATTGATTTCCGTATATTTTTGACACAGTATACAAATATCAAATCAAATGTCTTGTTATTATATGAATTTTAATTTCATATTCACTGAGTTTAAGGAATTCCTAGTAATTTATCGATACACCGGAATTCTTTGTAAAATTTACCACTTGACCGGTAATGAAAAAGTCGATAAATTTGCAATCATTATCCACGACTCGACAGAAGCGAGACCGGCAGCAAGTTCGAAGCCATGACCATTTGGCAACCATGGATGCGTATAGCTCATATATCATTAATCTTTGAAAGAATCATTTTCTTACTTTGTGGCTGAAATGCTTTTATTTTGAGTGTTTCACTGGAGGAATTTGATTCTCATAAAAAAATAAGTTTTATTTTGAAAGTTCCGCAAGGCTCAATAACAAAACTCTACAGCAAATAAAGTAGAGAAAATCTACTTTACCACTCAGTGAAAGAATACAATCTTCTTTTCTGCAATTTATTTTTTGTTTCGGCTCATTTTTCAATGGGGCTCAAAGGCAATAACATGTATTTTTCAACAGAAAAAAAAAGGAAGACTCCCCCTTCCTAATTTGAAGTTCTGACTCTTTCATAAAATATGCAGCAAATTAATTTTTAAATGTTAAGGATTATGCAACTTTTCCTCTATCCTCTAAAGAGACCCCTCACTATAGTTGTAAATAGGTACACCAGCGTCTATTTATAATTGTCCAATCATTTTACCGAACCATTTTAGACTTGCTCCTCACATATATTTATTCCCATAGGAGTTTCTCTACCACCCTAAGGATGATGTCATTCAGACCCTTAAGACTACCTGATATACATTCTTGCATTATCCATGGATACAACAAGGAAAATGTATTTGAAAGAACACTAAAAAACGGAAGTTTTGCTGTATTTACTTTTTTTGTAATTGAAAGCTGTCACGAGCTCGTCGCCATCAATGTTTCAGTCGAGTCGAGTGCTCGAGCCCTGATTCCACTAAATATGCATTGTATAGTAGGGGGGGGGGTGCATGTTATATTTGTAGAAATTCAGTGTTTTCACGCTAGGATGTTGTCGATTTTGAAGAGTAGATTCCCAGCTCAGGTATTGTTCTTGTCACTTGACTAAGACACAAAATGATGAAGTCCATCGTCAAAATAACCCTCGAGTTGTAAAATCAACCAAGCCCCAAATTTTCACGACAAAATGTACCAAAACAAATAGTCAATTATTAAAGTAAGAAATATAAATTATTAAAATTACCAGTAACATTTTGTTCAGATATTAAATTGAAAGTAAATGATAAATTATTAAGTGAAGTATACTTTAAAACAAATGTAGCTATTGTTGCCATACAATAAAAGAAAGAGAAAAGAATCATTACGCAGGGACTAACAATTACTTTCATAAAATATCGTTTGTAGTAGATTAATGACATATTTCTTTTATAAAATCGTAATTGATTACAATGTTTTAATAAATCCGTTCGCTGTTTTATAATAACTGCTTCCGTGATAATAGTTTGTAAAAAAAGGTGGAACAGAGCACAAAGGGAACTCTATAACGGATGAGTGGATTTGATAAACATTTTCAACTATTTTAGTTTTATTCTTCGGTCCACATCTCACGAAAACAGCAGCAAATGGAAAGGTTGGTCACTGTTTCTGATCAACTAACTAAGACATAATTTAAAGAAGCGTGTTATTTCCCTTGCTGATATTTGAAAATTCATCTTTACTTACCGTATATTTCAGAACATAAACCAATCCGTATAAATAAGCTGAGAGTGGGATTTTTTTTCCTATAAAATTCCATACACAAAATTTAAATCCCATACGTAAACAGAAATGAAAAAAATTCATGTAATGTTCGAACAAAATGTCAGGTGGGAGAATTTTGCCTATTTGGTATAACGGTGGTATGTTTTCCAATCAAATCACTGTTAAGTAAAATTCCAGGTGCACCAACGAAGATAGACAGAAGTTTGATATCCCTATCTGTGTGAAGCTAGCACATTGTTATCAGTCAGTTGTAGTCCTGTATACGATATGTGGCTAGTCTTTAATTCTGGGCCCTTAAGACTTTTTTTTTTTTATCTAAAATATGAGAGGAAATAGAAAATCTTTAAGAAAAACTTCAAACTACCGGTGATCCCGCTTGCTGAAAATTTTAACAATATATCTTCTCGGCGTTTCTCCTTAAATAAAATAAAGTTCAAGGATGACGAAGATAACGTTCTGAAGTATGAAAAAAAATCTCAAAATATGTGAACCTCACATTTAGAATGATTTTTTTCCTCTTAAGCTTAAGATATATAAAACATATATCTGTAGGTAAATTTAATTTAATTTTAACATTGATTTATTTGGATGACTTTATATATATATATATTAACACAAGTCATCCATTTCACAAGTAATTCATTTTATGAAACACACACACACACACACACACATATATATATATATATATATATATATATATACTTCATAAAATGAAGGAATAAGATCCCTTATTTTGTATTCGCAGTTCTAAGAGGCAGCTTACAACAGTGACTACTACATTTGAAGGAAGATCAAATACAAGTGAGACTTTTTTAAAATATATTTTGTCCTGGCAACCGTGATTAATAATTCAAATAATAGTTTTATTCTTCATAAGTTCCTTTTATAAAATTGCTTCCAGAAAGTGAAATTGCTCTACTAAAAACAAAATTCGATTATCGGTTAGAAAAGTTCTCGCTACTGTTATATGTGTTAGTATTGTGTACGTTGATTTTTTTCGTGGACGATATATAATTAAAAAATTGTATACAATTATGAAATTTTGGACAAAATTGAAAAAGCTTATCCATCCAAAAGGCGCTCCATTGCGATATCCTTCTCTAAGGATATTCCCTACACAGCTGATGGAGTCCCAGAGAAATTGAAGAGACCATATTCGAACACCTTTCGTATAATAAAGACATTAGGACCTCCGTTTGCTCGGACCCCTTAACGAAGTATTAAGAGGAGAAAGATTTTTCGCGAATGAAGAAAAAGAAGGAGCACCCCTCGCTTTTTTTTATCCTTGAAGAATAAAAATTTCTTATTACATTAAAAGAGGATTTATGGGTAAATAACGTTGGTATAATTCCGGTAAATACTGCAGAAAAGGTCTTTGGAAATACTATTGCTTATAATTGTACAACTGGAGTGTGTATTAATTGCTATGGAAAAAAGTATATTCTCTAAAAATAATTTTCCCATTTCTGTTTATACAGATACAAAATGTATGACATGTAATTTCGGAACCTTTCTCAACAGGGAGTTCCACTCCATTCTAAGAATTTCTTTAATTTTCAAAGTAATGCAGTATAACTTCCATGTTATATTAAACTTTTTTTTTTTACTTTCTAGACTGAGGGAATTATTTTTCTGTTTTATATCCTAGGATGTATTTCACAGAATAAGCACCATAGACAGTCAAAAGTGTTTCCCCCCCCCCCATTTCTAACATTGAGACCATGCACACTAGTTGTAATCTGTTGCGACTAACAAAAAAGATTTAACATATAATGTAAAAATGTAGTCTTTCGTAGCTTTGTTGAGCACCTTATTAATCTCTACAGCTATTTGGGAAAGATAAGTTTTCCACTGAATATGAAAGGAAATTTAATAATAATTCAACCTTTAAACTCCTTCATTATTCTACTGTATAACTGGGAGAAGTTTGCATTTTTCAACAACTATCCTACTTTTTTTTTCTTTCCCATCCAGTTCTCCTAAATTCCTTCTTATACCCTCCTTTCTAAATAAAATAATTCCTTCTCATTTTTTGAGCTGGAAACCATCATGTCGTAATATGTTGTATTAAAAATTGGGAGCAAAGAGTTAGTTATTCTTAACAGTTAATAGTTTCATTCAACATTTGAGCCCAGCTGTATTTCACAGTTGTTCCCATTGTATTTAACAGTTTAATTCACACTTTGTATTTAATAATTGGGAGCAAAGAGCTAAGTATATCCTGGTTTTGTGCGATTACTTTTATTTAATAAGTTTCTTAAAATTATCATCCCTATTTGATGTTATATTATACGAAAAGCACTCAGTTTATAAATTTATCTACTGAAATAAGAATTGAGGAGGATTTTCTGTTATTTTTTTTCAAAACACAATCTACAATGAATAACATTACAGCTTTAAAAATTTATTCGTAAATTAATTTACAACTAAATGCAAATTTTAGTATCTCGGAAATATTTTGTTCAACAAATTATTTTTTTTACCCAACAAATGCTGAAAGTTAGAGTACAGATTTCGAGAAAATCCAGATTTGTATATATTTTTATATTTTATGTACTTTTGCAATTAATCGAGATTACGGATATTTCAGCAGTTATATAAATTGTACCTAAGATTTTTGACATTAATGCGAATGTGTTGGATGATTACAAGGACTGAATTCTAGGAATACAGTAAAAAACAAAATTCTTTTATGTATTTATTTCAATTTATTTCTTGACGAAATTACTTGTTCTAAATTAATCTCTTAAATTTTTTTTTTAAAAAAAACATTCTAAAGTACAAAAACGTTGCTATCTTTTCACAACAAAAATATCAAAGAAAACGAAAAAAAAAATATTAAAAAGAACGATAAATTGTTAAAGCTATCGATATTAGATATTGCACTGAAGCAGAAGAGATATATTATTAAATGAAATATATTTTAAGAGAAATGTATCTATATTGTTGCCACACAGAATAAGAAAAAATAAATCTCTCAGCTAATACATTAAAATTTTATAAATAAAAGTTTTCGTGATCTTCAGTAATTATAATCCAAATGAACTTAAATTATAATTAATATAAGCGATTTAAGATTCATCTTCTTGAGTACGCACACGCATAAATATTTTCTGTATCGAGTAAATGCTTTTCATTGGTTTTCTTCATTTATCATCACTATTGATGACCTTTCGTCAATATTGATTTTTGACCATGATTCTCGTTATATTGTAATTAAATGTAACGTTTTCATTTTTTTTTTTTAAATTTTCACATGTAGATTTCATCCATTCGTACGTACCCAAATTCATAAAAGTGATCGCGGTAGCCGAGTGGTCATGGTTGCGAGCTCGCGGTAATTGAGTCCTTTGAGTCGTGGGTTCGAGTTCTAATTCCACTGACCTACCGTGTAGAGGAGTCGATGCATGTTAAATCAGTCAAGGCTCAAGGCCCGAACGTTGGTGGAATGTAAAAGTTTGGAGAGAGGGGTGCCTGCTTAGGTGACTCTTGACCGAGGCTCAAAATTATGAGGTCTGTTTGCCAATAGGTGTCATGTTACTTCTTAAATCAACGTTAATAAATAATAAATCAATACAAACTAACTCAAAGAATTCAAAGAAGGATTTAACTGAGTTGAGTTTTTGTTACGTTTAAATTAGGCATAATCCTTTCTATATAGGCATTGAAGACAATGTCAGAAAGATAAATTGATACAATGTGTAAAAAATTACAAGAAGGCTGGTTTGAAAAGGAATACGGCTATTAACAATAAATATTAATTAGTTTGAGATTCAGCCAACCATGATATTGTTCAACGCTTTTTGAAGAAATGTAAACTAACCAATATTATATGCTCAGCATTTTTCAAACCTTTACACACTTGAATGGCTTATGAATCTCTTCAACCGAAAAATGTCCCTTTTATAGATATTTAAATGTGGAAAAAATATCGAAAAAAATCTACCGAGTAGAAGTTTGAAAATGGAAAATAAACCTAATGCATTCATTTCTCGAAGGATTTTACATTTCATTGTTTCAAACCTTTTTTATCTTTGTAAGAATTAATAACTAGAAATTATTTGAACAATTAAAAACTAGATAGAATGTAATTTAATAATTTCTCAGTCAGCCTAACTTTAAGAGCCTGACTTCGATTTGTGGAAAAAAAATAAACATTTGAGTAAAATATACGTTTATTCATTCATTTTTTTTGCTGAATGTTATACTTTAAGGAAAAAAATGCGAAAACTGTACCTTTATGAGATATAAATGCAGACACATTAAACAGAGAAGATATTTTAATGTTGCACGAAGAGGCTGATAAAGGCATAAATCAGGAAACTATTTCATATTGTAGATTCCTTTTTCCCTTTTTTAAAATTACAAATAGCCAATAATTTTTTCCAAAAGATGGCATTAGAAATATTTTATAACTAATAAGGTAAAATTTTAACTATTCTATAGATTTTTCAAAATTTTACACCCTCTTGTTATTCGTGTGATTAATTGATATATTATCCCCTTTTTTATCATTGCAAATGAATCTGACTTGATCACTCGTAATTTTCTCCCCACAAAATAACTTAATTTTTGTCGCTGTTACCATCCCTGTCTATCCCCTCTGTATAATTTGAAAATAAATGTAACTTTATAAAAAAGCAAATATTGTGGGGGCGAGTAATAGTTCTTAATTAATTTTGATAACCACAATCCATTAAACAATAACTATTTTCAATCTCCGGATTTGGAATGTCTTCGAAGTCATATATTCATTAATACACTCTTCAAAACGATTTGCCTTCTTCGTTAAGCAGAGTTTCCAGAAACTTTAGTGGAAAGGGAAATAATAGAATATCATCAATGAATATATGATATTCTATTGTCTTTGGTTTTAAAAAATGCTGAAAACTTTATTGATTGTTTTTAAGAAATTCATAATTTTTTAAAACTTTTTCTAAAATATATGCAAATTCTATCAGCTCAATATCTACCTGTGTTGTTTCTGTTTTCTTGTAAATATGTGAATTGTATTTAAACATCTGTAAAAATTGAATGTCTTCAACGCAGCACAAGTTCATGTTTTTTCCAAAATCATTTTTACGACAAGAATTGAATTTAAAGTCACTTTCGATTACTTAATTTTGCCTTTGCCTAAGTCTCTTTCAAAAATACTCTTCCCATATTTGTAAAAGTTATGGATCAGTTGTATGATTCTTATAAAAATGTAGCTCTCTTAAAATCTAATTACATAAAGGAAAAAGGTTTCCCAAAGTAATGTCGATATCAACAGCAAAAGTTTTCGATTTTCGTGTATCTAAAATTTCATTTTCATCACAAAATATGTGAATAATATAACAGCTTCATGAAATAATGAAAACTTTTCAAGGTATACGAAGTGTAAATTACTGGAATAAGAAATACAGCTATTAACTTGGTGATCTGCTTAACTCGCACAGCTTTAACCCCGTTCAAAAAAAAGGAATTTTTTTTCCTTACAGCAGACTATTTTTTACACACACAAAACCACAATCCAAACATTTATACCACGCCCACGAGAAGATTTGGGACGTCGACGACATTTAATGTGCCCAGCTACACGGTGGGTCTTTAATAACATCATGGTTTGAACCCATGGCTCAACGAAACAACGTCGGCCCCGAGTTCATTACCATGATCTACCGCGGGCACTCAGTTTTAAGAATTAATTCTTTTAAATAGTAGTTTCTCTAGATTATTTTTTTTATTGCAGTGCAATTTGAGTCTAAGACTAATTTTCTATAAACATTATGTTAAGTTTCAATTTTATGAATCTTAGCACATTTTCCAATATTATGAGACTTTGCTATATTTATTAGGAGACTTTGCTATATTAATTTTAAAACTAATTCAGTTGCACGTCTTTCAAAACCTGCACCTCCGTAAAATTACCAACTGTTGCAGGTACGTCCGGAACGAAGTCCTGCACAGAGATCTCAAAGTAGAACCACTCTCTGAATTTATCAAAAAACAATCCTAAAATTTTTCCTTAAAATTCAAGGAATCCCTAATGAACTTTTACAAAATCTTCCTGCTTGCGATCCATCACTTCCATGTTCTCAAACAAAGACCTAGAGCAGCTTTGGAGCATAATTATCACCACTTTCCGGCACTTTAAATCCGCAGGTCTTAAATTAAAACATTAAGGATTCAAACAATTTATTTTTCAAAACTTTCGTTGGACTTCACTTATAATAATTCCTCTCACCAAAATAAATTGCCACAATGGGCAATCGCGTTTTGCAGTGCAATAATTGATTTTCTTCAATTTCTATAAATTAAACCATTTTCCACTAAATATCATTGGAATTTATTAATAAATTCAGTCTTTATACCTTATTTCTCTCCATATTTTGCAGCACGAGAAACAGCTTCTTACTGTCTACTCCTTTCTAAATAACTTTCAACCTCTCGCGTTTTTTCTAAATTTTTTCAAACAAATTCATTCTTCTTTGAAAGACCTACCTGATCTGCGGAATTATTTTAATACTTTACATATTTTTTAACTCAATTTCCTCATCTCTTAAAACCTATATGGGCTTCAGCTGACGTCACCTCGAGAGAGATGCGCTTCTGAAACCACACTTACCTCTCTCCAGGGAGACCAATTGCGTGAAGGCATAAACGAGGCCGTACCACCTTTTCGTTCAATCGCGTTGGTATTTCTCTGAGAATCAACTCTTTCGCCTGGCGTTTTCTCACCATCGCCATCTTTACAGAGCATTTTAACGCTCTTTCTTTTTAGGAAAAGAAATTTATCTTAAAAACTCTTCATTTAGATTAAGTACTCTCTTCTCTAAATTAACATGAGGGGTTAATTTTAATTTCTCTTAAATAGGAACCCCATAACTTTATGCCGTAGGTCGTAGGAAAGGTATTTTACAACGTTTTTATATATTTCACTTGATGTCTGTCTGTGTGTGTATCAGTGTGTCATCAAATTTTCGATCGTTCATTTAACCAACTTCCCATCAAGCTAGAGCTCTGAAACTTTGGGAATCGCTCTTACCCGCCTAACAATGTAATTTTTGCACATTTGCGACAAGTTTTAACCAATATTTCAATATTTTTTTAATAACGCAGTTTAGTCCATCCACTTGATATGATTTTAAAAATTGCCAAACTTGGAGATTTTTTTTGGCTGAACATAAAGTCACATTTGTAGCCACAGTCAGGATAGCCACATTTGGCAAAATACCACCAAATAATTTTTTTAATAAACTTTGCCAACATATAAAAACGTTGGTTTTTATCTCGAATTATTTAAGAGTGACATCAACAAATACAAAACTAAAGTATCTCAAATGTGTCATAAACTATTTTTAAAATGACTTTGGAAGAAATAGGAATTTGCTGATTTGACTGTTCACTACAAAAGAGTTAATGGATTTTCAGAAATTTATAGGGAAACAGAAACAACGGAGTAAGATTATTATTAAGCTTTTGATAATACTCTTAAATAGTTTAAATATAACAATTAAACCTTTTTAATCATTTTTTCTACAATTTCAAAAATTGATAAATTAGTAATGCATTTCTTAATTTTATCCTCCTTTTACAGCTATACCAAATCGATTCTATTGTACGTCATTTTTTGTATACGTACTCAAAAAAATGAAATCTTTCTTGCTATCGATTTTATGAAGAACTCAACTAAACAAATGATGTAGTAAAATCAAGATGCACGCGTGACTAGATTGAGTCGATGAAAAATCATCGGTAGCCTCAAAAATCAATCACATTTCGATTGCTGTCACTCGTCACTTGAGCGAGGCTCAAAATTACAAGGTTCGTCGCCAATAGCTCTCAGGCTGCTTCTAGCGGGACATTAATAAAACCAGTCGGCTGCTGTTACATGTGTAGATTTCAGTTATTCAGCTTTTTTTAAAGTTAACAACATACGAATTATTGTTATTTTAGATCTAATAGATTCGTGTTAGAACACATGAAAGAAATTACTTAATTATTATGTATTTTTTGAAAATTTAAGTTAAAATGTGCCCAAATACTATAAAGTAATTTTTTAAAAAAATGGCTGTACTAATTCTACATTTTCATTTTGACATGTCATTTATTTCAGACCTTATAACACTTTCAATACTAAGCAGTTTCAAGAGTACTCTTATTAATAAAAATAATAATTAAATAGAATGCAGGCGCGCATAAAAGTCAATTTGAGCTTTATAAATTACTTCTTCTTGCCCATATTGTTTGTCTTATGCCACACTTTTCCCAATTTGTTAAAAATCCATTCCAATTAACTTTACACCACCATATATTTTTGTTAAAAGATATTTTTTAATACTAAACAAATTATCAATTTTTTTAAAAAAGTTAAATGTATGCTAATTGATACTTAACTAATTAAATTTATGCTAATTGATTAATACGCGGCTAACTTAACATGCGATTTAGTAACCACACGCCTCCATTACCGTGTGTTAAGACTAGGGTCAGACTATATTACTCTGAGTGCAGCTAAAAATAGCTACACTTGGATGAATAATATAACATAATCATATGCATATGAAGTACAAACTTCGCTTAACTACCTCTTAACATTTCCATTCTTCTTTTTTCAAATACGATTCAAACTATATTACAATTTTTATTACATATTTTTGTTCGTTGTGTGTAGGAAAATTTCATTCAGTTCATTTGTGAACATTCAGTTCTGTTTATTGTGATTTAAAATTTCATTCAGTTCATTTGTGTATTGGAAAATGCAAGTAAAATTGATATTTCTAAGAATTCTAAGAACAACATTTTTACTGAAAATAATAATGTTTTCTTTGGAAGTTGTTTTTCCTTTCTGTATGTTCGTCTGACAGGGATGAAGAGCTTACAGTTATGCATAAAAAACCACAATTATTTTACAGTTCTTTTCCATTGCAATTACTAGAAATACATTTACTTAGTTACCCTATACGACTAATTTGATAATAAAAACAGAAAAAATACGAGCCAAAGATTAAAAGCGGCAGACAAATAAGACTGTCCGTATGGGTAAAACAGGTAAACCGTTGCTTCAAATTTTACTTATTTTGATTTTGCTTGTTACGAAACAGAAAAAACTTTGAAGCTTCCATAGATTTATGAAATTTGATAAATAACATGAAAATTGAATTTCAAAACTTATATAAAGTAAATAAAACTCCATAGCACACATAAAAAAAAATATCTGCTTTTGTGTTTTTCTTCAAGTGTGGTTTTTTGGGATTCTGGTGCACTTTCTTCAAATTCTACTTTATCCATAGTTTTAATCCACAGTGAAATAATGTTATCATAGAACGTAATTTTTGGAAACACTCCCAAATTTTAAGTACAGCACAATATTTGTATAAAAGTTAGGAGAAATTTGAATCAAATTTTTTTTTTAAATATTAATTTTATGAAATGTAATTTTCGAAACCTCATAATAATAAATTTACTTTTTCCTTGTCGAAAATGTTTCAGTACCTCAGAAAACATATGGACAAAACAGTAAAAGCGACAGAGAAATCAAAGATAATGCCAATAAAACAAAACAATAAATAAATAATATTACACTTTAAGAGTTTAATTAAGCAGAATTAAACCTCCCTTCAGAAAAATCATAATATTACATTTTAAGTAATATTACACTTTAAGTTAATAAATAATATTACACTTTAAGTTAATACATAATATTACATTTTAAGTTAATAAATAATATTACACTTTAAGTTAATAAATAATATTACACTTTAAGAGTTTAATTAACATAATTAAACAATGCTACCCTCCAGCAGAAATCAGACTTACATTTAAAGAAAGAATACTCGAAGGAGTCGAACCTTTCAAACTCTTCAGGAGGGTGCAGCACAACACGCGAAAGAAATAGAAAAAAGAATCCACTATGATTCAGCACAAACGTGTATAGTCCTTCGGCAAGGTAGCTGAGCACAGTTTGATGGGTTCTAACACCTGTAGCTGAGATTTATACCTGACAACAATAAATTCAACGGAGAAAGTTGTGTCAGCAATCATCGTATTCTCATTGGTAATTGTTTTTTGCTATGGTGGGCGGGACTGTGTAGAAAGATCGCCCCGTTCTGCGCGGTGGGAGATTCACTGAAAAGGAGATGGTACCGTTGTGTAAAGAGCAGAACGGTTCTTTTGTTTTGCAAGGAATGCATCACTTTCATCCGAGATTAATATCTAGATCAGAATTAGTTTTTATTGTGGCATCTCGTAGAGTGTCGTTTACACCAACATGCAGGAAAAGGGAACACTTTGTCTTCTTTTTTGGGGGCTGCTCGGTTAATTGAACTCTAAGCAATGGCGTTGCTCAGAGCTAAAAGTGAACAGAAAGCGATGCTCAAGAAACAAACCAGTAAAAAAGTAACTCTCGAGAATGTGTGTTTATAAAAAATACTTTTTTTTGCCATGTGCAAATGAAGAATTTTATTCGTTCGAATCGTTTGCTTTTCTTGTCTTCGATTACTGACAGAGAATGGAAAGTAGAAAATAGTGATAGCATAGCATTTTCCCCTATTACTCGTAATTTTACATTTCTATGCCGGTATAATACTCGAAATTCGTTAAACTTTGGATTTATAATGAAAGTTCAAAAGACATTTTATTTGATTCTTGTGTATTAGGTGTGAAAATGATTTGTTTATTGAACTTAAATAAGATAAATAAACACTTTTATAAAAATACTATACGACTAATACTTATACATAAATACTATTTCAGAATGAAAATAATTCTAATTGTTTGCGATCACTTTGTCCACATTTAAGAAAGCAAGTACCGAAGAAATATAATAGCATTTTGGGTCTCCAAATTATGATTGGGTCTGAACAAACTTTTCAGATTCAATTAATAATTATTGAAGAACCGTACATTCTATTTGAATGCATTTCCCTCTTGCTATTAGAAAGAGTCAGAATTTTTTTTAAATTTCGTGAATTCATTTTTTGTGCTAAAATCTGATTAATATGTCACAATTTTGTTTTAATTCACGAGTGTCTCTTTCATACATGACGTAATTCATATCGTAATTAATGACGTAATTCATCTCTTTCATACCCACGAATAGTGTTTTTATTGCAAGGATATATGAGTTCAATCAATTCCACAATTTCATTTTGGATTGACTGCATCCCAACGAATAAATACGAAAAAGTTAATTATAATTATGTGTGTCTCTTCATTTCAGAAATTAGCGAAATTATCCTTCTTCCAATAATTTGTTGGAAGAGTTGTCGGACGAGCTGTATAGAAGGTTTGCTGCAACCATAATTCTTGTGTGTCCACGACTGTAGGACGCACAAAATTCTCTAGCACCTTTTTTCAATGACGCATTTTCAACCTCTAGATAAAATGCTGTTATTTTAACGTTTAATAGTGAAATTCTCCATATTTAATTTTCAAAGATTACGCTTTTAAAATCTGAAATAAAATTAATTAATCGTAAACAGTTAATCGAATTTTAAAAAGTCTAGCGGATTTTAGGTCACATCTGTGCAAGCACATTTAAAACTCAGAAACAAAAAACAGAATGACCGCAACTATGTAGTTATGGTGGCAGTTTTTTTCCTTCTTTATCTTAGAAGCAGGAGTATTGGTCCTTATGATTTGCATCATAGAGCTATTGCTGTTTACAGAGACATGTTATGGTATCGGACATAACCCGAATGGAAGCCTATCAGTGTATGCCAAGAATGCGTTTTTTTTTCATGATTCCATGAAAAATTCAGATCTCGTACTTACGCTGAAATGAGAATAATAAATTTATTGCAGCATTCGAACATGTAGTCAGTTGCGTGAAAATGTTGCCGAGATGGGACGACGGGGGAATGTTTTCCATCAATTGTGATTTGTTGTTTCTTACCGACGCTCGTAAAAGTATCATGAGAGCAATTGGTGACGGATTTCGGCATTTTGAACTTAAATAAAGTAACGAGGACGACACCTGAGCTGACATTTTCCGCTCCAAATTACCACATCACGCCATCGGAAGGACATGGAGCCTCGACAGACTTAACGTGCATCAGGCTCGTTATGCGACGGGTCAATAGTGACATCAGGACTCAAATCCATGACTGAATGAAAAAACACCTACCATAACCTCATGTGGCTACCATGGCCACATGAAAAAGAAAAAAAGAAGTACAGGTACTTTAAGTATTCATATGAATTTTTTTTTTTTGCTTGCAGAGATTCTCATCAACAACAAAAACTTAAGTTAAAATGCCTTTATAACTAATCCAATAGCAATCCCTTTCAGCTTAGTTGTTAAGAGCACTGAAAACTTATGACAGGAATCCTGGATGAGAGATTGATGTTTCGAATTGCCCTTGTTGCTCAAAGTCAACCGACTTCTTCCACCGTTAAGAGTGAAAACCCATACCTCAAAATTAAGGGGCTAAAACAAACCCTTGAACTTAACTCAGGATTTGAACACATAAAGTCAGCACAACTTAGAATTACAGGTTCTATGTTATTCCCCCCACCCGGGGACGTAAAAGTTGCCCCTTTGAGACTAACACATACAAACATAAATCATGACCAGTGATATACTGGCTTCGGCAGGCGTTTGAATTACGCTTTAATTTCATATTATAACTTATATAGGAAATTATTGTTTCAATCATCCCTAATAATTTGTTATTAGATAACATTTTACTTTGAAAACTACTTCACAACGCTCAGGTATAGAATTTATTAACTTGTTTATATATATATATATATATATATATATATATATACTGTATTTCATATACACATATATATATACTGTATTTTATATATATATATAAAATACAGTATACTTAATGAATTTTATATTTATAAAATGAATGCTAATATGTTTATGTAAATTTTTGATAAAGGAAATACTCCACAAAATAATGTTTATATGTTATTAATTTGTTAGTTCAAGATAATGATTATGATATTTGTTCGGAGTGTAAGTGGACTGTATATTGGAAATGATGACAATTACTTCTTGTAATTGTTAATTAACATAAGTGAGTGAGGCTTATTGCCTCGGACCTTGTTGGTCTCTAGCTCATAAAAAAAGTAACATCGCATAACAATTTTCTTCCTTCACTGGCACACGCCAGGGTTACTACAATTTGAAATGGGAGCCAAGTGCTCAACTCGGTAGTACGCCATCGCCTGGAGTCAAGAGTGCCTGAACATCCCGGCCCGCATTGAATTATATATTATTTCTAATTTAAAAAATACAAATATTACATTATGAAAATTAGAAGGTTGACACATAGTTTGAAAAATAGAGTCATTTAAAATATAAACATACAAAAAATAAAACAAATAACACGATGATAATACAAAATGTATCCTGAACACATAAGAGAGAATAGAAATTAATTATTTTGCAGTTTGTAATTATCAATGATTGGTAGAATATTTATTTTGGAAATAGCTCTTCTCTAAATACCCTTTGAAGTACGTATGTCAGCAACTCTGACATTTCCGTCAGGTCCTAGTATAACTTTAAGGATTCGACCCATAGACCAAGTACAAGTGGGAAGCTGCGTGTCTTTTAATAGGACTAACATGTCTGGAGTAATGTTTTGCTTTTTAAGCAACCATTTTGAACATTGTTGCAGATGGCTGAAATAGCTGTTTTACCAACGTTTCCAAATCGTTTGTACAAGTTTTTCAGTTATTTGCCATCTGTTGAGAATGCTGTCCCTTTTGTCGGTTAGATTGGGTTCTGGGAAGGAATTTATTGGTTAGCCAATTAGAAAATGTCCAGGAGTTAATACTTGTAAGTCATCCGTGTCGTTGGATAAGGGTGAGAGTGGCCGGGAATTGAGAATGCCCTCGATTTGTACGATAACTGTTAAGAATTCTCCAAGGGTTAGCCTTGTGGAACCTACCACTCTCTTTCGATGGTATTTGAATCCTTTCACTCATGCTTCCCAGAGACCACCAAAGTTGGGTGTCCTAGGAGGCAAAAATTTCCACCTGATGCCTTTTGAGGGTAACAGGCTTGAAATGTCTTCACTTTTCAACATTAGTTTATGCAACCCTTTAAGCTCTGCAAAGACTCCATTGAAATTTGTAGCATTGTCGCTAAAAACGATTGAACTTTTACCGCGACATGCAAAAAAATCCTTTTAAGGTGGCGATTAGAGCTTCTGAAATTAAATCAGAAACAAATTCCATGTGAACAGCCTTAGTGGTCATACATACGAATATAGCTATATAAATTTTCTGAAAAGTGCCATTTCTTTGCCCTTTATATTTGATTTCAAAGGGCTTACATAGATCTATGCCTGCATTTGAGAATGCGAAATTAGGCGTTACTCTTTCTGAGGGAAGATCTCCCATAATTTGGGTTGCAATGACTGGTTTGTATTTGAAGTATTCTATGCATTCATGAACTATCTCTCTACCTGTACTTCTGCCACCGAGGGGCCAATATTTTAAACGAACAGTGTTTAGTAAGGCTTTAAATCTCTTTTGTGATAGTGCAGAAATATGAGATTAACTAGTTTATTTCCCACGGGTAGGACTGTTGGGAATTTTTGATTGAAATTGACTTTAGAATGAGAAATTCTGCCACCAACTCTAATTAATCCCTCTGATGGGTCTATAAAGGGATTTAGAAATTTAAGTTTACTTGTAGGAGGAACTGGGAATTCCTCCTTAAGGGCGTTTATCTCCGCGGGAAAATACTTTACCTGTAGGCTTTTTAACAGATGAGTTTCTGCCTTTTGGTATTTTTCTTGAGTTAGGGGTCCAGTACTTTTGATGAGTGACTTACAGTTACTTCTAAATCTAAAAATAAAACCTAGTATTCTAACCTAGTATTAGTTTATGAAAGTTATTAGTGATATCAATCAATGTATCTAAAAAGTCAGAGTCATTGTTTGACTTTAAAGTCACTTTAGAAGGGGTTTTGAGTTCATCTGAATAGAGTTTACCAGTTGAGCTACTAAGGGTTTGGAGAGTTCGAGAGTCAGATAAGTTTATCCTGGAAAAGTCTGGTCCTTTTCATCAAAGTTCGCAGGCTGCAAGGGTCTTTGCTTCCAAACCTCTGGAAAGTAGATCAGCAGGGTTGAGCTTCGAAGATACGTGTTTCCAGTGAAAGTCTTCGGAAAGTTCTTGAATTTGGACCACTCTGTTGCACACAAAAGTTTTAATCAAATGAGGCGAAGAGTTGATCCACGACAAGGCAACTGAAGAGTCAGTAAAAAATTGTATGGAGTCAATATTTAGCTTTAAAGCTCTTATGACTTTGTGTACAAGCTGTGATAACAGAAGACATGCAGATAATTCAAGACGGGGCACTGTCATCGGCTTTATTGGAGCTACTCGCGATTTACTGCACAAAAGTCGGCTGGTGATTTCAATAGATACGGATACATTTTGGAGGTATATCGCTGCTCCTAATGCTTTAGAAGAAGCATCAGAGAAACCACACAAAACTATGGATATCGCACTGTTATGCAAAATGAATCTAGGGATCTTAATTAACTCTAGATCTGGTAAGGATATGATAAAAGTTTTCCATTGCTCTGCAATCTCTGGAGGTAACTTCTCATGTCAATCGATCTTTAACAACCACAATTGTTGCATAAATATCTTTGCCTTGGTGATAAATGGACCAAGAAGACCAAGGGGGTCGTAAATACGGGCTGTATCTGTGAGAACATCTCTTCGTGAAGCTGCTATTTGTGCTCACGGTGACTTTGTAGGAGAAAGTATCTGTAGAGTTCCCCCATAGCATACCTAAAGTTTTAACTGTTACCTCTTCTGAGTTCTTATCCAGTGGGAACGTTTGGGGTTCGCGGGTTGGAGTCCTACTTACAGCACTACTTGTTCAGGTGTATGCCTCCCTTTTGCAGGAGCTGGGAAAGTTCAGTTTTGAGTGTTTCAAATTCGTTAAGATCGGATGAGCCTGATAGGCAGTCGTCCATGTAAAAGTCTTGAAGAACGACAACTTTTGCGGCTAAAGGAAAATTATCTTTTTCATCAGAGGTCAATTGTAAGACCTTTGTGGCCAAATATGGAGCACAAGCTGTGCCGTAAGTAACGGTTTTTAGCCAATACACCTTAGTTGGTGATCGTCTTACTGTTCCTCCATAAAATCTCTTGAAATTCAGTTTGTTAGGGATTGATTTCTACAATTCTGAACTTTTTCTCAATATCGGTAGGAAAAACGTACTTGGCCCTTCTAAATCGAATTAAAATTGAAAAAAAGATCCTCTTGTATAACTCCTCCTTTACAGGCATTTATAGAGTTTCTGTTTTTTTTTTTTTTTTTTTTTTTTTTTTTTCTTTTCACTAGCGTCAAAAAACACTCTCAGTTTTGTCGTTGGACTGTTTGAGCGCAAGATGCCCTGATGAGGGATATAGTAACCAATGTCCGTAGTTTCAGGCTCCATATGACCAAGGGCTTCGAACTCAGAAAGGATATCTTGAGTAGAGAGCTTTAAGTTTGGGTTCGCGTTCCAAGCGTTGCCTTGATTTATTTTATATCTGTGATGCAACTTGTTTAGATTTCCCTAACATGACTTCAGTGGTTTAAAAGGCATCTCTACAACGTATCTTCCGCCGATTTTACTATAATGTGTTCATTGCAAAAATTTAACTCATCGTTTAAAAATGTTTCGTTTTTCACATTTTCAGTCTCCCAGAATGATCTTAAAGTGTTATCTAGAATTTGTAAATTTTTACTCAAAAAACAATGTTTAGATACATTTTCTGAATTATCATTTAATGCTTCCCGACACTAAATAACCTAAGCTACTCGATTGTAGGATTAAGTTATTACTTAGTTTAATTTTATCTTCCTTCAATAAATCAAAAAAATATTCTGAGATGAACTTCTTGAGGCAAATGGAACGTTGAATCGGCGAGCTTTAAATTACCAGGGATATTTAAGTTTGAAAGATTTATTTTCCTCGAAGGTAAATAATCTGTGATTTTCGGAAGAACTAATAAGTCAATTAACCATTTCTCATCACCCTCTTGATTTCAAATCTCTGCAGTGACCTTGTTTTTTACGAGTAATGAGCAATCATTCAAGCTAGAAATTGGAGTGTTTACCGATTCGCTGCCAGAATCGAGTATTCCACGCAACGGTATTTTTTTGCCTAATGAGTTTTTTACATAAATTATTGCTGTGTTTATCAAAACACTTTTCTGATTTCCGTTCGCGAAAAGAGATATTTGGGGCTCTAAATGATGGGAGGAAATAGTTTGCGTGGGCGAACAGCTTTGGATCGGAATCGGTGACTCAACGAGTCGAGTTTGATTAATGACAGCTTTTATATAGAAGAGTGTGATGGGAATTTTTCTTGCACACACGGCAAACACCATTACTAGCACAATTAAAATTTAAGTGCGAGTTAAGGCAGGAATAACAAATCTTAAACCTTCTTACGATTTCTAATATATCTGCTAATTTCATTTCCTTAAACTTCTCACTGTGATAAATTGGATGAATAAAATTACACACAAGGCAATTTTTAGTGGGTTTGATATTTTTTGAACAATCGTATAAAGTAAAAATATCGAAGTAAAGTAAAATATTAGACTGAACTATTTGTTATAATCACGTATAAAGTACGAACGAAAAAACAAACGATCTTCATCGGACAAATTCTTTTTATTCCGTTAACAAAACAACATGAAAGACATCAACATTTAAAATACAGTTGCCACTCAAGATAGACATAAAGATTTAGGAAATACATTTAGCGAATCCGAAAGATTATACATTTAACGAATCTTAAATATTATACGTTTAACGAATCCTAACATCCTCCCCACCCTAATCAATCTCTAGAAGGATGATCAGTTGTACAGGACGGGTGATTTCTTTTCCTCTTGTACGTAGAATGCACGATCTAATTTTTCCATCTACTCTTCATTACATTTACCAAATATTTCCTGCTTCCCAGTCAAAACAAACCCTAAGCGAGTTCTTAATAAAAACAAACCCGATTCCAATTCAATAGAACCTCCCATAAATAGCAAACCCGCCACATTCGCTCTTAGCAATAAATCTATTTCGCAATCCTCATATGCAAAATCAGACAAAATAATCCCCCTTCTATTCAATTCATTAATTACAAAAGGGTTACTAACTTTTGGCACTTTGCCTCAAATCTTTTTCTCCGAAAGCAGCTCGATGCGAAGCGAGAATGATTCATCCAGCGGACATATTAACAATTCATAAACATCGTGCGATTGGTCTTGCGTTTCTCTGCCTCCGAAAAGCTGACGTTGCATTTTTATCTTATTATTTGATTTAAGGCCTAATTTTTGAATAACATGTATTGAAATATAAGAGTATTGAGATCCGCTGTCGATCAGAGCTCTAACTTTGATTATTTTGTTATTAGCACAAACATTAACAACTAAAGTCATAAGAAACACATTATTTTTACTACAACTGTTAGATAATGAATTTGTCTCAATACCAGAAGATTTTTGATTAACATTGTTTTTCGCTTGATCACACATTAAATAATGGTGCGGTTTTGCACAGTATAAGCACGAATTTTTTACCTTACAGTACTTAGAAAAATGAAAAACAGAAAAACAACCAAAACAGGTTCTGTTTCTCAATACACACTTTTTCTTTTCATCTAAAGTCATTTTTCTAGCTTCTAAACATTCCTTGGAGGGATGTTTTTTATTGCAAAATATGCATAATAAATTTCGCTTACCTGTGCCATTCCTATCATATGTGCTTACCAAGGTAGCTACAGAGGGGAACCTATCCGGTTTATTGACATCTCTTTTCTTTTGATTGATAGGAGCTGAAAAATTATTCCTAGCAAGTTCAATCATTTCGTCATTTTTAACTTCTTGTTTAAGGAAGTTCATTAATAATTTCAAAGTCCGACCTTCACCCGGAGTATCCTCTTTGAAATTTTTGCTTCTTTCAAATGCTAATAATATGTCTTCAGGTAGACATGATTCCACTAAAGGACTCAAAAATTCGCCATACTTGTCCTGTGTCCGTCCCAGGCTCTCCAGAGCTCGTATCTTCGCTTCCAGTTCATCATATAACGCTGGGAGATCTGTTTTAGAGCATCCTGTAGCTGCGTTTTTCATGACCATTGACAGTAAATCTCTTTCATAGATTTGCACCAGGAGATCTTCTCTTCCGAAACGTTCTTGAAGTTGAGGTATTGCTTTTGAATAGTTGTCAGCTGTTGCGGGAAAGCACTCGACAATTCGAGCCGCCTTTGAATTTTGCACAACGGCCTGCAACAGGTATTGGAACTTGTCCTCGTTCGGCAAACTTTCATCTTCATGAATCTTTTTAAATTGACTCCAAAATGTCAAATAATCCTTAGAATTGCCGTCGAACTTTTTGAGCTCAATTTTCGGAAGCTTGAACTTTCTTTTTTCAGGGACATCTTTATTTTCGTTTTCTTTCACAGATAGTCTTTCAATTCTAGCACAAAGTTCGGAAAATTTATCTCGGTATTTTTCCGCTTTTATGAAGTCTTCTTCATATGCTACATCACCGTTTTCCTCTGCCAAAATTAAATTCGCTGTATCCTATTGGCACTGTTCTAAGCGAGAAAATTTGTCTCCTATTTGTAGTCTCAAAATCGAAAGTTCAGTTAAATCAGGAACTTCTTTTGTAAGCTCCTCTTCGACAGTTTTAGCACTTAGTGTAAACGATGTACGCAGCGATTTTCGTTGTGGTTTTAACTGTGTCACATCCATTTTTCTCTCAGGCTAAAAAATAACAAACTGAAACCGAAACTTCGCCCCACGTGGGCTCCAAATAAATTATGAAGCTTTAAACTCACAGCAGCACAATTCTTTAAAATATTATTGCAGGGCTGACATCTACCCAACGTCAAGTTTCAGTAAATATAATCTGCGAATACTGAATAGACAAGGATGTGACACATAAAACATTTAATGACGGACAATAGCAATACACAACGTTACAAAGGTACGATTTAAGTACATCTAAAATAAGAACAGAACCGCAACAAAAAATGACGTCATTCGCTTGATGCTGATTGGTTGGAGAGGGGATACCATTCGCAACAGTTTTCGTGCTTTTGCGTTTCACGTTCTTAACGTTTTTTTATTCAAATTTTCCTGCTTGGTTGATTTTGTGTTTCTGCGTTTTTTACCTTACCGTCAAACATTTACTCCACGTTTATTCTCCCAATCCCAGTTTCTTTTTCGAGGGAGAATTTAATTCTTACATGGGTGAATACATGTGGAGACGGAAACACAATCATTCCATTCAGGATGAAACCTACAAGGAATTTTTGAAAACCGTTATTACTGTGTACCCGCCGGAAAATCGAGACGACCCTGAAAATTAGGTGAGTTAAAAAATTCCTACTTTTTTGCTTCGCAGACTTCAGGCTCCGCCATAAAAATCGCCAAGTTTGTCGATTTTTGAAATCTCGCCAAGTGGTTACGCTAAACTGCATTTTCACCAAATTTGGAAATTCTTCAATACCGCTAAAAAACGTGTTAATTTTAATTGTTGGCAATTTTACTGACATATTTATATTTGATGGTGGTGAAAATTCTGAAGAAGAAATATTATTAATATTTACACTCACCTTCCGCTTAGTATTAAAAATCGCCAACTTAGCGGTATCAAAATATTTTTCACAATCAACAGTATCTCGCTCATAATCCTCGTCGTTAAGTAAATCGTGAATATCTTCATTCACAAGTTTCAAATCTTTTAAAGTTTCCTCTAATTGTTCAACATCGAAAGCTTTATCTATTCCGTCTGCATTATTTATCTTTCCAGTTATGCGAGTAACCTTGGAACGAAGAGTCGATCGTTTCCGTTGTAATTTGTTTATGTTTTCGTCTGTCCCCATATTTATTCATGGTGAAAATGCAGTTTAGCGTAACCACTTGACGAGATTTGAAAAATCGCCAAATTTGGCGATTTTTATGGCGGAGCCTGAAGTCCGCGAAGCTTAAAAGTAGGAATTTTTTGACTTACCTAAGTTTACCTCAGTCGAAGTCATTCTCGCAGCCATTGAAAGAAACTGGGTTTGGGAAAATAAACGTGGAGTAAATAACTGCCGATTAGATAAAAAAAACGCAGAAATACAAAATAAACCAAGCAGGAAAATTCGAAAACAAGAACGATGACGACGTGAAACAGAAAAGCTTACACCGAAATAACGGACTAAGAAAATTCTAGAAACTCTGAGAACTCGGCACTAAACAATGGAAAAGGCCAAACGATTAATCAATGATTGGTTAAGATTAAAAAAAAAAAAGAAATAGTTTCGCTTTAGAAACGGAGACAAAAATGGTACTGTATGTGATTGGCTAAAAGAAAAAAAAACATCCGAAACAGCTGTCTGACTGTGAAATTGCGCAGGTATAATGAATCCTGTATAAAAGTAATCCAGACTGAAGGGGGGGGGGAAAGATGAAGGACTGTAATTCCGATTAATGTGGCAAATTCGAAAGAGTAGCCCCGGCGAAAGCACAAAGAGTGAAAAAAAACATGATCCGAGGATTGTATAACGAAAAAAAAAACATCAGGTGATCCGGCATCCGTATTCGTGTGGTAAATTCGAAAAGGTAGCCCCGGCGAATGCAACAAAAGTGAAAAAAACATGATCCGAGGATTGTATAACGAAAAAAAAATAGCTGGTGATCCGGCATCCGTATTCGTGTGGCAAATTCGAAAAGGAAGGCCCGGCGAATGAAAAAGTGAAAAAAAAAAAAAGAAAATGATCAGAGAAAGGTATAAATATATAAAAAAACAGCTCCTTACTGAAATTCAAAAATCATGTATCATATACCTTATTCGAAAGGTTGCCACGGCTAAAACCACCGCAGAGGAGAGAAAGCATGGTAACCACAATTGGCAAAATATCGCCAAACAATTCCTATCGCCAACGGGTGGTTACGCTAAACTGCATTTCAACCTTATTAATTTTCGTACTTGCGCGTAATAGTAAGTTCATTTTACCGGTTACATTTGTTACCATTTTGAACAATCGTATAAAGTAAAAATATCTAAGTAAAGTAAAATATTAGACTGAACTATTTGTTATAATCACGTATAAAGTACGAACGAAAAAACAAGCGATCTTCATCGGACAAATTCTTTTTATTCCGTTAACAAAACAACATGAAAGACATCAACATTTAAAATACAGTTGCCACTCAAGATAAACATAAAGATTTAGGAAATACATTTAGCGAATCCGAAAGATTATGCATTTAACGAATCTTAAATATTATACGTTTAACGAATCCTAACAGTATTCGTGACAAAAATGATTTTGGTTTCTCTTGGTTAAGGCTCCCGTCTACCGCCATTTTGATTTCGTGGACGTAATGTTAATCCTATGGAATTTCGACTTCTCACATCTTTATTATTTGATCTATTTGAATGCAATAAAGTGCATTTGAAAGAGCAAAAAATAATCAATGCTTCTGTGGAATTACTTTTTTCTTAAGATTTTTAAAAATATTTTTATTCTTATTTTAATTATTCGTTTTTGAGTTTTCCGGTCTTTAAAGAATATTTTCAATTATTTTTAAAAATCTTAAGAAAAAAGTAATTCCACAGAAGCATTGATTATTTTTTGCTCTTTCAAATGCATTTTATTGTATTCAAATAGATCAAATAATAAAGATGTGAGAATTATAGTCGAAATTCCATAGGATTAACATTAAGCTGATGAAATCAATATGGCGGGAGACGGGAGCCTTAAGTTTAACAACAACATTAGAGTTAATACTATTTAGAATTTGATTTCTTCTTTCTAACCAATTTAAAAATTCGTCAAAATCCAGGATCTCAGTATCTTTTATGGTCAATTCATATTGTTTGCGGCTTTCGCAATCCAATTTCTCAAGAATAATGTTGAGAAATAACATATTAGACAACTCTCTCAAAGTCGAAAACCTTGAGGGATTTGAGATTTTTGTTTAAACAGTATAAGATTTAACGCAAACCTTTAGCTGATTCATGCTTAAGTGTCGGCAAATTTAAAATGATTTTTATGTGACAATCTACGAGCATCCTTTTGTTTTCGTATCTCCTTTCTAAAGCCTGAAAAAGAGATAAATAACTGTCATCTGGAGTTTCAATTGTTTTGGCCTCTCCTTTAAGAGAACCTCTCAAATAGAGTAGTTTCTCGCTGACAGTTAATTCTTTGTTATTATGAACTAAAGTAATAAATTGACTTTAAACGAATTAAATTCATCTGATCTTCCGATAAACACTGATAAAGGGATGGGCTGTAGATTTATTCTTCTACTTGAATCAAACGAACTTAATTTTTCGGAACTTTGAATAGTATCGATTGCTTTAAACATTGATTGTTTGTTCTTATTAATAGAGGTTTTAATTCTTACCTCTAAATTTTGGATCTCTTGGTCGATCTCCGATAGGCTTGCTTTTATGGTTAGGTACTCCTCGTCAAAAGCCGACTTATAGAAGTCTTCTTTTAAGATTTCAAATTTATCTGAATTTTCTTCAGTATTTCAAGCTGTGCCTCCAGTTGAAGTATATACATAGTTTCTTCATCTGTTATGGCACTAAATAGTTTCGTTACTTGACTTTTAAGGTTACCACATTTTCAGTTTGGAGCAACTAAAGCAGGCATGATTTAGGCTTAAGTTAAACTTTCTAATTTCAAATGATTTTACCGGTTCTCTGGATCGCTAGGACTAAAATGTTTGGAGAGTGTAAATGGACTGTATATTGGAAATGATGAAAATTACTTGCTGTAATTGTTTATTAAGATAAGTGTGTGAAGCTTGTTGCCTTGTTCGTCTCTAGTTCATAAAAAAAGAAACATCGAATAACAATTTTCTTCCTTCACTGGCACACGCCAGGGTTGCTTCAATTTGAAATGGGAGCCAAGTGCTCTCGGCGGGAGTACGCCATCGCCAAGTGGCGAGAGTGCTTGAACAATATTAAAAACATAAAAATACCACGTTATGTACAAAGTTGCATTTTTAAGAACAAATCCACACATCAGCACATGTTAAGTTTATTAAGACACAAAATTATCAAGACACATGCATTGTAAAAATTTTAAGAACACAACCACATAACAGACAATGTTAAAAATTTTAAGCACCATTTTGTGAGGATAAGATGCAATATTAAAATAATGTTTATATTTACACATATGTCACACATTGTGTGTGTAAACGATATGGCAAAAGTTTTACACTTTACTGAATGTTTGTAACCTTACACTTATTGAATTTGTCATAGAATTAACATGCAAGTCAGGCTTTTTAAGTATAGCAACTTTTTTCTAAATCTATGTTCTATGTATTTGTACAAACATGGAAATTAAGAATTTAAAAATAATTCATTCTAAGTGGAGGTCTTGGCGATAATAACGTTTAGTTACCTCATTTGTAATATAAAGCTAGGATTCGAAAAGGAGCTGTGAATGAATTCGTCTGCATTCATTCACAGATTTGCAAAGTTTGGTTCGAAATTTGTAAGTTTCGATCTTAATTCGTCTTTGAATTCCCCATTCAATTTATTTCTCTTATTTGTTAAATAGAATTAACATGACTGAAGCCAGATTTAATCATATATGAGCTTGGAAATGCAATTAAAAAGGGAAATGGCGTACGACACATTTTGGATATTTTTGCATAATATTTACATTCGTCCAAAATTTACTTGTAGTGAAACTATTAAAAACAATCTTGATTCAAAGTCAACTAATAATCCAATGACTTCATATTGCAAATGACTGTCAATATTTTCAACATGAGCAAAAAGTGGCGCGAATATCCATTCCATATATGGGGATATATCCATATTTTCAATATTTCCAAAGTGGAATTTAAAATCATTGCTTAATTTTTCGAGATGATTTGTATATATTTCCAATTCTACTTCTGTTGTATCCAATTGTCGTAAATTTGAAAAATTTTGAAAATCTTTACGTAACAACGAAGATTTAAACAAGTTTAATTTAACTTGAAAGCTTAAAATAATTGTCTGTGCTTGAATTAATGTAATATCTTTTCCTTGGAGACGTGTTTGAATATCATTGAACTGTGCAAATACATTTGACAGATAATATATAAATATATTCTTCATACATGAGTATGATTTTGAAGACCTTTTTAACTCAATAGATATTCAAACTTTAATTAAGTTTAACTTTAATTAATATTAACTTTAATTAATTTTAAACTTTAATTAATCAAACTGCAATTTTATACGATAAATATCATTTTAATCAAACAATAAAACGAGAAAAATTCAATACTCTTATTAAACATGTATTACAAGAGAATTTTATAGTCTTTGGTCAGAGTCTCTATAAGCAAATTAAGGGTCTCCCTCAAGGAGGTCCAGCTAGTAATTGCCTGGCCAATTTTTATTTGCATTTTTTATGAATTACAACATATTGATAATGATTCTTACTTTCTTTATCGTTACATAGATGATTTAATTGTTTTAGGTAAAACTGAGGAATTTAAACCAAATGTTTCGTTTTACCCTAATTATCTCAAATTATTAAAAACTAATCTTAATTCTAATACAGTAGAATTTCTAGATCTTGATTTACAAATTGTTGACAATAGACTAATTAGTAATATTTATGATAAAAGAGAGACATTCGAATTCCATGTAATCAAAATTCCTTTTTGGAAAAGCAATTTGCACATATCTATTTATAGGAATATTTTATTAAACTTTTTATTACGTAATAACAAACTAATCCCACATAAAATAGACAAGTTTAATAACATTAAAAAATTCTTCAACAACTGTTTAGGTCATGATTATCCAATAAATTTCTTAAATATTTATATACATCACAAATATATTAAACATCTTTGCGAATCGTGATCCATTTTCAAATCCACCACACAACAATAGGTCCACAAAGTCGGCTTGTTAGTGGTCTAGCAGTAAAAAATGTATTTATTTATTTACATTTACACAGCTTACATTTTTACTCACTCTCTGGACCTTTATACTCCTTTACCATACAACTTATTACCAACCAATAGTTTGATTCCTTTTACACTTTATTACCAATCAAACAACGATTTAAATCTTTTTTTCAATTTATATGGTGATGACGTGTTATGTATATTTTTTATTTTGAGTATCTGCTATCCATCTTGAAGCTTAAAGAAAATTCCGTCTTACTACTCACATATTTGAATCTTCATTTCTTTGAATTTTTGTAAGTAATTTTTATATTTTGATTTGTTGATAATTTTTAGAATTATAGATTTTATTTTTGTAGATTTTTTCGCTGAACTTTTTTGCATTTTTTTTTATCATTGAACTCTTTTGTACTTTGGATTTCCCAATTCAGCCTAGCAAGTCGCAAAGGGGGAAGATTGGTACCATTAAACTAGTTTAACCCCGCTTATTCGGTCCTTAGCCCGAAACTGCTTTTTGACTTGATGGGTTCCATATTTTCCTTTATTTTTACATTTCTTTCTGTATTTTGGTCTTTTTAAATATTTTAAATTATTCTTTCATAAATTTTCAGACGAATTGTAATATATATATATTGCAATTCGTCACTTAAGGCTGGATTAGTTTCTGTAAGAAGTTTCATAACTGTTTTCCGTAACTGTAGCATTTTAGCAAGTCTGTAAACATGCACCTCTTGCCAATTATCGTATTTCGGTGTGTAATAATAATTGGTTTCATAGGTCATCATTTTCCTCTAAAAGTTAAAGTTAAACAAACAATCGTGATTTAAGAGGTTATGCTCTGATTAATTGATTTAATACACAACTGTAATGTATTGTAACGTCCGTGATATATCCACATTCCTCGGTCTTCTTTAATGTTTGTTGTCGATCTGCCAACTTTGACACTCATGCATCTGGACTGCCCGAGCGACACCTGATCTCCAAGATGTCAGCAGTTGGGGATCGTAACTATTTTGACAGCTTGTGAAGATTAAGAGAGATTCGCCGACGGGAAGCCGTTGGAGGTTGATGGCCCTAAAAGAGTGTTAGTCCCTGCTTGGTTCCGGTCCAGACGGACGTTTTGGTATCTCCTGTCACATATTTTTGTATAATAGATGTACATAATCATATTAAATATTTTTAACTTAAAATCAGAATTTACCTATTTCTTAATAACATAATAAATTATCTTCAAACGGTACAGTATTATGAAGTTCCTTACTAAGATAGTTCGCTTCTAGATATTGAGTTCTATGTAAGACGCAATGAATGTTCCGTATAACGCACACATACACACACAGGTACATTTTCCTTAAGTGAAGAACATCACTCACTCGAGGCTTCCTAGTGATCTTTCTCTTTCCCATGGTGTTTTCTGTCTTTGGTAAATATGGGTGACGTAACCCCGGGGTAACCTAGCGATCCTTCTCAATTTTCGACCCTCCTTATCAACCAAAATTTTACATTTTTTCTATTTTTTCAGACGTCTAGATCACAGTTATACATTTCACTACCTTTATACTCGCTCACTTACTTTGGCGCAGCATGGCCAAATCTCTGGCTTTTATTTCATCACAAATACTATCAATTAATCAAACCCAAATTTTTATTCTTTTCATCTGAATGCATTCTCTCAAGGTGATATTTTAATTAGGCCTGTTTCATGACCTTATTTTTAAAAGTTTTCTCACAAAGAAGGGACAACGGTTTTCTTTTGTTCATTGGTGAAGATACAAAACCAAATTTTAATATTCCACTGAATATTGTCGGCATTTTTGTTTAGCAATTGACGCTGCCATTGCGGTATTAGTAGAATCCTAATATATTAATTATTATACAGCTAAAAGAATCTTATTCTATGAAAAAAGAAGTACAGGTCAATTATTATACAGCTAAAAGAATCTTATTCCATGAAAAAAGAAGTACAGGTTTAAAACAGTTACTGATAAAGAACAACGCATGCGTAGAAGTCATCACTCTACAGTGGAAGACATTATGCAATGGAAGTGGGTGACGAAACGATGAAGCAATGCAGCTTCGGTCATCTTAAGCAAAATGGAGGAGAAATAATTTCTCACAATTTTGAGAATGAGTAACACATCTTGAAATGCGCAAACTTTAAATGGTTAAATAATTATTTAAAAATATGCTGTAATGAGAAATCAAATAAGGTATAATCTATCATAAAAACTTTACTTACTATAATGTAATTTCAAATGGCATTCTCCAAGCGAAAATTGCATATACTGCGTTGCTGTCAATAAATTTGAGACTGAATAGCATTGGTTCATGAATTCATCGATCCCTAATCAACCCTCTAGATTGGATCAACTCCTAATTATACTATATCAATCCCAGGGGTAGATATCGACCGCTTTACAGACCCCTGAATTAAACAGATCTTCCAGGTATGTTATACGAACGAATTCAAATTTTAAGATAAAATTATAAATTCCTTACGATCAGTAGATCATTTAATGAAATATTTAACTACAGTTTTTAAAAATTCTTTTTCATAGTAGCTATATTATATGAATTGTAGGTATAACGCAAAATGCTTCTTGTACTTACAAAATATGTCATACTAATTTTATTTTCATGGGAGATCGGCTAGCTTTGAATGAATTGTCAGATTCGAAGATAGAACTGATAATATTGTCTGTACATTGACAACATCCCAACTATAGTTTTATATCCAGCTGGACAAAAAACAGAAGAGAGGAGAGAGAGTACTTTACAAAAAAATTATAAAAAAACTACACTAGATTCATCAACAAAAAAGTCATAACTCCATGCCATTGAACTTATTCAGTTTATATGATAATAAAATATGTGCTACCTGTAACCGTATAAGCGATTTGAAACACATATTCTTTTGATCTTCGGAAAATAGAAATTATCTCTGGGATTGACTAAAGATATAGCCCCACAGTGTAATTTCACTTTAAATGATACAATAGCTTTCGTAATGAAGCTACTGTATTGTCCAAACAAGTTTCAGAGCTTTCGTAAAGAAGATGAAGTTAGTGAAGAAGTCATCAGAGAAAGAAAAATAGCTGAAGTGAAGAGCTTTTTTTTTATACACCTTGCAAGCTTTTGCGCGATCTCTCGCAAGTGCTCTTCAATTTTTATACCTAAAAGAACACATTATTTATAATCAGAGACGTCTTAAGGCATAGGCCAACTGGGCCCGGGTCCAGGGCCTCGCCTTTGAAGGGGCCTCGTCTCGTTCTCTACTTGGCCTCAATAAGATCTATGATCAGAATAATTTTAATCGTCAAATGTTATTCCCGGACATGACTGGTTGAAGACGGTTACTTCTATATTTAATATTCCTATTTACAACGTTTGCTAAGTATCGGGAAATATCAGTTTTATTTTTTAAAGCGATATATGCCCAATTTATTCAAATAAATGCTGCTCTGGGAAGGGCAGTCACAGACATAACAGACACTCCTTCCAGCGTCCTTTTATTCATTTGCACACGAGTTAAGGATCGAATCGAGTTAAGGATCATGGATGGACAAGAGATACACTTAAGCCTCCAACAGAAGTGACAAAAACACATTCCCTGTTTTATGACAGGCGTCAGGGCTAATAAATAAAGGATTGAAAATATCCTAAAGGAGATCACACTTTTTTGAAGAAACGAGTGGCCTACAGTTTTAAATCGGCAATTTCTTCTTTTAAATTTAATTTATTTGAAACAACAAAAGGTAATTAGGTTTTTATTTTTGAATTGTATTCCTGTGAGATTTAAGATAATACACAAATATTTATATCGCATTAAAAAAGTAAAGTGATATGTAATTTTATTTGCTTTTTTTTATAGACAGAATTATAAAAACTATATCCAGTTTGAAAAAATTCTGCTTTTGTGTGTATATGTGTTAATTTTCTCTCTCTCCCTCTAAATAACATGAAATAATCTCTTAACTGTTTATAAAATTATATATAAATATTTCAATGGATTCCTTAGAATATTTTTATATTGATTAATACGCATAAGTGTGCGCTTCCTTCATTTTGAATGTACTATGATCTTCCAAAAGAATTTTCGATGTGTATTGTAATTCAGAGAATTATTTTTATTTGCTTCTAATATGGAAAGCAACTATCAATTCAAATGACTATCCTTTTTTTTTTATTATTATTGAAACCCAAATAAAAAAGAACAATTATAAAACAAATATATTACAACGATTGTATAATGTAATATAAATGTGGAAAAACAATTATATAACAGGAATCCTAGAGTACGATTTGATAATTACATAAATAAATGCCTGTACAATAATTTAATGTCTTAGGAGTAAACATCGAAAATGGAGAAATTCTCGTCCAACACAGTGCAAAATAAGAGAATTTTAGTGTATAAGATCATCACTAAAATTTTTCTGTTTGCGTGAGTATCTTTGATCAGATTTTCCTGTAGAAAATTGAAATTTATTATATATTTTTTAATTTTAGATCCAATACTTTAAAACTTATAATGTATTCATACTTTATCACTTATTAATACTTTATTACCTACTAATAATTTATCGCAAATTGGTAAGAAAACCTTTAATGAAAATTGCTTACATAAATATAATTCTCCTAATTAATAATTTATAATAACGTTCTTTAATTTTTGGAATATATGACTTCCTTTTTATCATAATTCTTTGTTTCGTTTGATAAGCATAATAACAAGGATATATATATTTCGTATATTTACGAACATATATTTTTATGAGAACTCTTAAGAGATTCCAAATATTTTGTAAGATAATACAATATAGAAACCTAAAACCATTTTACAGATTTTTTTTCTGCATGTCATTCCCATTAAAATGGTTTACTCAATATTTTCTTGGATATGGTTTTACATTCGCAATTTACAAAAGAAAATATTTAAGGAATTATAATAATTAACTGTATGTGATAAAACTAATATTGATTTATATTAGTATATAGTACATATGTATATCTTCATAGTAATGATAATTTTAAACATAATATTTTGTACATTAATAATAATAATTAAATAATCATGTGATGATAGAAAAATTGTATGCAAGAAGTAACTTAATTGAAGCTTTGTTCTTTCTATCCACAAAAGAGTTAAAAAAATATTTAAAAAATTCCATCTTATCAGCTTCGGAATTCTTACGAAAACGAGTCATATATTACTCTTATTTTATACATATTTTTGTTAACAAACTAGTGAAAGAGTTTTCTTCTTTTTCTTGAACAGAACAAAAAAAAAAAGCGAAATTTTACACTTAGTTATATGCAGATTACGTGAGATATGGCATAATGATTTTTAGGACAGTGAAACGTTTTGGAAGTTGAGCTGCGAAACGCAAAAGATCAAAGAAAAAACAGGAATCTTTTGATAAATTACCGAAACTCACCCAATTTTTCTTTAATACAAATTCTACCATCTACATCTATCTTTACCACTTCTATCAGTACATCTAACATCTAATAATATATCTGAAGTTGAAGGACAGAGAAGAACAAACTATTTAAGTATTCGAGAAGGTACTATAAGACCTTTTGAAATAAATACAAGAACTGATGACGTTTCAAATATTTTTATTGCTAGTACAAATCCAGGGCTGTGGCCTTCATATATTGACTAGAATTTCCAGTCTTACTGGGTTGAGAATGGTCATCAGTTTGTTCCAACAAACATAATGATTTTGAAAATTTAGCGCGTATATACAACGAGCCAAATGATAACACTAAAACAAGCTACCTGTCTACGATGTCGTTATAAAAAGAATCACGCAATGGTAAGGTTGTAGACCAGGAATGGCTAGTATATTCTCCGTCACAAGGAAATATATATGGTTTTGTATGTAAATTGGTTTCATTTACCAATTCTGCATTCAGCAGTAGAGGATTTAGTGATTGGAAGCATGCAAGTACGGCTATTTCACAGCATGATAACGCACCTGAACACAGAAAGTGTATGAACTTCCACAGTCGATTACAATTATCTAGTCGTGTAAACAACCAACTTATACAATTCAATGATAAACGTCATTATTGGAAATAAGTGAAAAGAGAATGAGTGAGTGAATGTAATGGTTATTGGCGCAAGAGCCAGAAGTAGCTATGCTGCGCCAAACAAGATTTAACTGTGGTTTGGAAGTGAACAAATTAAAAAAAAAAAAAGACAAAAAGGAGGGTTGAAAGTAGAGAAGGATCGCTAGGGTAACCCGAGCGTTCGTCACATGTGTTTACTAAAGACAAAAAATTTCATGGGAAAGAAAAAGATCACAAGGGTGCCTCGGAGTCATGATGCCCGTACCTACTTAAAGAAGGGAAGTCCCTGAAGTACCCTGATATATCCCCATACACTGGGTACCCATTTTAATCGCCTCTTACGTCATGCATGAGCTACAGTGGAACTATTTTGTTATACCCGGTCTCCCCACGGGCCAGTGCTAAAGAGAATAGAGGCTGTTATAAAATTCTTAGTGTCCAAGAGGACTGCCTTTTAGAGAGGAAAACGAAACTAAGTAGCAGGTAAGTAGGTTCAGTGAGTAATAAAAATTATTTAGGCACTTTGGAACTTCTATGTAAGTTTGATCCATTTTTAAATGAACATAATAAAAAGAACGGCAATTCTGGAAATGGTAATCCTTCTTATCTGTCTGCTACAATTTGTGATGAATTCATTGAAGTCATAGCGTCAAAAGTCTTGGAAACTATAGTCATCGAAATACAGAAAGCTGAATATTATTCTATTTCCGTTGATTCTACCCCAGATGTGACTCATGCCGACCAACTAACTTTTATATAAAGGTATGACCAAAATGGTGCAAACAATAAGAAATTTCTGCAATTTATTAATATTAATGGACAAACTGCATAGTATCTGAAAGATGTTGTTTCATTTTTGGAAAATAACAACATTTCCCTTTGTGATTGTAGAGGTCAGTCACACGACAATGTCTCGACTATGACTGGGAAATATTCAGGATTGCAAGCCCGACATCAAGAAAAAAATAAATACGTACTATGTGCAAGACATTCTTTGAATTTAATTGAAGTTAAAACAGTAGAATGTAACTATAATGTAACAAATTATTTTGATTTTGTCCAAAATCTTTATAATTTTTCTCATAGTCAAACCATCGTTGGAGTATACTAACATTAAATTTTTGAGCTGTGACAGAAATAAAATTTTATTGAAAATTCTTTCAAAAACACATTGGTCAGCATGCGCATATGCAATAAGGCTTTAAGCTCCGGATATTCAGAAATTGTCATGAGCCTGGATTGGTTAATTAATGATGAATTACAGGCAGAGGATACTCGACTATCTGCTAAGAAATTAAAAATTAAGATGAATGAATAAGAAATTACTTTTTTAGCTATCCTTTGGAATGACATTTTGACACGTATTGACAAAGTAAATCTATTTCTCCAGAGTAAAAATATGGATTTGTCGAAAGGTGTAAAACTATCAAAATCGTTAATGATATATATAAAAACCAAAAAGAGACTATTTTGATTATTATGAGTCAAAAGCTATAATACGTGCTATCAAAGCAATGTTCGATTGCCCCTCCCCTCCAAAAAAAATCAAAAAAATTTAGTTTCCCCATAGAATTATTGAAAAAGTATTTTTTTCAAAAAGTGTTTGTCTTATTAATATGGTTTTCTTGTTTAACTTACCTTTCGTCAAACTCTGTCTTTTATCCAACATGAAAATGGATTTGATAAAAATACTGCACAAACGTGCGGATTCATGGAATGTATTAGAAAAAATTAATACAGAAGAAATTTATTTCATATTTTTTATCGAGAAGTTTTTCAGATAGCTTATAGATATTTCTTTTTGTTTAATTTTATTATTATTTATTACTTGCAGAGCTAAGTGGGGTATTTTTTTTGGGGGGGGGATACTGTGTATCATCTAATTATCATTATATTACAATTAATTAATCATGCATGTCTTTACTCCCAAACATGAAACTGTATTTTTAATAAATTTTTGGATATATTGTTTTACACTGCGTTGCATGTGGACTTTCATTAAAATTTTTTATGCTGGCTGGCTGGATTGTTGAGATTTTAAATCTACAGTGCAATAAACGGGTATTTCAGCTAATAAATAAATTAAAAATTAATATATTTATTCACTGTCTTCATCTTCTACTTTCTGATTTTATTGTATGATTTGAGGTAAAATTTTCTTCAACGCCGCAGCATACACCTGAGAAGATTTTTAAATTTATTTTTAAAATAATCCTCTTTGATGACGTTATTATCGAGCGGGAAGTTAGACTTTATGTGAAATTTTACTTTCAAAATAATTTTATTACTGAAAATACCAACCACACTAACTTGGTAAGATGGGTTTACCTTATTTATGTTCAGAAACGGAAGGCTTATTTTATTTAAAATATATTTATAAATTGATTTGCGCGATCCTTTCTCGTTATAACCGATTTCGTCTAAAAGGGAACTAAGGGTATGCCAAACTAAACGATACTCAAGATAAATATTTTACAGTTAATAACTAGGAAAAGATATAGTACATACGCCGAGATTAACAACATTTTGTTTTAAGATTTTTCATGCCAAATTTCGTGCATACCAGTTGCCATGTCAGGCTTAAATGCCGCACTTGTTAAGTTGGTTAAAAAAAAAGTGCGAGCTTAGGGTCCAGGTGTAAGTATGTGCTTATTGGTAGAAATACGTTTGCGGTCTGCAGAATTTCCACCACATTCTTGGCGTATAACTGTTTTCTTCTAGTAGCCTTCAACCTGATGTTTCTATTCTCTTGCTGCCGGCAACACCATATTTCGCCACTTTGAGTGATGCAGGATTATAAAATTTGATGGCAAAAGGGTTCGAAATTTTTTATTGAGGTGACCAAATTCAAGTTATCATCTATGCATTTTTTCGACCAGAACATTTTTTACAAATTATTTTTCTGTGTTGAACCAAATATTCTCGATTTCTTTCTCTTTTTTCCATTGTGGAACAAACATAAAAGCCGTTCATAAATATGTAAATACCTTTAAGCAAATTTAGGTACTTTTCAGTTAAAAAGCGGCCGTAAAAAAATCGCCAAATTTGCGCCACTGTTGCAACCGTCCACCTATACCCCGGCCCAGTACTGTTGCGCTTGCCCGCGACATCACTCCCTTCTGAATTTCTTGTTTTCATGCGAGATAAGTTGTTGGTCTGTTTTTTTTTTTTTTTTTTTTTTTTTTTTTAATACTGGTATCGGATTTGCTTGCTATGGATTTCACGATTTGAGAATAGGCGAAGGATAAAAAGTCCGTGATTAAGTTATTTCAAACAAAAAGCCTTAGATGAGAGATGAGATAGAGTTTTGAAAAAAAACAAAACAAAAACAAAACGCCATGAAATGGTGTTGCAGGAAAGGAACATGCAACGAGAGAAAACGATTGCGAAAGCGAAATTAGCTTGAAGGTTACCACCGTTTCTGAAAATAATTGTTATTCAGAAACTTTGAAGAAATCTTGTTTTAAAAATGAAGAATTCATTGAAAATTCCAGGAAATCAATAGTTTAAAAAAACATATAAAGCGTCTTAAGCGTTTTTAAAATTGTTTATTACTTCCAGTTTTAACATTTTTGTCTTTTCTGTTGTAATAATTTTAGAAAAATTTTTTTAGAAAGTGTATGTGCACTCAAGGCATAATTTCAGTTGAATATTAATAGTTTGGCGATGTTTATTAAAATGTAGCTAAAATCATCAATCTACTCACCTGATAAAAGCCAAGATGTAATATACCTCCAGACCCTTCGTCCCTCGCTTCCTATATTAACTAAGTGTGGCATTTAGGTCTACCATGAAAACTGGCATGCATGAAATTTGGTATAAACATTTCATCGCAAATAAAGAACTCCAATTAGCAAGCTATCAGCTCCCCAAAGAATACTTTTCACCTCATTTCTTCATATTTTTTCACCTCGTTTCCTCGTATTTCACTTTTCGTGTAATTTTTTTAACATGTTTTTCTTAAGTAACTGACTCCGAAACAAATGTGATGATAACTTTGTTGGCAATTTGAAGACAGTAGGAGATTGGCGAGAGCAGAAAATGCGATCTGAAACCCACCTCATCAAGTGAATTCTGATGGTCTTCAAAGATTGTCAGAACAGTTCATACTTCAAAAACAAAACTCGTCAAATCAAAAAAGTCGCCAGAAAGAGAATAATATAACATATCTGATATGACATCACTTTAATGAGATTCATATTTACCTTATTAGCCACCTAAGGGGCTATTGTTTTAGGTGGAGTGTTTAGGCGTACCAGATCACTTATCAATTTTTTATCCTTTACTTCGATTTTAATTACATGTAGCTGATATAATATTCAATTTAATAATTTATCGCTTCATTAATTTTAATTACATTTAGTTTAAATATATTCAAGTAAATAATTTATCGTTTCCTTTAATTTTAATATCGGAAAAGTTTCTTATTGTCCATTTCTTGATATTTCATTGTTTACTTTAATTCTTACATTTAATTGAGTAATTTAATAATAATTATAATAAAAAAAAGCACCTTGGATGGCTAAATCTGTTTTTTGCAGAACTTTGCAAATAGCTTTTTTCCACTCCTCCCTCTTGAACATGGTATAGAACATGGAACGCCTTTTAGGCGAATTGCTGCCATATTGGATAATAGTACCATTACGTTAGTAATTATTACGATAGAACACGATAATCTATGGCGAGAATCGTGTTCAATAAAAATCGGAAATCAATTATTCATCCATGAATGGGTTTATTTTATAAATATCACCTTGAGAAGTAATACGAGGGCTATTGGTAATGGACCTTGTAATTTTGAATCTTGATCAAGTGCCGAAGATAACACCTGAGTTGGCAGAACTCTCTCGAAATTTGCACAAAACATCAGTGAAAGGCTTTTGAGCTTCACCAGATTTAACGTGCATCAACCCTGGCTACATAGCGAGCCTTTAGTGACATCAGGGCTCGAATCCAAGACTAGAAGAAAACTCCTTGCCGCGAGTTCGCGAACATGACCACTAAACATTCAAGCTCATTTTTCATCCAAGTTGTTTTCTTAAAATGTCTCATGAATACTGATGCTTTTCTAGGCATGAGTCGTATTCTCAGCCAGTCAGACAGTTACGATTGCGTGTTTTATTTCACGCTGTTGTATTCTCGTGGAACACCATTTCATTCTCATTGATGTTCATTGACACAGCGAATGAGGAGAAAGGAACATCATATTTCGATACAAAACATTTACATTGGGTGTTGTATCGTAATTAAAGATTGAAAATGTATTGTAAGCTAGATTCTAAGAATATTTCACTTTTTATATAATAAGAATATTGACTTCATAGCTTCAAAAATCGCTAAGGCAAAAAAAAAAAAAAAAAAAAAAAAAAAATGGATATGTACTGAATCTAGGCAAAAACTGCGAACATTAAAGTTAGAATTTCTCAATATTATGACGACTGCATCGAACCGAGTCCTAATGTCACTCACTCGTAGTGTAGCGGAGCTAACGTGCTTTAAATCTGTTGTGGTTCAAGGGCACAGCCAGGTTTAGGTTTTGTGCTATAAGCCCTAAATGTCACTTTCTGTTTGTCGGGGATCACAGTCCTCACGTTGGTGGGATGCGGTAGCTTAAAGATTGGCGTGCCACCTAAGCTATAGTCCAAGATTTTGAGATCCTTTGCCAATTGTCTTTGATTTGCTTCTGGTTCCGACGTTTATAAGCAATCAACCAATTCGGAATATCACCAGCCGGTCAGAGAAAATTTAAAAGACTTTCGGCGGCGGGTGGTTTTCCCGACCCCGTGAATGGGGAGAGAGTTGATGACCTTGATCCAGTTACGTATTGCTAAAAGCATTCATTATTTTTGCTCTTTCAGATACACTTTATTGCATTTGCAAATAGATCAACAGTGGATGAGAAAGTCGAAATCCCAAAGAATTACACACATTACGTCCACGAAATCAAAATGGTGGGCAGACGGGAGCCTTGGCAAGTCCTTTAATCAACGCTGTAGTAAAGAGAGTCGCCGCACTTAAAGAAGCGAGAAAACGTGTTTTTCTTCGATTTATCACTAGCATGCAACTAAGGGAAGAATACTCTTTGCGAACTATGCGGATCCATATATACTAACTTCAATTTAACTTAGAAACTCAAAATTTCTAAACTTATGCACGGAAATACATGGTAAATAGAGCCTAATATCAACCTTTCCAGCACAAAATAATCGGGATACAAATATCATATGATCCTTTCGTACTTTCGGTAACCCTACCCTTAATTTTATAAGTATAGTTATAAATGTGGATCAATGACTATTTGATCCCTAGAATTCACAGTAACAAAACTCTTCGGGAATCGTTACTTCTGGAAGCCTCTGTTGTTTGGTGATTTAGGTTAACCTTCTCAAAGGGATTCCAAGATTCACCACATTTCTCTACTCTACCCTACTCTACTCTCTTTATATACACATTTCCATAGCAATTCTACTAAGAAGTAAGAAATGGATAACTACGAAACTTGGACATAAAGGCATGTGTCAGGCAGATATTATAAATGACTAGAAATACAGCGCGCATTGCAATGCCACAAGAGGGCACACCTCGTCTCTACTTGCATTATGTAAAACAAAAGAAGATCTTGTTTGCGTGCATTTAATCTGTTGCAAAGGACTTTAACTAGAGATGCCATTATGCCGCCATCAGATGACACAGAGGTTTTACCAGGGAGTGGGATAATAAAGTCGATGATTTAATGATAAACCACTCTGTTTGATTTTGATAGGTTTAGGATCAGGACAGGATCCCACAGATGACTGATAAATTAATATCGAGATCATCAGTACATGATGATTATAATGCATATGATAATGTCTCATTGTCTACCATCCATACACAAGTAGCCCTTCATTATCACTGTGTCAGTCCACCACTACAAGGCACCTGGCTGAAGAAAAGTTGCTATCGCAAAGACTATCTGTGTACTTTCATCGATACACATTCCCGTCGCCTCTGTTTGGAGGAAAGCCGCACTCAAAGGAATTTTACTGCAACGGAATGGAATCAGGTCGTCTTTAGCGACGAATTCAGATTCAATCAGTGATGATAATCGTGCACATGTGAAGGCTGCCCCGGGGAATGTTTGAATTCTGTCTTCATGTACAGCGGCACACTGCTCCCACAACGGGTGATGGTTGGATTGCCACCGCATAAAATGCACGGTCACCCTTAATATTGATCCATGGCACCCGATAGCCCATAGAGGCCGTTCGTGATATTCTTTCTGGCTGCATGTGTTGCCACTCATGGCACGCAACAAGAGTTTCTGCAAGATTGCCTCCGCTACTTTTCCAATTTTCCTGGCCTGCTCGATCCCCACATTGTCGATCTCGATCGAGCACATCTTGAGATAATTCTAGGACGGGTGTTGGACAGCATACGAACTAGAGAATTAAAGATGCGTTTACTGCAACTGTGTTGTCACAGAACATCATACGAGACTTGTATGCCCCAGTACACAACCACATCACGTCCTGCATTCATGCTAGAAGTGTTCAAGGAGGGTATGAAACCTCTTTCATTTAAATTTTCTACAATAGATCAATTTGTTTTGATTTTGTAATTAACGTTGCTTGATTTTACATTAACGTTGTAATTTGTATGTAAAGTTTATTCTGAGAACCTTTTCTTGATGCGTAAATTTTATGGTATGTATATAAAATTCACATTTCACCTTATAATTTATTGCCCTTCCTTCAAGATTAACTCTAAAAACTGATAATGAAGGGACCAAAATGTGTCTATAATATTAAAGATTTCACTCACAGGAACATGTATCCCTAATTATTGTTCTTAAACTAATTAATTGTACAATCTATCATCAATACACATTATGTAAAGTTGCAAATAATGCTTAACAGTCGACGACTAAATTTAGCCTGAATATTAACGGTTAAGACATGACTACTTTTCCCCAACACTATTATTCAGCAGAGTGTTTTGTATAATTATAAATGAGAGATGGATCAGTCGTAAATAAAATGAAAAAATATGTGCTTAATATACTGGAAAATATCAATTTAGAAATATTTTTAGAAAATTATACAATTCATTTAATTCTAAAGTGATATTGAGAATGTCATAGCGGTAAATACTAAAATTATTTGAATAAAGATATATTTATCAACAAAATATTAGACAATACTTATTTCTTATATTTTGAAGGGATGCAATTTCGAGATACAACTTCTACAATACGCAATTTACACTATTTGATTTTGTCTCATCTTCATGTAGAAGGGTTTTATTTAAAGCCACGCAGCCTTAGAGTTTATCTCTCATCTGATGCCAACTCTTAATCTTTCTCTGAATTTGAAATTTAGAAAATCGTAAAAGCATCTTATTGTAGTTGGGTTGGTAAAAGTGACTTGTATTGAGAATTTAGAAGAATCCTACAGCAAGAGAGGAAAGGAGCGCAGGACTGCAGCTCATTTTGCGTGGCCATGTAGCAGTTAAGGGAGATGCAGCACAGGTTACCTTGAGCCGACTGGTCAGCCCTTGAGGAGTAAAGATTTAGTGAGTAGATTGTTTGTAGTGGATCTTGGCTTACTTTCTGTATCTGTGAGAATCTCATATTTTCTAGATCACTTCTAAAAATTTGAAGCATTAATTTAATTTGTAGTTTTAAGTGGTGAGGGTTTGCAATTTAGGTCGCTCTCTCATGAACCATCGCTCTAGATATCATTCTATTGTATTATTTTGTAGGATATCTAATTTATTCATATTTTTTCAGCTGTCTGCTCTAGATCATTTTCTAGAGATGACTGAAGATATCGCCTCGTACTGAGTTTTTCAATCTTGAAAATATATTTCTGTATGACAGTTAATAGTAAGGTTGATATAATTTCTAGAACAATGAAATTTGAACTCCGTCAAATGTATATTTTAAATAAATATTGGTCTTACCTAATAGCTCATAATGTTCACCGAAAAGCAAAACGTCGCCTAAAGCCGTTATAACAGTCATAATAAAACGTTCTACATATTGAGCACAATAACCTTGTTAAGTTTTCTTATTTATTTTAAGTAATTTTTCAGAAATGATAAAAATTAAGATTACGACTATGGAAGAGGATTGATTGATTTTATGTTTATTAACGTTCAGTTAGAAACAAAGCGAGAGCTACTGGCAACAAACTCAAAATTTTAATCTCTGTCAAATGACGAGGACGAGTTCTCCCACCACCTCCTCTTCTTTTCCTGCAACGGAATGTGTATGTGAATATCGTTATTGTGAAAGAGCCAGATGTGGCTATGCCTCCCAAATAAGTTAACTGTGGTCTAGACGTGAAAAATTGAAAGAGCCAAAATTCATAAGAAGGGTCGAAAGTAGAGAAGGATAGCTAGGTAACCTGGGGTGCGCCACCAAAGACATTAAACTGGACCCAATGGATTGCTTTGACCCGACAGATTTAATGTGCATCAGCCCCAGCTACAGCAGGTCATTAGTGGCATCAAGGCTGAACCCACGACTCCACCAGTGCCTGCGAGTCCGACTATGACCACAAGGCATCCGTGGCCGACTATGGAAGAGAGAGTATTTCCAAAGTCTTGATCATTTCATCAAGAGTTTGCTAGAACGATGCCTATTTAACAAACAAGCAATGGAGATGTAGTTAGAGGTTGCGATTTAACGACATCAATGCGAAAGAAATTAAAGGATCCAGAGTTACATTGGAAACTGTACAAGGTTTATTTACTGTTGGTCCAAAGAATTATCAGCGCGATTGAACGGGAGATATCAATTGATTTAGCGAACAAACTGTTATTGATTGAAAATTACTGAGAGAATATACATGCTCGTTATCCAGAGAAAGAAAAATAATCGGTAGGCCTGGTGAATATGTAGAAATGAACGAAAATCTTTCACGGAAAAGTGATGTTGATAGATTGCCTGAGTGCAGATTTTACATTCGATATAAGTCCATATAGTTTTGCGAGATCGAAATGGATGGTACTCAAAGGAAGTAAATAATTCTGATAAATCACGAGCATATCCTTCTGAAATGGCGAGTCTAGGGGCTTGCATCGCACAATTCCATCCGGCCGTACCTCTGGTCTTCTTGAATAGATTAGAACTGTGTCATCGATAGTTTGACATTGTAAAATTCGCGATTCTATTCTTCTTGTAGAAGCAAGGACATGCAATGTTAATTTTGACACTCACCTTTTTCAGGTAGGATAATGCCTGTTATCTTGTATTTGTGTACAAGCAAGAATCAGTACAGAATCAACCAATTTTTCTATCCTTAGAGTGATCCTAATTCAATATTTGTATTATGTATGTGGGCATATACTGTCACGCGACCACTACAAAAATTATCAAAATGAAATGTTATAGATAGAAACAATTCCAACCAATCACAGTAAAATATAATTTTATTATTAATAGACGAGCCGTAAGATGTCATTTTCTTTAGCAGCACGTCAACGAGCATTCAAATTTTCCGATCTCTTTCTATTACAGCTATCAAACTTTTCAAAGCCTGTAAATGCTATGCGTTCAATCTTATTCAATACATTTATTCTAATCTTACATAAATCAGATTCATCTGTTCATCGAAGGTGCGATAGATTAAACAACATATAAAGCCCAAAAGTTTAGTAGCGAAACACGTGAAAAGCTTACCTAAGGTACCAGTTTTCTTAGAACTTCTACTGACTATTCTGATTTATTATACAAAACAAGCTTTAAAACAGTTACTGGCAACGGAGAAAGCTCTCAAGACAACTAATGGAGGATAAAATTGATTTTATTTATATTCTTCAAAATCCGCCTCCTTTTCTTGATTTATTTTTATCTTTGCACATTTACTCATCTTTTCAGAAATGTACTAAGACTGAAAGTGACTCTTTGTATCCTTTGAATAGTGACAATTTCGGATAACCTCTTCTTGGGATTATTTTGCAAATTTTATTCATTTTTCCGGCAACGTAAGGTGACGTATATTATTTGTAGCGTAGTGCATATTTTGCACATGTCTGTTTGCTTTTTAAGAGCTAAGTCAACTGAGTTTGAAAGCTCTGAGCAGTCGCCAACCTGTTAAACAGAAAAATTCATATACAGTATACGACGTGGTTTATGAGAACTTATAGCCATTGAATTTCTTGCACAAGTCTGGTGCAACAACTTTCGTCTTTCAATCCTGGTCTTGTCTTAACGAATCTATTCTCAAATCAACGAATGAGTTGACCTTATATCTTTTATCAGTGTATCATCTGTTATTTATGTAGAAATATATTTACATCATTCATATAATTTATATTCAAAATAAGTCAGCGGTTCAATTATCTGAATACATAAGCTCGTTTCGCAAACAAAAATGACATGAGTCAAGTTGTGTTATTACACTACTCAGACGTAGGAAAACCAAATGATAAAATTAGATAATAATTGATAACATTATAAACATACAAATAAAATTTAAATAATATTAATAATGATTTTTACAACGCTTTTCTAATTTCACTTGGTGTGTGGTAATAAATTTTCGATCGTTAATTTAACCAACTTCCATCAAGCTAGAGCTTTGAAATTTGGGAACGTTCTTATTTGCCTAACAATGCAATATTTAGATATTTGCGACAGTTTTAACTAATATTTAATTTTTAATAACTTAATACATAAAAACGTTGGTTTTATTTTGAATTAGTGTTAATTTGAATTACGGAAACTTTTTGACACCTAATCCATTTTGTGAAAACTATTTTGCTGGAATTTGCATTTTATTTCTAATTTTCGATCTGTTTCCAAGAGTTTCATTCCTTTAACTTGATTTTGTCGTGATATATCTTTTCTCATGATTTACTGGCAAATCACCTTGATATCCCTTTCAGTATTCATCGCAGCCTTCCGGTCGTGTTTGGTAAAAGTTTACCTAATGACCATATAATATGTAGAAATTTCAATACACTGTAATATAATGTCAAGAAACAAAATTAAGTTTCTCGTTTAATTTAGCATTGGTGTGTAATTATTCATTGGAGCATCAAAGTGACATACCTATTCTGTCTTCAGGGCTGGTGCAGTAAAGTTTTCCTTGAAGGCAAGAAACTTCTTAATAATGTAATTCCACTCAAATAAAGTGCTGATCTCCTTGTAAATAAATAATGTATTGACATTAATTAAATACAAAACACAGTTCATCACACAACAAGACCACATGTTTACATAGGGTTGCAAAAGCGTTCTCCAATTCTAATTAGCTCTGTTACTGAGCTGCTCACTCCAATCAACAGCGTCCTCTGGCGTGAGTCACGTGGTATCAGCTGGAAAAGTATCCTTCAACAAGCGATAAATGAATCAAACTGCTCCTACTCGGGATGAGTACTGGCACTCTCATCTACAACAACGAAGTTAAAGGCCTTTTAAGCCAGCGGCAGAGATGTCTTTCTAGCCTGGTTTGTGGGCCAATCAAAGTCGGACCACTGGTTCAGGGTTCAAACAACGCTGCCCGCATCAAGGTCAGTCAACTCTCCCCTCCTCGAGTCGGAAAACCACCGGCCGCCGAAGTGGTGACTCAGGACTTGAACACTAATGCAGCACAGCTTACCAATTGTGCTATGCCTGACGCAAAAACTTGCCTCTGTATGTCTAATTACAAACATACCCAAATCACGACTAGTGATATTCCGGTTTGGCACGTGTCGACGAGACCCGCCACTCAACACGAGACAGCCGATGACTCAAATGGAAACTGTCCAAGCAAAACTCAATTCAACAGGGAGCGATGATATCAATTGTAGTGGCTGAAAAATCGAAAAACAACCTTCTGGAACAAACCACTGATTCTCTTCGTATCATCACATTGATACTGGAGGAGTATGCACTTTCATCTGCGCAACATTAGAAGTTAAAGGCCTTACTCAATCAGCCAGAAATAGGTCTTTCAGCCTGGTTGGTGGACTGAGCATCGGACCACTGGTCCAGGATTGAAACAACGCTGCCTC